>OX418216.1:32496392-33098204 GCA_948455865.1 Conomelus anceps
AGCATAGTTGTATACGCACAGGAGCGAGCGTGCGCGTGTACATGTGTGAGTTTATGGAGGGAATCTCAACAGACGTTGATGACAAGCGCTTGTGGCGCTATACCTACGCATTCTAGCGTGTGTTTGTGGAACTAGCGTGATCGGTCTGGTTAGTTTGTCTGTGATATAAGCCTTAACAAGATCCAAACTTGAGACCTCGAGGAACAGCAGTCAGCCAGAGTCTTGTCAAATCAGAGACAAGCGCCCCAACCGACTGAGCCACCAAGGCCGACTAACTTTAAAAGTACATATAGGCATAAGGTAATCAACGTGTAAAAGTGATGCCTTTTCATTTGATTAATAAAAAATGCATTTTAGAACCGAAAATTAGTTTTTTTCTTAAAAGTACACTTTTTCTCTAAAACGATCCGTATTTTCTATTACTTGCATGATGTCCGGTCTCAATTGATTTAAAAAAAAATAATACATCGAATTATTTGGTCCACTAAAAACTGACTAGACCTTGATAGTCTGCTGACTTTAGCTTGAGCACATCATTTGTCTTTCAATGTCTGAAATCTGCAATACGAAGACGATTGCATAATATTTTCAAGTGTTCTCAATAACTGAATCATTCATATACTTTTTTCGCCATTCTTTTCCATAAATTCACTTCAACTCAGTCGTTTTAAAAGTTAAAATGACTGGAACTGTTAAATAATGAATTTGTGAGACAGAGTAGCTCAGAAAGTATGCGTATGTCTTAAATTTATTGTTGGAAACCCCGTACTTTCAGTTCAACCTTGTTGTGAAACTATATTTTGGGACACATTTTGAACCTGTAGTCTTACGTGGGTTACGAAATACCGGATAAGCTGCAGAACTGGGTAGCGCACCACAGAAGACAGCATTTTTTTTTTTGCTCAAACTGATGATTGAGAATTTACAAGAGGAACGCATAAGAACATTATTTTAATTCATATTTAATTTATCCTTGATGAGGAGCAGATTTTTGAAATTCTCCTATTGATTCCAGACTTTGTCACACCCATGAATTGGTCACATCCATGAATTTTGGGATCTCATGAAGTGTTGGAACAGTATAATTCCATATAACATTGCATTATCATTATGTTATCACTGTATATTTTTGTTGATTGTATTTTTCTTTTGTTTCAGGTAAGTGTTTTTTCCAGAATACCGAGCTCAAATTGATAGATTTATAGGTAAGTAAAAAAATTAGGTGGAGAACTTCCAAATCTAGTCAGTGTAGACTATGAAATTAGATAAGACACAATTTATAGTCTACTCACACACTTCCAGTACCGTAAAATCAGTTTATTGAGCCATAAAAACAATGCATGAATCGTCCAAGTCAATAAGTACAAAGTGAATTACAAGGTACAATCAATAAAAATGTAAGATCAATTTAGTCAAATATAGCCTACAACAGATCATACAAAGTAAAAGTATACCGTAATCTCCGCAATACGTAAAAACATGGAAAGCAAATAGACTTCTAGATAGAAATCTCCATTTTTAGTTTAATTGCTAGGGGATGTGGTTTCTGGAATTCATGTTAAAATAAATCGCCGAATAGAACGTTGAGCGACTTGGAATAAAAATATTAAAAGGAATGTAATATGAATACCGGAATCAAGAGATTCATGTTATTGACAGTTTACATTGAAAATATTATTATTATTATTGTTGTTGTTGTTGTTGTTGTTGTTGTTGTTGTTGTTGTTGGTTTTAACAATGTTCTTGTCTGTAAGATTGATAACAATGAGTTATTGATATCTTAATTTATACCAATTAACCTAAAAATGTAAAAGACTGAATTGTTCCACTCCACAACAAAGCTTACGAAGCCTGGAACCGCTTCAACTAAAACTTGTTAATTGATAATTTCTTTTTTTAGAAACATTTTCAGTATCTTTTTCGCATTGAGTGATCCATAAACCATTTCATAAACCTGTAATAAAAACTAGGAAACTAAGTAAAACTTTACAGAAACTAGATACTCTCTCATCTACCATAAAATTTTCCATTAAAACTTGTTTCTTCTCCTAACTATTCTTTTCATCTTATTGTTTATTACCTTGAAATTTAGTAATCTCGTGCGCCAAATTTCTCAATAATTCTTCTCATACTTTCCTTTTGTTTTCATGAACAATGGACGTGTTTTCACAGTGCTATTATTGGAGAAAAAGTTGCACAATCATTTTAGACTCAAGTTATTATTTCATGTTCAATTAACTGGAAATATTTCACTTACGACAATAAATACAAATACTAGAATGAGCCCAGAAAATTATAAATAACTTACGTAGAAATAGATTAATTAATTCATGAAACATACGGATGGATTCTCATTTCGTTTATGGCCGATATGTGTTCACTTGAAAATGGAGAACAGAAATTTATAAATTAAGAACTTACGATTCTATAATAGTAATGTAACCTAGTTATTATATTTATCTAACAACTAGAAATAGTATAACGCTACGCGCTATAGCTGGTATAGTAGAAAGCTGGTATAGAGTTGGATAAAGTGTCAAAGTAAAAAATGCATCCTACTTACTCACAGTATAAAATGTATTCGTCTTTGTGGGAAAACGATCAGCTTTAAGAATTTTTTAATACAAGAAAAGAAGCTAACTTCTCATTCAATTAATTTGAATTGAGTCTCAAACTTTAATTGTTTGCTATCAGCAATGAAATGGCCGGCCGCCATTTGGTGTTATGTTTTGATGTTGATAGAACACAGAATCTTTCTATGTGTAAGTTTATAGATAACACCATTCAATATACAGTACAGTATACCTTGCTAACTTGATGAATAACAAATCATCTTCAGTACTTAGTTCAATGGTATGCATAACAGTCAATTAGTGAATGATGATTTGGTTGATTGGCATAATTAATTACTGTAGTTCAATGACTTTTCCTCATAAAGGAATCATCACAAAGACCCTCAATTAATTTCATAATTAGTGGCGTCAAATGGAAATGAGTTGAACTATTCAATTTCTACTCAGTTAAATGATTTATCAGTTAATGATTTATCTAATAAATCATTAAGTGATGTGCTACACATGTTTCCTTTACATTTTCTAAATTGATATGTCCCTAAATTGATTGTGTTTAATTTATTGATTAGTGTAGTAACGTCTATCGACATCGATCAGTATCAGTTTCATTGTCAACGTTAAATTGTATCAAATAATTTAATATTGTGATCAATGATCGTTAAAATAGGTGACTTGTTTTATTATAAATATATTTCTTTACTTACGAAGATATCAGTTATTCCACATTATTTAGTCTCTAATGGTTTTATTTAATCAAAATTAAACTTTATTATATCACTTTTTCTACCAAAGTGATCCCAATAATGTAAGTTATGCGGTAACTGAATATTTTCGTGTAATTTCTGTAGTAACGCTCATCGATTTTTATAAATAAGTTTTGTTAGTAACTGCAATTAAGGAGGTCTTCAGTATGATTGGTTGTACTTCTACAAATAAAAGGAAATTAAATATTAATAAATTCAAATGTATACAGAATGTTCCGCATAGAGCTACCAATACTTCGTGTGCTTGTTGTACCCACCAAAATAATAAACAAATCTCACATAAATATAGGTTCGGAAATGCTCCGTTACAGAATTAAAGATGGAGGAGATTAGCCACTAGTCTCATCAATTTACCCTCTCAATAATTTGTAGTGGCCGAATTTCACTTGTAGTTTTTTTTATTGCTGATGATGCCCACATGATTCCGAGACTTGTGCGAGGGTAATGAGGTGAATGATAACATATAGATGCCAGACGGAGGAGCGGGATGTATGTAAAATGAGCTAGCTATAAATCTAATAAACATGTGAGAAGTTTGTAACTACAGCCATTTTAGAGATATTCAACAAAACATTTTTAAAAATTCAAAGTTTGAAGTGAATTGACTAGGTTAACTTTACATTGACTTTGTAGTTGTGAACAGGACCTATGTTAATATTAGAAAATTCATTTCATCAGTCTGTACAACAAGCCCACGAAATATTGTTTATTCTATGTGAAACACCCTGTGTATTTGGTAGTGTTGTGAATTGCAACTTCTCTCAAAAACTAGCTTAGTAAAACTTTATTATTTATAAAGTTGTCTATAAATTTTTTAAATCTCTTATTAAATCTTCGCCGTTATTTATCATCTTGTGAAGGTGACTATTAGAAATTGTAGTGCTGTAATAATGAATATTATTCTTGATTCAGCTTTTGAATAATTGCAGAGCTCTGTCCAAAGTTTGAACTCGGAAATTATCACGTTCTGTTTGAAACTTTCATTAGCTAATTCGTCTTGGCATTAAAAACACGGAATAGGAGCAGAAAGAAGAGGCAAGGTTTGATTGTGAAGGTGGAGCAATTGTAGGGGAAGTAACAGAGAAAGATTAGATTATAAGTTTTACAAATTAATTGGAGAAGTTCTTTCTCCGTCTCAATCTCATCAAGAGAGTGTATTTGCTTTTCAGCTCTGTATAAAGTTGAAACTCGTTCCTCGATCAACACGAATTATTTGCTCAGTATTGAGTGTTTGTGAGCCACCGAAAGAGACAAATTTGTTTCAGATGAGAAATACTATTTCTTTAGCAGTTATAACTTGAGTGGTTAACATTTCAACTTTTTATAATAATAATGGTAAAATCGTGAGGCTTCCAGACCATGGACTAATAAAAATAATTATTGTAAACTCTGTGACGTCCCTTGTCAATGGAGGAGAATGGATACAAAATTTTTAAAAGACCTAGTACTGGCCAAAATAACCAACAGAGAGATTTACAATAGAAAAAACTTTAGAATAAGATTTGTATAAATGGGAAGTTATACCAGAGTTGGAACAAAATGAAGCGAAGAGACAAAAGCTGAATTCGCACAAAAAATGATAAGCTGGTGGGCAAACAAGAAGAACAAGTCCAAAAAATGAACCATCTTTACTCAGCGTCTTCCACTTTGGGAGCTTTACGTCTTATAATAATAATATATATTATTATCATTATTATTAGACTATCATTATTATTATTATGATAACGATATTTTTTTACCTGGCTGCCAGATTTTTCAGCTCACACTTGCATGAATTGAGGTGATTTAACGACGGTTTCTAGGCAATTGGAGACTGCCGGCTTGAATTGTTTATTTTTTATGTAAAAAATGTATTTAAAAAATCATATATTTTGGAATAAATTTTCTTTATTTCATTGCAACTTCAATCATTTTTACTTTTACTAGGCTTTCTCATAATGGAATATGAATCATGAATAATATTCATGATTACGTGATAAGAAAAATGTTATAGTGTAATGCAACGTTCGATTCCGTATTCTACATGTTAGCGATAGGTTGTACACACACCACTCTTATTAGTCCTTGAACTGGCATTCGACCGAAATAAAACCGCTTCTAAGGCTCTGGGAATGGTTGATTGAATTCCAATTCAATTATGAATCAAGAACGCTCAGTATTTTATGGCTGTTTGCAAAATTTACTGTGTTCGATCTTTTGCAGATTCATTTCAATTTATTTATGATGTAGATATCGAGAATAATGGAGAATTTTTGAAACTTATTGATAAAGATAATGAATATGTATTTTTTATTGCAAATCCTACAATCCTGCAGTTTTCCCGTTAGGAACTATTGTATTGGACCCTTAACTGGGACCCTTAACTTTTTCAGATGTCCTGTGCAATCTCAATTGATTCATACTCTATTTATGATGTAGATAACAAGAACAGTGAAGAATTTCTGGATCTTACGGGTCAAAATAATTGAGATGTAGATTGTGTTTTAAATTCTACATATTCGCGGCAGTTTTCCCGATAGAACCTGTTGTATTTATCAGTTAACTGGAATTTGAACTAAATGGCTCTTTGTGAATGGTTGCTTCAACTTCAATTCAATAAAGGACGCTTCAGTATTTTTGTCTGCTATCTGCCAGGCTTAGTGTACCCAAATTTTTCAAATTTCCATCCAGTGCGTTTCTGAGAATTTGTTAGGGATTGGGCCATTAAATGGAGTTGAAAGCTGCCCTCGGGGTTTGTGGGAGGCTGGTGGGCGGTCTTTGATAGGAACCGAGCCAGGGACCGGCTGATCTCGAAAATTTGGATACTGTTATATGAAAAGCCTCGGGGTAGGGGTTGCAGGTTGCGTTGCCGACACTCGCACGCACGGAAACCCACACACACTCTATTCAAGGACTCTTCAATCCATTAGTGGAAATGGCGAGTGCCGTTCTTCGTTGTTTCATCCATTATTACACAGATCTATTTTCTGCATCTCGTGTCGGTTGTCGCTAAGTCCGTTTGTGCTTTCAATTAACCCGGCCATCGATTCAATCGCCCTTCGGGCAGAAACAATTATTGTAATTTCATAATTTCGCGCCATTCCATAGACGGCAAACAACCCGCTCGCTCTGCACACTCCACCCCCAACTTGACCTTCATTCTACTCTGGCTAAATGTTGGACATATTAAGATCTCTTTTCCAATTACTCCACTTCTATTTCGAACTTTTTGCAAATTATCTGTTTGGTTTGCCTTTTTATTAGATATCAGTTTATTATTAAAAATCAATATCCCAATTTGCCAATCGACAGAAATTAAAATAGAATTCCAATATCTTATTAGAAATCTAATGTAGGCTATTCAATATCAGTTATAAGAGTTTTGAAATAATACCCACTTGAATTTTCATTTTTTTTTTTTGCTGGCGATGCTTACATGAGTCTGAAACTTGTGCATGGGTGATGAGGTGATCGATGACACAGAATATGGCAGGCTCAACAACAGGAATCGAACACTTTACCACAGGAGTAGCAATTAGTCAGAATCTTATTGGAGACAAGCGCTCTGAACCGATTACACCACCTTAGCTGAAATATAAATATGTGAATATTTCATACCAAGGACGTCCACCATATACCTTTACAGTACATTTGTTACGCTATGCAGTAGACATTGTATGCAATATCACATTGGTAGGTTCTAATTTCTCATTGGATTACCAATTCAATATCATATATTCTTGTGAATAATCTAATTATTAGTGGTCAAGGAACAAAGTCGGTATCTATCTTTTAACGGATTGCAGAGAAGATGCTATCAAAATTTGTTATCTAGTTCAATATTTTGGATGTCCCGTTAAATCTTACTCTCAGTGTCATCACCGTATGCTAAAACAAACAATGCTCTGAGAAAAAATGTCAATTTTCTTTGTATATGAGACAAGGCAAGTCAAATAAAAATCAAAATATTAATAAATCAGTTCAGTTTAAGATTAGGACTATTCTGAATTTGTTTTTTCAGATCATTCTGAGTCCTGTTTTGTGTTTTTAGACCGGATTCGTTCAATAAATTGATTGCATGAAACATGAAACATGAAAGGAGTGGCCGTAGCCGAGTGGGTTAAGTGCTGGTTTGCTAGCCCAAAGGTCCCGGGTTCGATCCCAGTTCTGACCGAAAGATTTTACCTCGGGCCACTCCCGTGTTTTCGGAGGACACGTTAAGCTGTCGGTCCCGGCTGCCTAAAAAAACAGTCGTTAAGTCACGTCAGAGGCCCTGAACTTATTCAGGTGCGACCTGATAACTCTGACACCAGACCTGAGCCAGCCAGGTCACACGATATTATTATTATTATTATGAAACATGAACTATAACATGGAGCTGGAAGAATTAAAAGCATCAATCATTGTTATTCGGGCAACAAACAACACGTTATTAACAAGAATTAGGAAATTTTCTTTGTAATAGCGAAGATGATATTGTGGTGATATCCATAATGAATAATAAGGCTTGAAACCTAAGATTTTGCCTGCTTGAGCTTTGTTTGTTGCTTTCTATTTGTTCCCAGTTTTTGGTTCTTGATTTTGACACTTATTTTTTCTTGTTGCTCCTCCCGCCAGTGGGCTTGTCTTGTTTTGGCCTTCAGCCGATCACAGACCTTCAATGAAGGGCAGCCTATTAGAGACACGTTCTCCCTTAGCCAATAGCATCATCATTCCATGTTTGGTATATATCAAGCTACTCTGTACTCCAGTTTTAGTTTGATTGAGATTATTAATGGTGTAACAACCGAAACTAGTATCTCATTGTATGCAATAAATGAGTTTATGTCAACTTCAAGTCTTATTATTCATTACGAATTATAAAGACCAATATTTATGGATCGAATTCTAGTCCACATTATTTACGTGATCAAAAATGTGTAACTTGATGAAAGAAGGTTCATGAATGTTTCAACTGAATCCAGCCCGAATTTGAAAATCCACAATTCAGTGAATTATGCACTTAGTTCTCATAAACAAGATCAAAAATCTTCAACATGATTTTTTGTGAAAATGAAAGTGTTGATTTTATATGTAACTTGGTTTTATTTGGATTTGTAAATCTCCATATTTGAACCACATTCAGCCTGAATTTCATGATTCACAATTCAGCATTCACCTTTCCACTCCACATCATCATGATTGACGAATCAATGCAGGAGATACTGTGATTTCAGTCCGTATCAGAATAATTTATTGGTCGTGTGTGGATTGGAGAGCGTTGTGAGTAGAGCTTGTTCCGATAACTGGGTTTCTTTCTTTGGATTGCGATTCGCTTCTGAATTGGTAATTCATATTTGAAGCCAAGTGAAGCTATGAGTGGCTCTAAGGCCAAGAAAGAAGACGAGTTTCCTTTTGTCTTCAAATTAGATTCGGTGAGAGGCGAGTTTCGACCTGAGAAGAAAGATCTATTTAATGTTCGGCTGGATGTCCCTTCAATCTAATAAAGTCTTATATAGTTCAATGCTCATCCGTTCATCGTTCTCGTTATTGCTCCTTTAAGAATTTCTCATCTCACTCGTAGCCTTTCTTGACCTTGCAATAAGGAATGGATCCACATTGTAGCTCCATAAACGTTAGATAAAAAAAAATTGGTATTGTAAAATTTATTGTTCTTATTCGATTAGTGAATAGCTGTTTATTTTATGGTGAGAGGCGTGAAAATATTTATTAATTCTGTTTCAACAGCAGAATAAACTCTTCCAGATAGCTGGAATGTACCTTCTATAATTCTGAAAACTAAAATAGGAAATATGAATGAAATGAATTGAAAAAATTCTATTAGGCGGAGTTAAGACTATAAAGTCTAAATTATCAGATAGAATCACAGTACAATACTCCAATAATGAAGCCTTCATAATTTTTTTAAACTCCAAGTGAAACATCTATCGAATTTAGCAACATTATACACCGTATCAACAACTCAATCAATAATAGTTTTTGATTATGTTCATAATACTCAATATACATATTATGGGCATTATTTTTTCAAGGTTGAGTGGTAGGCTTCCCTTAATATACATGTATAATACTTAATATATGTATTATGGACATTATTTTTTTCAAGATTGATAAATTAATAGGATTGAATTAATAAAACCTTGAAAAAATAATGCCCATAGTATGTATATTGAGTATTATGAACATAATCAAAAACTATTATTAATTGAGTTGTTGATACGGTGTATAGGCCTAATGTTGCTAAATTCAATAGATTTTTCATTTGGAGTTTTAAAGAAATTATGAAGGCTTCATTATTGAAGTATTGTACTGTGATTCTAACTGATAATTTACATGATGAATAATAAGACGAAATTGTCACAACCACATTTATTAAAAGTTCGAGAAACTAGTTTCGGTTGTTACACCATTATCAATCTCAATCGATTGAGATTGATAATGGTGTAACAACCGAAACTAGTTTCTCGAACTTTTAATAAATGTGGTTGTGACAATTTCGTCTTATTATTCATCATGGATACCTTCCACAATATCACCTTCGCCATTACTAAGAAAGTTACTAAGAAAGGAAAATGATAATTTACAGTTTTTCATTGAGACTTAATAATAACTAATACGGTAATGAATGTGTAATGGAGTTTTATTCTGTTATTCGTTACGCCTCAGTCGTAAAGAAAAGAACATCAAACATACTAAATCATTGCAAATAGCAAATTAACTGAAAAATATACAAACATGCAAAGCTCAAGAAGCTTCGTCTGCAAATCGGGACAAGTATACAATAATCTTTCTTTTTTCAAAGAATCAAACAATTCTTTTTTATCCGTTGTTTGGATTATAGACTGAATAATAACACACATTGGATATTTATTTATGTATATGATTAATAAATTGGCAAACATTAGTTTGGACTCATAATATAATGTTATTACAGTATATTACGTGACTTCCTTCCTCCATTACACAAATTAGTTCGCTTCATTTATTGGATACGAAATGAAATTCCGTTCTCACTAATGCTAATAAACAATTAGTAATTAATCTGAGTTCGATCCTGGGTGTGGAAACCCTGCGTGTGCTGTTGGAGTAGAATAATGGATTTGAAATGAAGCCAAGCGACCCTTTGATAAGACAGGCAGGTACTAGCTGTAGAGCACATAACAAGGGGATATGATAGTTCCTAAAGCAGTCGCCATCTCTTGTTTCGTATTCATATCGGAGCGTTGACGGTTGCAACGAGCAACGTTTGCGTTGATTAAAATATCTCTAATCTGCCCCTCGTCCACCTCGCTATATAGGCTACATTACTGCAGTAATGGAGGTATACTAAATGATCTTAATTATTTAGCGCTGGCAGGTATTCATTCGCACTGCTCCTATAGAAGACTGAATCTTTTGTATCCTACTAGCAGAATACTGAATTCATAATGCTATGTATAGAATTTATTTATGGTACAGTATAGAATTCTACTTCAAATCCCTTTACAAAGATATACGACAATATCGGGGACTTCAAGGAGACTTAGTACTAATATTATTCATCAAATTGATTTTATTGACCTTCTTTGTATTGGTATTGATAATTTAGAAGTGATTAATAATAAATGGGACCTGATGTTATTACAACCACATTCAATAAAAAAACGAGATACTATAGCTTCAACAGTCACGTCATCCTCAATCTCAATGAAACAGATACTAAATACAGCCTCAAGGACAAAGATTCGTCCATTGTTGACACTTAACCAGTATAGTTTAAGAGAGAGTTATTCTGTTTTTATTTAGTTGCAGTTATTTTTGTTTCAGTATGAAAGGAGTTTATTATAAAAGTAACAGGTATGTAATTAAGATGAAAATAGAGAATATAAATTATAAATTGTAAAAAATTTAATTATGATATTGATAATGGTGATGAATGATGAAAAGAGGAGATAATTTAAAATATTTGATTTTTTACAAGTTTTCTTAGATGGATTGTGGCGAGTGATGAAACAATTTTAATAATCTATACAATACTAAAAAAAAAATATTATTTACAAAGAAGGTGAATGTTTTTGTGTTTTCATGCAGTTGCTCTAGGGTTGGACAGACGCATTTTCTCCATCGAATTATTTTATTTCTGGACTTATAGATTATAGGTGTAGTTTCGCCATCTCTTCAGTCAAGCTCTATACGAAGTGATACCTTGTTCTGTGCAGATATGAGATTATGAATGAATTCAAATGTGTAGAGTCCCAAAATAGAAGAAAATGAATGATCATCAAAATGTGCATTAAGTTGTGTAGTTGAATACAACATGTTATTCATTACTGAATTTTTTTGTATGTAACTAGTCTTGCACCAAAATGTTGCTTTTCCGAGTCGACCAATTCATACGATTCGGAAAATCTTCGTAGACAATGCAGATGCCCGAAGGGAAGCCCGGTCAATTAATTAAATTACCTTTGAAATTCAGCTGAATGGACTATGGCAGGAAAGGTTGAAAGGAGCTGTTCCGTACTCTGTGGGATGATGAATTAAGTTTCGAAATTATAATGCAACTGAGTTTCAAAGACGAGAGACAGGGAATGGGAATATTACTCCTGGAATTAGGAGGGGATGAGCGTCGGGATGACTGAACAAGGTGAAAGAGTGTAATATCATTTTAATGAGCACATCTTATACCCATATAAATGAATGTACAACCGCAAAAGGACATTCCATCACCCTTTATCTGGCATGTCTCTCATACTCTGTTTCTGCTCATGAATTTTGCTAGAAATAAAATGACATTTTTTTAAATTTCAGATACAACCTTTCTGTTGAAAAAAAAACCCGTATGAATCGAATATTTCTGCCCTCAAGCGTTTTTCAAACACCGCTTGTTCTTGTTCCAGTTTTTAATTGTGAAATACACTTCACAATATTTTCCTTCTTTCTTTCCTGGGAAATGAATAACATATAGGTAAAAATTTGTTCCATTGTGAAGGTGTCCAGAATAAGAATATTGTTGTCATGCTTATGAATTTTTCGATCTGTTTTAATTACGATGAATCGTATTATTAATTATTATGATTTGTTTTTTCTTGTGTTCTAGTAATACACCACCTGTGTTCATTTAGTTGAAGAGTAGGGAGATTGAAAACTCCAAATGGGTTCTGCACGGTATTTGCGTATTCAAGAGATTATTTTTCCAAAAGAATTCACATGTAAATAATCTTCACTTCCTAGATAGTATTGAAGTGTGTTCATTCTGCTGAACCCTGCTTCATATCATATCAATCGTACGATGTTTTATCATGATATATGTAAACAAACATTGTGATAAACGCCTCAGAGGGAAACGGACTTCATAGAGAATTATTCAATGTTATTTTTATTTCAATAATATTTGCGAAGCTTCCGCTAAATTTGAATTTAATAGCCAAGCAATTTGAAATAAATTACATGTTTAAACTTTTTCAATAATTTACCATTTTTTGTGTTTGTTGAAATCATCCTCTCTTTTGGATCTGAACATTTTCGTTGTTCCTGCAACTACTGGCATAATACTAATGCAATCCTGAAAGTGATTTGTCTTCGGAGTATATAAGGAAATTAATGTCTCTTATTCATGAATGATCTATATTTTCACACCATTACATCATATTTGAATCAATAGCCATCGAATCTTTTCAATCCATTGTTTTTCATCCTGATACTGTCCAATACTATCCAATTGAATGAGCAATCTTTGAGATGCAATATGCGTTACAATATACAAATTTTCAGTAGACCCATTATTAAATTTCGTTTTTTCACTTAATTTTTTATGAAATTGCAACTCTTTGAGTTGAAGAAACTGAATTAGGCTAGCATTTTGCACTCTCTATATACAATTTAAAATGTATTGCTTGTATTTAACTAAATATAAAAATAAAATTAGACTATTATATCACATTCAATGCATTCCAAAGATAATGCTGATTTTTTATTTCTTCAATATGGTGTTACAAATTCAAATAGTTTTCAAAAAAGGTAAACTTCAATGATTTTTCCATCACACACTGTAAATAAGTACATGGAGCGTTGACAATGATTGTGTGTGATCGTCGGCATTTCATCCATTCGCTGCATCCTTTAACGTGCACAAAAAGTGCTGAAGAGCTCTCAAGATCCATTTCAGTATCGCCATTGTCTCGCCAACTGCATTGTTCATGTGCTCAACTTGTCCTACTTTGGCTTTCCTCATGAGTGGTTCAAGGAGCCGCACCCCAAACAGATAGCGTCGCCCAAAAAGGCAAAAGACTCGAGTGAGTCTTTTCCAAGCACAATGAGTGTTTCTGGTTTATTTTCAGTTTCAGTTTGAATTTTTGAGGTTGAATTACAGTCAGCAATGAGTAATGTTAAAAGTAGTAGCGATATCAAAGGAATTTAGACGACATTTTTCAAAAATAATTTAGATGTTGACTAGCTATTACTTAGTAAAAGTGAAGTGGCTAGATAAAGCTCTGTTGAAAATATATTATTATCTTTCCTACATATTTCACATTTAAAAAAATTAGATTAGAAAGTAATCTCATCCTCCAAAAGATTGAAAAGTATAATGAAGAATAGAAAAAAGGAAAATGGCTTCAAAAACTTTAAAAAACCATTGCTGTTCATTCAATCATTCTTCGTAAAAAAATATTTTAAAACAATTTATTGTTATGCTGTCAATTCACTAGGTAGTTATGCTAATTTTCTATAAGAATAGGTTTTATAATCCAGACAAAGCGTCTGGATTATAAAACCTATACTTATAGAAAATTAGCATAACTACTTAGTGAATTGACAGCATAACAATAAATTGTTTTAAAATAGTTTTTTACGAAGAATGTATTGAATGAATAGCAATGTATTTATTGAGTCAAAATACTGTAGACTCATATTTTGTGAGGCTTTAAAACTTTGACATCATGTCGTAATCAATTAGTGTATTAAAATAAATTGCCTTTAGACTTTTTATTCAGATTCTTCATAAATCGTTAACAAAGTAGTTTCTGATTCCCACCTACAAGCAGAGAATTATGAGTTATGAGGCTATTGAAAGTGAAATAATCAAGAGACCCGAATTCGGTTGTGAGCTTGTAATGGAATCAAAGCTGTTGGGCGCTATTATTATTTAGGATGTAAGCTGTGTGTGTGGGAAGGTGCGTTGAGAGAGAGAAGATATAGGTCTAATTTGTGAGAAGGTTTCAGTTTGATTGATGATTTGGGCTTCATGTTGTCTTCTAGGTCATTCAAAAGAAATCCATAAACTTGTATTGTTAGTGATTACAGGAGAATCTTTAAGAATTATGAGTGTAAATTGTCGTACATGAATATGTTAACTATTTGGTTACGTAAATCTTTATGCATGAACTAATGTGTTAGGGTGCGTAACTCACACATCCAGAGTAATAGTATTGAGAACAATTTTTGGGTGTCGCCTATAATACTTACTGACTTGTTGTGAGACTGAAGTTTCAAGTCTTGAAACCAAGAATGTTTTCATTCACTTTGTGAGTCGGAGTCACATAACTAATCAGTAGTTGTTTTGTCACAAGTAGCTCTCTCATATCTTGGGATACTATAATTATGTTGTATTGTCACATAAAATTGACCCATATTACTCTGGAACTAGAGAAATTTTGATTGAAAATATCAACAATTTTGCAGTATATAATCCGTAGAAGATCGTTGTCCATTTATTTATTTATTTATAAATTGTCAACTCGATATTGTAGTTGTTTTGTACTAAATCGTGTTTATAAAGGAAACATCTTTAAGGGAGACTAATCAAGAGGAACAAGTCACACTAATACTGAAGTAAAGTTACATATTAATATTCAGATTGACTAGAAGTGTTTTTCTTGATCTTTCTTTAAAAAGATGATTTTATGTTAATATTGATGTAAGTAATCATATAATAGTTTAAGGAATTGATTATTTTTTCAATCGTTCTTCATTAGGTATTGATTTTCAATCCAAGTATTCTTTTTATAAAATATTTTTGATTCACTTATATTTCAACTCTATAAAAAATCCTATTGATGAAAAATTCTGAATGGTGTTGAAGGCTCTGATTAAGAAATCCATGTTTCATAGCGAATAGTCTTAAAGAGCCATTCGCAAAGTCACAGGTTATTCCGATTCGCCTATACCTATACTATTACCAAACCTATTTCACGTGAAAATTTAATCACTGGAATAATTGAAAACTTTTGTAGTCTTGAATGTGCAGAATGTGTAAAGAATATTGATCAATCGTCTATATTTTCCATAATTTTATATTTATTGATTATTGATTGATCAATAATGTCTCTTCCTAGAAATATTCAGTCCATCAGACAACTAAGTAAAATTTGAACCTGTAGAGTTTGAAATTTCTAGCAATGAATTTACGAAGGTTCGTATTTCTCATTTCACATTTTTGTCCGTTAGAAGTGGAAAAAATTCAGCCTCGTCATTTGCCTTTGTGCTTGTGCATCAGCTTCACTCAAAATATTCGCGAGGTCACGTTTCAATTCCTCGTTTTATCATTGGTTTTCCATCTGCATCAGCTGTCATTTTTTCTGGTCGACTCTGTTTCATTAGTCTTGTCAGATTCCATCCCTACTACTGATGCTGCTTTCTCTTGTACTGGGTAGACGAATAGAGAGGAAAACAGAAGAAAAACGCGAGAAGAGCTAATGAGTCCCGAGTTCGTGTTTTCAAGAATGGCCTGAACCAGGTGAATTCAGTACGTCCTGGATAAAATATTATGACTTATTTATAAGTCTATTATTATTTCTAGGACATCAAATTCTCTGTTCCTGATCTCGTCTAATTGCACAAATGTTTATAAAAGTGTAGAAGCCCTTCCATATCAATTGCGACACTAATTGCATAGTGGACTGAGTTCCCAGGCCTTAATTCACCATGAGTCTAGGAATGTTGTTCATTCTAAAGCTCTAGCCTTGCTTGAGTTTGTAATGGAGACAGACCTTAATACAAAATAGTTAACAATTTTTTTATTATTTTTCAAAAATATAGGTCCATGTTCAACACTATCTTTCTTAGTACGAATGAGTTATATTTGGGCTCTATTTAAGTGGGTCTCAAAGCCTAGACGTTGCAATACTTTTCGTATGAAAACGAATGTAATATTAACAAATATGATTTGAAACTGATATTCCTGATAATATTCATTAAGAAATTTGATATCATATTGTGACAACTTCAATGTAAATAATCATACAAGATAATGTGATGTTTTAATTTTATAATCCGCTAAGATAAAGTATGAATCACTAAAATATTATTAAAAAACATGATGGGCTGGAAATAATTACTAGAAGAAATTTTTAATTAGTAAAACATTTAAGAGCAAAATAGAGAAACAATCTGAATAAGATAGAGAAATGGAATGGAATAACCTCAGAGGACATCGCTAAATTTTGTAATCAAATTACAATGAAGTAGGGATGTGACTTACAATAATAAGGATTAAATGGGCTAGAGAAAATCATTCAAATTCCTATAGTATTGCTCGCCATAATATAAAGAGAGTGACACGGAATACTCATTTTCTGCATCATAAGAAATGTAATAAATAATGCATACAATCAAACAAAAAATTCAAATTGGTAAACTTTTTCTGTTAAAACTCATACTTCTATTTTTTATGAAGTGCTGAAGAAATTTATGTCCAACAATGGAATTTTATTGATTTAACACATGCAAAAAAGACGATTGCATTAATATTGATTATTGTAATAAGATGGAGATGATAATTCCTTCGGAAAATGCAATTAAATTCTGAAGAAGAGGGACAAATGTAATCAGTGAGAGCGTCTGAAACAGGCAATGGAAGGATTGATAGCTAAGACGTCTTCTCCGTCAGTGCTCCAGTTGAAAGAGATATTCTCCGGGTATGTCATTAACTCGGCTGAGAGAAGACAAAAGTCTTGGGAGCTCTCCTATCGCTTTTCGCCAGAATCTCCCTACTTTCAAATACCTTTCTTCTTTTCAGCCTACGATTGGAAGAAAACGAATGAACGTCTTACTGCAGCTTAGCTCTCCTTCCTAATCCACTTTCAAATCGTAGTTAGTGATCAAATGAGATAATTATCGTGAAATTTCGATTGATTGCAAATGAAATGCTCCGAAATCAGTAAAATGTAATTAAGTCAGCAAAAACCTTTAAAGATTTACCTAACATGGATAAGCCTAAATGGAAGTAGTTCATGCTCACATTAACAATGTTTTTGAAATGCTTCGAAATCAGTTAAATGTAATTAATTATTAAGCACAAACCTACATCGATTTACCTACCGTAGATAAACCTGCAAAGGGGTACTTTATGTACGCTGACAGTAGCATGGCTTCTTCGGCGTGGAGAACGGGCCCATGTGCTCATATAAGGGTCTTGAAAATGAATGAAAAAGTATACACTTTACTGAAGGAATAATAATTGTTTCACTGTTTTTCGTTCTATGAAGAAGAATTTATTTTCAAGAGAATGTTATTCGATTTTTTTACTAATCTTACAACAAATCCTTTAACAATACAAAAAATCGATAACCTCAGCAGATTTTCCCCTGAAATTGAAGTAGCATCTTTGTTTGAATTTTAGAGTGATACCAAAACTTTCATGGTGATCAAATGAATGAAATATTCGATTGATTGCAAAATAATATTATTTACTTGTGTTAGATCTCATCAACTATTCAAACTACTATTGTATTTAAAATGTGAAATTTATTTCAGCAATTGCATCAAAATAATTTTGTAATATTTATGATGATTTTTGCAAAATAATATTGACAATAATTCTTATTTACAACTAATTTGATAAATTAATTGATTTTATTGATGATTCATGAATTCTTCTGCGAACTACAGCTCTCAACGCTTTCTAAAACCGCTCAATTTTCCAATGATCATTCCAATTTGAAAATGTCTTGTTGCATTGCAGTTTGTAACACTGAATCGGGAGGAAGTGAAACAATGAATTCAGATTGGCTTCAGTCTTCATGAAGATGTCTCTCATTTATATTTCAAATCACTTTTCAAACGTTGAATTCAAGATTTTCTCCAGCCTACATCATTCCTTAGTCGACAGCAAAGTTCTGGCCGTTGAATATTCATCCGAATGATGCCGGAAAACTGCTGGTAGGATCGATGTAGATGGAAATGTTGTGATAATAAGTAGCATTCCGCATAGCAATAAACCTTTCCCCATCAACCTATAGCGCGGCTCAGTGAATTGTAATTCTCCTGATAGAATATTTGACTTCTTGGCGTTGTCTTGTTGCTGCTTTAAATATTTCGTTATCAAAGAGAGATGGTCTTAAGACTTTGAACGCGTGCTTCTATAATTACATTTACTATTCTATAGGCAAGTAAGCGAAGTTTTCGCTCTAGGCCTTCCTCAATTTTTCAAGTGCAGTTTCTTCGTCGCTTTCTCTGTACGCACCAGTTTCTTATCTGTCATCCTTCTCTAATTCTCGCAGCATCACCTTCAAGATCCATTTTCCAACTTTAGACATGTAACTGGGAACAACTTGCCTCTTGTTCCATTATTGTTGAGCTATTAATTAATTTATGGTTTCTGATTCCCAAGCTCTAGCGGCTTCTCTTTCTCTAGGTCATACTCTCATCATAACGTTTCACATTTGACCTTTTTGATGCGACCTATGACATTCTATCAATTGATAGTTCGATTGATTGCCACTAAGAATGGCTCTTCGTGATATCATTCACTGAGCTAATTTCTAATGTTTATTGTTGATTCATAGGATACCCTTCATTGAGTCAATGTCTCTGAGGAATAGTTCCTTGTATCGGAAGCTCATAAAGTTACGATTATCATATTAAGCAATACTTTGAGAAAATAAATCACATTTTCTTTAGTTCCTGATATTAGTACCGGAGACTCATAATTATAATCGAATACAATACGACTACTTAGCAACCATAAATGGCATTTCCGCTCCATTTCCGATTTCCATGTTACCAGGGAAAAGTTATTCCCAAAAGAGATAATTTATAGTTATTTGTTCCCCCTTTTTTTTAATAGAATTGGAATAAAATATCCACTGACCATAAGGATATACTACTTAGAAAATCACTCCCATCCATTAATAATTTCCTGTGTCATTGAAAGAAACATAGGGTAAGTGTCACAGGTAGTTCTAAACGTTATAGTTGAATAGACTTTTAATAAAATATCTGCTCATTATGTGGAAATTCTACTGGATATAATCTTTTGTTATAACTTATTAATCTAACAAGACAACTTTAAATGTTTCCTTTCATCAAGAAGATTTTCCATCAAAATTCCTTGATTGTTGTCTATGTGTGGGCGGAGTTTGTGCTAATTAGAATGGCTTTTGATTTTGAATAGTAGACTACCGGTACTTAATATTACTAAAATGAAAAACAATATTTTACTGTTTGATCATATTACTGATTCACTTAATTTTAGGGAACTCTATGCTTTTTTCGCTTCACGATTCTAATTAAGGCAGGTGACGAGTATCATTCTCATCATTATTTACCTCTCAAAGGTCAATTGATCCAGTTTGATATGTTTGTTTTTTAAATCGTGATTTTTTGACATAACACCTAATGTTCACTTTGTATTGTTTCAGGTATGTGAGAGCTGTATCATTCTTACTAATCGATTGTATAAGTGAGTACAATAATGATGAAAATAATGATGAAGTTAAATGATATCTAAACTTTTTCGTGAGTTCCGATTGATCCTTGGATCTAAATTTATTGAATAAAGCTTTCAGATAGTAATAGCCTATTATGATATTGGTGAATCAAGCTGGGATTATTATCTGTCAAGAGTTTTATTCATGTTCTTAGTGAGCCAGTTAACTGAGTAAAACAGTGGACCAGTTTAACCATTCAAGTATCCAAGAATGGCTAATGAAAGAATGAAAACTTAACTAACCCATTCGTTTAATGGTTTAACCAAACCAAGGTCTGCACTCTAACCACAATAGTAGTCACTTGTAATTAGTTACAGTGGTCACTTGTGTAGTTGTGATCTGTAGTGGTCTTTTGGCCACATTCTTTAAATTTTGATCACTATCAAAAGACAACTTATCTTCTATAATCTATTGCCTGTTTCTTAAAAAACTAATAACGAATTGAAAATCGAACGTGATCTCTTAAGGGGCCCACACACTAGCGAGTCTGGCTCGCTATTAATCCTATATTTCATCTGACATTCTGAATTCTATGGAACACTACTACACTTTCCCATATTTAACTGTAGATAAATATATAAGAAAGATATTTAGAGGTGGGAAAATAATTGTCATAAAAACATAAATTGTGCCATTAAACGCTCTGAAATTTATATCTCTAATGCCAGAAGAAAATTACAAGAAATAAATCATTTCTTATAATAATAATAGTCTAATAATAGATAAAACAGAATTTCAAGAAGTATGAAATTTTGGCAAAACCAATACTCTAGAGATGACCTTTCAAATGAGATATTGATTGCAATTTTGAGATTAGATGAGTTATATGGATCAGAATTGACATGGGCGCAATCCAACCGACCTTGAAAAGTAGCCGAGCCGGACTCGGGAAGTCACAACACGTTAGTGGTGATTTTCTTCCGAGCCCGACTCGCCGAGCCGGGCTCGCGAGCCAGACTCGCTAGTGTGTGGGCCCCTTAAGCCGTACTTGAAAAAGCATCTTTATTTCTCACAATCTAATGGAAGTGATAGCCGAGTGCCGTAGCAGGTATCTGGTCAATCACAGAGTTAAGCTACGAAACTCCTGGACGCTCTTTGTAAGGGTGACCGATTAGATTGGCCAGCAAAAAAGACTCTGTTATGTGCTGAAAAATTACTCTCCGGTGGTTCGGAGCCCACCTAAAAATGTAGATTCAACTCATCAATCACCATCATCCAATTATTCACGCGCAGGTTTCATACCTATGTGGGCTTCATCCTCAGGGAAAAAATGGCAACTCATCTTCTAAAGCCTGTTCCATAACATTGGATTAGTACCTGTATCTGTTTCATAATCTTCAATAGAACTCTATGCACGACAGCACAGGTATGAGGAGGAATACATTATGTATCGATCACGTATGAGAAGATATAATTTGTAATATCCCGGCTTGGCCGATCAGATGAACTTGGTCGAATATTGCAAGATATCACTGTTAGCCATAGCTGATCAGGGATAAATTATCATATTTTTATTAATTTTTTTATTTTATTTACTTTATTTTCATCACATTACATCACCTTTCTGGGAATACTCCCATTTGATAGGTGATTTGTCAAACAAGCTCGTCCTTGTAAACAAACATGAATTTTACAAGTAAAAGTAAAAAAGTATCAGTCAATACAAATGTTATAAACAAAGTCAAGTTCTTAAGATAGAACAAATGTGAGCACCATCGCTCTGATCAGATTTCAGGGTTCATTGAATTCTGCCACGGAATAGTACGCTTCATCAATTAAATTTTTTTATAGATTTCTTGAATAGCTTAAGTTTGTCAATTTTTCTAATGGTCTCAGATAATTTATGTTTAAAGTGAAAATCATTGTAAATAGTTCAGTTGTAATTAGGGTAGTTGTAATATTGCAATTGTAATTAGAGTAGAGTTGCTATTGTATAGTCCAAGAAATGAACTCTGATTGAATGTGGATAAGAAAGTGAATTAAAGAAGCAATTTAAAGCAACTTCATTCATTGCAATATTTATAAAGTATGAGGAACAATAGTAAGCACAAATTTCAAACTTCTTGTTTATAATTCACGAAGTGTTTGTTTATAAGATAAGTTGTCCTCTTGGAGATTCACGATGTTGACTCGAATAAGGTGGAAAATGAAAATGAAAAAGTTGCTATGAGCAGATCATGTGCTGCAGAATGCCTGCCGCCCTACAGGTGGAGAACTCGACAAGTTGCTTGAACGTGCTCTAGAAACACACAAGTCGATTTGGACATACACGTAGACACTTAGACCAGAGAGCGCGCAGCACTTGGCCCGCAACCATTACGGCAATGAGCGATTTAAAAATGCAAGGCATTCACTACTAGGCCGCTTGTGAGCTCCTTTTTCTTCCCTCGGGTGTGGCGTCGCCTGAAAACTGCATGAGGTTCAGACACACTGTGAATTCTCTGGGGCTGTCGAGCAATCTTGGAAGAGCCAGTCAGAAAGCAGATGAGTCGCAGAGGAAAAAAGCTTTGTCAAAGAGCACGAATAATTGAAAAAGAATGAATTAGCAACGTTTCTTGGCTTCAAAGTGTAACTGAATACTGAATACTTTTGAATGTTGCATGCGCAAAAATATCATATCATGAGTTAAAATTTTTTGGAAAATGTAATATAAATAATATATTCCTGTTTGGGAATGTATCTAGAATCGTATTAAATAGTACATTATTCTTCTTAAAGCCACATTGGACTACTTAAGTTCATCGAATCAAGAAGTCCTATCCAGCCGTGTTTCGCAAATGAACTTTTTCTTACATTCCTCTCTTTGATTTTTCTCCAGTACTCCTTCAATATTTCTTACCTCCTCTGGCGTTCTTCAACTGAAATCACTATTACCTGTCGTCTAGCTGGTTCTATCTGTTTAAGTCTTGTGGTTCCCAGCTTGTGATAACTTCCCAATTTGGTTTTGAGATCCTCGAGTGAAATTTCGTGCTACTTCAAATCTTCATTAATTTCTTTAATCCAGTGAGTCTGTGATTTCCTGTTGAAAAGAAACATACTATTACATTATATTTTTACATTTTTCTACATAGGAAACCACGAGTTTTCCCTTTTCTCTCCAGCACACCCCTCCTGAGAGAAGCCTATTCATACTTTTTTTTTGTATTTTTTTTAACTTTTGTTATTTATTTTGTTGCTTGTTGTAAGTAAATTTTACAAATAACACAAAACGTTTGGACGATGTTAAAAAATTAAAACAAAATTGTAGGTCAAATTAGTCACGGGCAGCATTGTCCAATGTTTCACTCAGGATATTTTACAGCTGTAGGCTATCCAGAAAGAGTTTAGAAAGACAGAGATGTTGCTCAAAAACTGTGGGAAGCATGTCGAGTAATTAATTTGACAATCTTACCCTGGATGGAATTGGACATTTCCCAAACTTCCTTTTCTCAGCTTCCTTCTAAGTTTTCTAAGCCCGCACAGTTTCCACTTTTCTCATTGTCCTTTTTTTCTTGTCGCTTTCTTCTCTTTTTTCACTCGTGTAGCCAGCGACGGCACTGGTCCAGTCATTAGCGAGAATGTCAGTCTGTTTTTCGTTACAGCCCGAGGCTTTTCATGGTCGACGAGCGAGGAGCATATTTCTTATCTTCCCGGAAAACGTCCATAACTCCTCTATTTTCTTTTTTCCCTCTTCTGCCTGGCTTATCATCGAGTTGACTTTCCGCATCGTCTCCCCGGTTGAAGCAGGAGTTGGCTGCTAAGGTGGTTCGAAAAATCAAGAGATTACTACGAAATACTCGACGTTTTTTAGAGAAAAAAATTTCGATCTTCGCTTAAAACAAGATATTTCTTTTCATCTATGTTAGATATACATTATTGAGCAATCAGACTTTGATAATTCTGTCATTATCCACAGACAAACTTGTCAGGGAAGCTTGATTTCTCACTGAAGTGGAAAACTCACCAGTCTATAAAATTTCAATCTCAAATTGTTTGAAAAGGTAGATTAAAATTATCAGATTTACTTTGACGGTTTACCTCAAAGAGTATCTTATCAAATCAAAATTCAAATCAGTGCAGAAGCTTATCGGTTTAGAAACCGTAGCTCCCGCTATTTCATTTATGTTTCAATCTCTTAATGCTCGATTCAATCTTCATGATTTGATTTTAAACCTCTGCGAAGCTAGAGCGCAACTAGTTCTCTCTCTCTCTCTCTCTTCCATGGGAAGCCTTCTATATAGACTACCATTCTTAAATATATCTCACAGACTTAATTAATCATGACAAGAACTTTGAAACAAATTCTGAACCAGTGGTTCCCAAAGTGGTGTCCATGTCAGTGAATAATAAAATTGGGGGTCCATGATATGTTAATGGGGGTCCACAATAGCGAATGTCTTTGGATCGGGGCTTGGTATATGCTATGTACAAACTAATATCAAAACTGACACTGTATTTCTAAGTAAATTAGAATTTTTACTCACTTATACTGGAGGTATGCATTTCACTTCTAAACAGAATCTTCATCAGCCTAGAAGTTAAATACATCCCCCTAATATCTCCAGTACAATATGCATGAGTAAAAATCATAATTTACTTAGAAATACAGTGTCATTTTTTATATTAGATTGTTCATCAAGTTTTTCCTAATGGAAAACATCACAGAGTACCAGTAGGCTACTTATGTACTTGTATAATAGGCTACTGTTATACGTACATGCAAGCAAGCACTATATCTATTTGAAATAATAGCGCTTTCTATGAAAACATTTTTAAATCAGAGAATTCATTCTTAGTTTTCTTATATTTGAAAATTATAAGCCTTCACTGGTAGATCACTGAACAGCTCAGATTTACCAGATATAAATCTCCGTTTCTAGTTGTATTTTTATGAGAAAAACTAGCCCCATATCCTTCAATTATCTTCTATTAACATTTACTGGTAGGTCATTAAACAAGTCAGGTACTTAATATTTCAAGCTATTTTCAGCAATATTGTTGTAAGCAAATCGCCTCATATATTTTAAAGTTATAAACAAAAGGAGCCTCGTATTTATATTTGAATGATATTCTATCATATTTCAAAAAGGAACGTTTATTGGTTGGTCACTCAACAACTTAGGTAGGCACCAAACTATTCAAGTTATTTCAGGTTTATTATTATGAGGAAAAGGAGCCTAATGTCTTTAAATTATCAAACCATAACGACTTTCTTTAACATTCTAGAAAGCTCTTGCTTATTCAATTAATTGTTCAAAATTATTCTGATGGAAAACAAATCTGTGCACAAAAAATTAAATTTATTTCGAAAATAAATTCTAGCTATAGTATTAGTGTTTAGTTTTTATTTTCCACGTTTACAAGAACTTCTAATAAGGTCTAATAAGCTTCCTTTTATTACTCTACGTACTTGATAATTTTAAATCGAATAGGAATCTTAGTAGTCTATTCAATTCTAATAAATTTGTTCTTATCTTTTGATTAACTTTTTTGGAGTCAATTTTTAACAACAATTCTTGATGAAACACTCCATTACTGTCACTGACGTAGCGAGGGTGGGTTCCAGGTTACAACCCCCCCCTTTAGCCTGTGAAAGAGGCCCCAATAATAAGTAGGGAGGCATCAATAAAAATAGGATAATATCGGTTTCTGGAGGTGAAAAAAAGTTTTCATATGTGAAGAGTAGCTTAAATAATGTTTCAGCTAGAAAAAAAAACTATAATTTTAATACTTCAATTAACTTAAAAAATACTCTAATTAAAGCTATAGAGGGGATGAGGCGAACAAGGCAAGTTTCCTTGGGCCTCAACGTCAATGGGCCACATCATTTTACAAATGTAAGCAAGTGATAAAAGAAAAAGAAAATAAAGTGCCCCAAATTGTACAGCTAGGGGCCTCCAGGGCCTATTTTTTTCAGTTTCGACCTCTAGAGGCCGCTTAGAAGCCTAACACCCCAGAGGCCGCGGGCCCTACCGGCCCGTTTTTATTGCCAGTATAGTCATGCGAAGTAGAAATTCAAGTAGGGTGCATCTAGAAAATTTTCAAATTTCAACGTTTATACATAAGAGTCCCCTAATTGCCTCGGCTTTGGGCCTGCAAAGACCCCACGATGCTGGTGGGTCCCAGTATTTTTGGAGCCCCCAAACATGGGTTTGAATTTCCCCAGACCACTTGAATGAAGTTGACACAGTAGGCTTGAAAGGAGAAAAGGTCTCTTAATATTTTTGCAGACGGGCTTCAAATGCTTATTTCTGTTACTGTTCAAATCTGATAACCCAAAGAGTTTTATTGTGATCGTGAAATTTGTCAAGCCACGAATCAATCAACAAATAATATGAGGGTTGATAGCCATAAAAAAAGCTAAAAGTTGCACTTTCAAGAACTTAAGAACAATTTTTTTTTAGAATCCTCAATGTTTTGAGGTTTTGTCACCATCTATTTATGTATTTAAAAATTACTATAAGTTAAAGTTTGCAATTGGATGTGTTATTAATTCATTCGCTCTTTGCAAGTTGAACAAGTTCCATTCAAAGTCATAATAATTTTTATAATTTTACACATTTTAAGTAGCCTACCGGTATTCCAATATTAGTGAATAGTTCAAAAGATTACACAAAAATAGAAGAGAAGTTTATTGCTCTCTCTGGTGTCACTCAGTACCTTTTACCCTAGCTTCCACAGCTTTTTTGACGAATGGTTATCAGTTGGCTTACATTCGAATTTTATCTTTAAATTGAAGGAAAAATTCAAATTGGTAACACAGATGTTTTTGATTACAGAAGATAACTAGACATAGCTTAAAGACTTAAGCAATGCTAGTTGGGAATCAAGTCATTAATTGAAAATTGGTGTTGAGGGTGAAGGTGTAAGGGTGCCTCCAGCCGCAACTCTGTCCTGGGCCACTAAAATGTCTCTGGGTGGCCCTGATTGTAATAATAATAATTTGAAACCACTATAACTTGTTGAATTGGCTTTATAAAAGTAGTATTTTTTAGATTTTATACATTAAAATTTGTTCACAACTAATCAATTAACTAACAATAAACGAAAAGTGGGTTGAAGTTCTTAGGCATAAACATATTCAAACGATTCATAAAAGCAGTGATTTATCGTAAGCTTCCACTTTACCGGATTTATAAACTTCATTTTAATAAATACTCGTATAAAATTACTGATTTCGAGTCTCAAATCAAGTTCTCAGCATCGAAAATTCAAAAATTTTCCCATAATGTGGACTAAAATAAATGGATTAATGCTTTTCTAGACATGAGTAGAATCTCTTGGGATACGACGTTAGAGGGACTACTCATTAAAATTTTTCCGGGGGAGGATCCCCGGGCCCCCCTTACCCTAGACTCCCTGGGGGCCCCCAAATCTCCAATAAGCCCCCCCATTAAAAGATTTTCGCTATGTTACTGATTACTGTATCTGTATCGTCCTTTTGTCACAAATTTGATGCAATATTCTAAAAAAGGTGAAATTATATTCATTGTTATTTTCCACCTCCTCTCCTCAATTCTCTCTATCACATTTCATTAACAATGAGTGTTGTGTTTGCCCACATTGAGTATGAGTAGGCTTGCTGATATTAATAGATGCGAATGTTTCAATTAGTGTACTACAAAGGACACAATGTTGATAATAAAATACCGGCCGTTATACTTCTTGGGTTCCATTAATACTATTTCACTATAACCAAAAACAATATGTCATACTATTTGATTATTTCAATTCAAATTAACTATATTACAAAAATTTACTAAGTTTATGTGCTTTTTAATGTTTTCTTATGTTACCACAATTTGAATTGGTTACTGTGAGCAGTAGTAGACCTACTTCATCAGCTTTAAAAACACATTTCAACTTATAGTAAAAAAAAATTAGTGACATTTATGCAGGGGGTCCACCTAATACAAAAATCATGGCAAGGGGTCCATGAGGCAAAAAGGTTTGGGAACCACTGCTCTAAACGATAGTAAACTCTAATTTAGATACTAATAGTTGATGTAGGTTATTCGGACGAATCACAAAATTATACCGTTTTAGATCAGAAAATGATTGCCTTCAGTCACTAAAGCTGTCTGAAATTGTCTTTTCAAAATCTCTAGCGATGGAATTTTTTATTCTTTTTCAACTACATAATTATATCTGGTATCAAATACATAAACTTCTTATTCACTCTACGTTAACATAATATCTATTCATCATTTCTAAAATACAACCAATGTGAAGATACACGAATCTTCACGAAATTTCTACTGAAGATTCCAAATCTTAGGTTAGTTTTTCTCAGGTCTAAGATTCATCGGAAATTCCACTCTAAAACAATGAAAGTTAATATAATTTTGAATTTTGTTTTAGATTTCTGACCGGAAGATGTAGAAGTTAAATCATATCCATTTCGCGATCACATATTTGTATATACCAATATTTTTAGTCAAAGATTGCTGGGTTCATTATTTATTGCAATTGTAGAGTTCTTTCCGTAGATACGTGGGAAGGTATTTTGTAGAAGATCAAACACTAGGAATGATAAATATTATCTTGACATCAGTACATATTTCAGTCAGTATGATTATTCCTCGCTCTTCACAATGGCCAGACTTCATTGAATTCAACTTTGCATCTGCAGCACTGCTATCTTTCGTGCTACTTTCGTGCTTCTCTTGAGAATAAAACTAGCAGCGCATTAAAGAGGAAAACTGCACGTTTTTCCATTTGCTCGATTTTTCTTGGAGAACTCAAAAAGATACAATCACTGCAGTCTGCTTGTTTGTAGCTGGCGCTGTATTTAACAAAGAGAAAAAATTCTCCTAATGATGTCGGCCAAGTTACTTTCATCTAAATAATCGAGACCATGGAAATTCTAGCTGGCAAAGTCATCTTGAATTGTTTGTTGCTCATTATGCCATACAACTGGCAGCAGATCAACTATATATAGCATACAATTCATTGATATTTCTGACGTTATCAGAAAAAGAGTTTACTGAGACAGGAAAAAGTATGTAATTAAATTTCTCATACTGTTCTAATAATTAGTTATTTGCTTCATTATCAACCGTTTAATCGGAACTCACCAAAAATTTAATATGTAGCCTATATATAGCATTGCTCAAACGGTAGTGTATATGTGCAGGCTATCCATAAATAAAATCCACAATATTATTCTTTCTTTATGACGAGACATATATGACGCGTAGGGAAGTGATAGCCGTGAGCCGTTGCAGGTATCTGTTCAATCAGATAGAGATAAGCTGCGTTCTCCTGGGTACTCTTTGTGAGGGTGACCGATTAGATTGGCCAGCAAAAGACTCTGTTCTCTGCTGTAAAATCACTTCCGATGGTTCGGAACCCACCTAAAACTGTAGGTCCAACTAATCAATCACAATCATCCAACTCATTACCCACGCCCAGTTCTCAGACCTATGTAGGCTTCATCCTGCAAAATAAAAAATATATATTTAAGCTTTTCATTGATTTTCCCATCTGTTCTCATTTTTGAAACTGACAATAAAAGTTTTATTCTTGAAAGACTTGAATTATTTCATAAGTAACTGTATTTTCTTCTTCAATTCTTCAGTTTTTTATTGTACTTTCCCTTGTGTAAGGCGCATTTCCACTATTCTCACGATTATGTTTCTTTGTCAGCTTTCAGATTTAACTGAATTTGGGTGAAAAGGCATTTGATTTGAATTTTCAGTCGCATTCTTGTAAAACTCGAGACTTATTGCGATAAGTTGCAATAAAGACATTGCTGTACACTTGCCGCGAGCCTTCAGTCGTTTAGCAAGAGCCTATAATGCTCTACGAGAGTGCTTTACTTTTATTGTAATAACTTCCACCGTTTCAACAATCATTAACGCACTATCATTCACTACGACTATCCGCATTGAACCGGCAATCATAATATAAACGATGCCTATTGTACAAGATACCATAATTTTTAATGTACAAATTTTAAATTATTATCATTAGATGGCGAGTATTTTCTTCAATCTAATTATTTCGTGACTTATTTGATGTGATCGCTATGATTAATGTGATTTGATTGGCAACGATCAATTGATGTGATGTTGTAGTTTCTTATTACTTTTTACTTGATGTTTAAACATTAAAAATTCTTGAAAATACTTCATCGATATTCTAAATATGATAATACGAAATACGATAATCTAACAGTTACTTATTAGTGTAGTTGCTAGGTATCTAATGATGAGGTAAGGTGTAATGTTTCCTCAGATAAGGTTCCAAGTCTACTCCAAGTATTAGAGTAGATCTCTAAATTATCACGCGAATAAATTAGTGTTGAATACTAGTAAAGTATTCCCAACAATTATTTATGTATAAATTGATAGCTTTAGATCAAAGAGACGCTCTGTTGTAGTTGCAGTCTTGAACAAATGTCAGTGGAGAGGATTCACCCTGTTTCCATGAACATCAATTTTAATTCGTCTCTATGCCTGTTCCTTTCTGACTGCACTGATAGGAAAACATGTGCGCGCCCCTTCTACAGTATATCATTCCACACAGATCTGTCACAGAGAAAAGGAGGCTTCCTCGCGTTCGCGTTATGTTCGCCAGCTGCAAGAAGGAAAACCCAATTACCACTTTTCCTGTTCGTAGGAAATTCGAGACAGAGATAAACGGATTAGTTGCGGATTAGGCCCAGTGAGCAAGTTCTATTCCTAATGGGAAAGAAATCGATCTCCTCTCAAATAAATTCAAGCTTAAATATGTTGTAGCGTAGCAGGAAAGGGATGATGACAAAGTCTGTTAGTGACAATTTTAAATAAATAACAGTGTTATTCCATTATAATAGTGAAAGAAATTTGTTACGTAGTAAGGAGGGGACAATGATAAAGTCTTACAGCGACAATAGCCAACGTTTTTAAAGGCTTTCTCGTTGTCTAAATCTGGGCTAAAAAAAAATCGTCAGGCTTTGTCTTTGAGGTTTGTGTGCAATAGGCTTATGCGTATTCTGAGTCGTATCCATTTATACGCCCCCCACCATCTATACATACTACCACCATATATACATACCACCATATATATACTACCTAAGATACAATAACTATAACTACTTGGCTACAATAACTATCAATACAGTGAATAACTAAGTGAATAACAAACAGGTCCCGATAACCCTTGATTGTGGTACGCGAACTCTATAGTCTACATCTATATCAGGCCTATTAGAGTAAGTAGGTATCCTTTAACAATTTCAACGAAATATAGGAAAGGCTTACCTTTTAACTCTACCCCCGGGGAAAAAACTCAATTTTGTGCTTATCTGGACGTTAATCTTACCGTTTCAATCTACATTTTTGGTCTGGTCAAAGTGAAATTGGTCAAATTGCCTTTGGTGATCCGGACCCGAGGACCTCACCTTCATTCCCCCCCCCCTTTGGCAGTAGGTAATGTGGGCAGTAAACTTAATTTTTGTCATCGCTATCAGCTGTTCACTTTTTGTTCTAGAAATATATTTCATCAAAGTACATCAGCCATTTCTTACTTCTGGAAACTTACAAAAGTTCTCATTTAATTTTAAGTTTACTGTCTACTGCTTTAGCCAAACTCTTGCTCTACCACTTTTGTAAGTCTGAAGCAGAAGCAACACCACACTAGTGCCTTCAATATCTTGACTGATTCAATGGAATAACAACAACAACACTAATAACAATTAACCCAGTTGAAGTTGAAAGCAAGGAAGCAGGGATTCGTGGTCATGCCGCAATTGTTATGCGAAGTTAGAAACGGTAGTTGCGCTCCTGGGGGAAACCCAGCTACAACTAAAGTCCACAGACTGCTATCTAGTCTGATCACCAGCTCAGCTCTCCTGACAATTCACTTGATTTACTTAAACACTATTAGTACATTATCATTGATAATTGCTATGAGAAATGCGTTATCTATACATTGCTGACAAAATAATAATGATTTGTTGCAGTTTCAACATATTTATTAGCATTCTTCTCACTAAGGGTGCTTTCACAGTGGAGCATTCAATATGCGATAGTCACCATCGAAAAATAGAGCACGTGTTGTGGATTGGTTGGTATTCACACTACTCCAATCTGTCATCCACTATTTCAAAGATATTTCCGAGGATGATCATTGTAGCAAAATAAAACATATGCTTTGGAATGCTGCTATTCAGGCCGCTCTAATTTGTCATCCACCATTTAATAACATGGAAGATGACTCAAGACAAAACAATATAGACCCAATTAATAAGTTGAGACAGAACCAATAATTAATGAGTTTTACATCTATTGAGGCAACAGTTCTAATAGTTCCAGTTACACGATTTCACATTCAATTAAAATTGAAATTAATCACTTCTCCATTTTAATCAGTTATATTTATCAGTGCAGTTGGAGTTGCTAATTGATCGGGTTGTAATTGAGTGCATGGCTCTCACAGCATTCTTCATTATTATGGCTCTCACACTTCATTATAATGAAGATTTACTTTTTATGTCCATTGACGATATAATTCCACTTGTTGTTGTTATGTCCATCAAGAAACAGAACGTTATAAATCAATGCGGCAATGCAAATCAACTTGTTTTTCCCTGTTCAGCCATTAGAAGATGACATCGAACTATACGTTCACAAAGGCGTACATGAATACGACTGACTATTAAAAAAACGAGCTGGAACACTATCGACTGGGATTACATTCAATTCTTATCCAGTCCAATAAGCAGTGACAAGCAGTCTCAGTACAGCTGCAACCAGCAGGTAATCCTGTCGCTTGTCCGCTGTCAGTTACCAGCCATGCATTCAATTCCAATCCGATCAATTAGCAGCTGCACTGACAGATTTAATTCAAGTGAGATGTAAGTGAACGAGATAGCTAACTCATTGTCAGAAGCACTCCTTTCAATTAGCAGCGTTTTTAGTATCAAACTATCGAATGAGGAGAAGAAAAACAAGAGAACTGCATGATTTTAGTGTGGAGCCGACCATTGAGTTGGATACCGCGCCATGACGCCTGTGTTTCTATATGGCGACGCCGCTTTTGACCTGGATTACGACGGCTGGCCTCTCTTGCCATGGTGGGAGGGTGTGAGGGGTGTGTGGTGAGGGTGAGGTTTGAAGAGGTCGTTTGTCTCGGGTCCGCGGGGATGTTTCCGCCACACGCATTTGTGCCCTTGTTTAGTTTTTACCACCCCTCTGCTCCACTCCGAAAACGTTCTTAAAAATTAATGGAAGCTCCGCGATTTATACGGCACATTCCGTAGTGTTTCCACTCTGCTATCACCACCCTCCTTTCCACCATTAACTGTTTATCTGCAACCCTCCCTTTATTTTTTCCGTAGAAAATCCATCTTTCCGTTTCCGGACCACAACCTCCTAAAAAAGGGGGACAAAAACCTACCGGCATAATCTGCTGTATTAGACTGGCAACGGTTTGTTTCAACATGTTTATGGTGCTTTATCAGGAATTATTATCGCAACATCTGAAAGTTTTCCATAAGTTGACTAGCTTTACGCCTGCATGGGCCTGGAAGCTGGTTGCTTGACTATGCGGAAATTTATAATGCGGGTGCTGCTCTCTTTGTGTCTGCCTGTCTCTGTTCCACTCTGCTGTTGTTTTAAAGGGAGACGTTTGTCGCTGATTTCGGTCGGCCCTTTTTTCTTTGTTCGTCCCTTTCTGCCAGTGGCAGGCCAGCTTTATCGTCGCCTCAAGAATTTTACGAGTCTCTCATTGAATGCAAAGGTCTCTAGTTTGTGGACACTTCGGGCTCGACTGCTCGGAAATATTCAAATAGGTACAAAACACAGAGTCCTGACACTGTTTACTTATACTGAGAAATTTATTCCCCGAATTTATTCACTTGCTTGATACACAGAGATAGCAGTATACAACTCATTCTCATGTTAGGTACTGAATTCCTTCTCTTATCAGGCGTATTTGTAGCCTATATGAATAAATGAATGAATGTATGAATTTGTTTTCAGATTTAATTAGGTTCATTATTCATGAACTGCTTTTCCATTGGAACTAATAACTCTTCTTTCAAATCACTGTCCAGTATTACAAAATGCTTTAGTACACGTTTTTACTGAAAAATAAATAGGTTTACTTGATTCTCATATTGCGTTTAACTGGACCCATTCCAATTTTGAAGATGAAAATGTTATCCTGAATCCATATTTGATCAACGTCATTCACTCTGAAAGTCACTAAATAAATTTCAGAGAATCGCACAAAATGGAGATGACAGGATAAGGTTTAGAAAACGGTAAAAGGAACCCGATGCTTAATGGCATATACGAAAAAAAGAATACAGAGAATAAACTGAGAAATAAAGTGGAATATGATGACAAATAGAATAAAAAAAGAATAAACCTTTCGGTTTATGTTATACCATTATGAATTACATTAAAGAATATTCTCAAAAAAAGTATTTTCCCTGGCTTATCATGATAATATAACAATGTTTGTAAAAACATTTGAAAACCGCCTTAAATTAATGAAGATCTGATATACAGAATGTACATTATCAATTTATTTTGGAGAAATTCAGAGTGTTTTTGCTCAAACCAGAATATGCGTCGACTTTATGATAATTATCTTGAATTCAGTACTATCAATTCATTATTCAATTTGAATCAAACTGTAATTAAAAAGTGATAAACACTGAATCTTTTCAAAATAAATTAATAAAGTGTTTGGATCAATCTTCATTCCAATTACTGTAAGAAAATTGGACACTATAAACGAAAGATTATTCAGCACATCAGCGTTGCCATTTTGAGTGGCCTATGAGTTGGAGGTCGTTATCGTAGACTGCACACTGCACGAGTTTCTTCTGCGGAAAGAACTTGGCTGCTTCATCCCAACTACTCTGAGTTCGTGTGTGCTGGTGCCTAATCCCCCGTGCTCTGCTATCCACAGCTAGCTACTCCACCAATTCACATCTCTCACAATCTGTCTCTTTCTCGTTCTCTCTCTTCCCCCTCCCTCAGTCGCTCTCTCTTATCACTCTCTCATTCCCACCCCCACTTCAAGCTTGCATCGGCTCACTCCCGTCTCAAAATATTTACATTCCACCTGCAAAAGGCAGGAAGCAAGTAAACTGTCCTCAACGACCAGTCATTTTGAAGACGCCTCCGGGATTCCCTGTATGCTTTTCCCACAAGCTTCACTGTCTCTTGTCCTTTTTTTACTACTTTTCATCATCATCTCATCAACCTTCTCATATTATTATTATTATTTGAATAAGGAGTTTTTTCAAGAACCTGATGCTGAGCGAATGTTCTCGACATACTAGCGATGTAGATATCAGGTAAAACCCCGCTGAATAATGAACAAAGATGAGAAAGAATAGTAGAATGTGATTATGAATAATTTAAAAATAAATTCAATAATTAAAAAATAAATTCTTGGCTTATTACAGGTGATTATCATGAAAAATATTTCCTTTCTGTCATGGAAAACTATAACCTCACTTATGTAATAATATAAAACTAATATAAACTAGTATCAACATTCATAAAATATGTTTATTATCAGGAATATTTATCTGTTCATTTGTTAGGGGGAAGATGTAGTGTTGATTTTGAATTTATTATAGCTGGAAATATATACAATTCATCCAGCCAGTCTTGAAGTTGATAAGTGAAAGCAATGCTATTCGAGATTAGTGATTCTTATTTAATTGAAAGCTATTAGAATCTAATATTTTCTTCTTTTAGGATAACAATTTTCACAATTCAATTTTTATTTCGTGTTAAACATCATTTGATAATTGCAATAGTTGGATTTGATTTCATTTCTACCAGTGCGTCAAGTTTGGTGGATGACGCCTAGCCTTCGTCGAGTCATATATAAATATCATCCTATAAGTCTAATCCTCTATCAAAACTCATTCCATGTTTTCTAAAGTAGGGGTTTTCCCGACTTCTAACAGGTAGCTAGTAATTGTCTTATATGGGGAAGTTTCTTATGTATAATTCCAATACATAAACTAGGCATTTCCAACCCAATAAATCTAGTACCCACTTTAATGAATGATAAAATTTGATCATCTTTCAGTATGCAAAATGAGTTGCTTTAATAATGTTTATAGTAAGGATTTCCACTGTAATTGGAAGAATTTATTGGTAGCATAGCTTTAAGTCTTTTATTAGTAAGAAACTCTGCCAATACTTCATAGAAATATGCTTATGATCTGCTTTATACGGAATGAACTATTTTCATAAGGATCATTTACATTTTTTTTAAGAAATTTTTTCATTTCGTAGCACTTTCCAAAGTCTTTTATTGGTAAGAAGTCTTACAAATCCTTTTACGAAATATGCTTATCGAAATTCATCCTATGTTTTTTAAAGTAGGGTTATTCTGGAAATAGTGAAAATATTTGTTTGAATAAGGGTAATCTCCACTGTTTTGTAATTATTGTCTTATTGGGTAGCGCTCAGTCCCAAGTCTTTTATTGTTGAGAAGTTGTTCCCCGTCGAACGAGGTGGAAAGGTACAAAAAAGTTGAATAGTTTCTCAACCGCGATCAAAAAACCACAAATTTCGAACATTGGTTGGAGTTGATAGATTCCTGCTTATTTAATTTGTCAGTGGCAAAAAATGATTCCGAAAACTGTATCACCGCTCTTCTCACACCCGGTGGTGCTCTAGTGGACTCGCTTCACATCGTTTTTCACCACGTCAAATAAACACATGTCGTCGGCGGTGGCGTCTCTTTCAGCTACAAATATTGATACATGGTTGAGTCTATTCAGAAGTGCTCATACAAAAGCGTATGTGTCAACACGGGTGATGAGGCACGCTTCAGGCTGTAGGAGTGTAGTGTGAATACGGCTGTCGATATCTGCACAATCATGTGCTAGCTACGGATTCGACGGATTCATCTTGGTCGGTGGGTTCGGTTAGGTGGTGTTCTAGCCCTGCAGTAGAACAAAACGAACGAACTCGAACATACGTGAACAGGAGTTCGGTTGTGGTTGAATCGGGTCGAATCGCGCCTACGAACACGGGCAAGCACGCGCGTATACAGACAAAGGTGTGCACTCGGCTGGCTCCTGTAATAAACAGGCTATTCAAGTGTCGACGTCATTGGCCAATCTGTCAACTTCCCCAAGCTCTCTTCTAATGCTCCTGCAGCTGGTTTTGTGGCCAATGCTGACGCACGTAGTCCTGCTAGTTTTCCCCACAGATTCCCCTACTAGACGTTTCATTGCTTTTTCGTAGTCTGCTCCTTGATTTCAACAGAATACAGACTAGCACATTGTTGAAATAAAATATAACCACAAATTAATCTTCATTACAAAGTTTCAGAAACTATGAAATTGAATGGAATATTGTAAACTAAATTTCAGCATAATTTATCATTGAGCTCACTATTATGCCTGCGCAAATTAAAATGCATGTTTGGTGATGAAACCCAACTTTTCTAGAACACAGAAATGAAAAACTCACTTGACAGTTGTTATTCCGGGTACGTAAATTGTAATTGCAAATAAAATGTCAATGTAATATATTGTTGAATTTGACTGTAGCTCACTATTATGCCTGTGTAAATGACAATTCATTGGTTAATAATATAATATAAAATATATTATTCATTATGGATATCTTCCACAATATCACCTTCGCCACTACAAAGAAAGACAAATTCATACATGCAGCGTGTAGCAGATGGGACATGCTACATCTGAACCCAACATACTGCTGCCAAGTTATATGAAAACTACAGTACTTGACATTTGGTATTGCTTCAGGTTAATTAAGACATTTTTTTCAATTAAACCTTGATGCAGAAATTTATCAATTCAGGTCTTATAAATGTAACCGGACTGGCCTAATATTTGGTAGCTGGCCACCGGTCCAGTCAATAATGAAAATAAATTTTGTTTAGTTCCCTCTCCACGACTGCCGATCTCCGCGAGTGGAGTGGCCAGGAAGCCGACCTCAGGGGTGTCTATACGGACCTGGAGGGTGCCTTCTTAAATTAGACAGTACACGGAAGGTGCACTGCCTGTTCCAAAATTGTACAATCTCAGAGGCTCAATACCCTCCAGTTTCGCAGACCACGACAGCCCTGTTCGGCCTTCCATTTAACTCTATCATGCCTTATCACTACGTAGGATGGTAAAGTTACGTTGGCGACGACTGTATTGCTTTTCTACGATCCCATATAATTTGGCCAGAGGCGACCTTCCAAAAATTAGTAATACAATAAAGAACTAACTTAAATCCAAAATCAATCAACAATAAAATCAACAATGGTGTTCTTCATTGGATTCCCATTAGCAAAGAAATAAAATCAACTCAATTAAATCAACCGTAAACTAATCAATCAACAATAAAAATTTAAATCAAAATTTGATGTGGCTTTAACGGATCTCAAAATCATTAGCGAAAAATTTATCACCTTTACATCCGTCGTTCCTTTATTACGTTAACAAATCATAACAAATTTAGACTCGCAAAGGGGTAAATTACCGTGCGGTTTGTCTCAATTAAGTTAAACATAATTTGGAAACACAGGAATACACAATCTCAAAATTATTCAATACTTAAATATAACAGACTGCCTGCGTGATCTGAACGAATCTTTCTACATTAAATGTTAAATATCAGATATGCCTAATTTATTTTAATGATCAACGAAATGGTAAGGTTCGGTCTAGAGGACTCTAATTAAATAGTGGACTTAGTAAGTTATTGTTGACTCACCAACTGTAATCACCAAAAGTCCGAAACCTCCTACACAATACATGAGCGCGAATGTTCTCACTTCCGAATTTCAAAAAAGGTAGCCTCGATTACCTCTTATATCACGACAGCAATAGCACTCTCCCAGCTCAATGTTATATTACTCACAAATTAATTACGCATAGATTCACATACAATATTATTTTACATAACTCACGAAAATTACAAAGTTGACGAATTCAACTTTCTCTTGGTACAACTTCCGAACCGACATTACAACATAATTAACTTTTTACTTCAACAATACATTAATCAAAATTTCAACTTCTACACGATATCTCGCGGACCCGTCTCGACGATCGCCAACCGATGTCAGATTAAGAGTCAGTATTTTTTTAACCCGTGAGAATGTCCCCACCACGTCGCCAGTTGACAACACATGGAGTGGACATTTTCCCAGGGTAGGAGCGACAAAGACACCGATGAGCGACAGAGATGGGGAAGACACCTCAGCAAAAAAAATGAACTTTAACCATAATTTTTCAATAATCAGCGATGCCCTCTCCAACCCCCTCGCCCATCGGTAGGTCTCATGTTCACTCGTTCTCATGGGAAAGCCTCGCTCAGACCACGCAATAGCATTCTGCAGAATTAAAAATATTAAATTACAATTTCTTATATTTCTAGAGTCCATGAGAAAATTCTTTTTGTTCTCATCTCAATTATTCATCATCAATTTATTGTCGTACACAATAAAAATGTTCATTAGAATAGTCAAAGTACAAAATCCTATAATATTATCATGAAATTTTTGTTCATCAATTCATCAACTAAATAAAACCAAATAAAATAATTCAATTTCACTATCTGAATCTTATCCCCATCACATAAATAAGCTAGTTGTAATAAAAATGAAAAAAAAAATAAGATATGACTACCCAGATAGAAGTTTACTACGCAAGGGGATAGTCGAATTCATGTCTTCGATTCACAAAAGTTATCTTTTCGCAAGGCGCTCACATTATCTAAGAATGATACATGTACAGTACTTAGCCTTAAAAAATGGAACCATGTGAATGAAATGAAAACTCAAGAAGTTTAAATGAAAGTATGTTAACATTATTTCTTTTCTTTTGTATTCAGAAGTTTTCCGTTAGAGGTTGAAACAAAAATCACTGCAAGATGAAAATATGTTTTATTCATAAGACGCTTCTTTATTCTTATTTTTTTATCATTTCAGCACTATTTCTTCAAATTTTTGTTTAGACAGGTATTTATATTGTTTAGTTATTTTAACTTTGTGGTTATTCATTTTGATATATGTTTTCTTTTCATGGGGTTGTGAAACTGAAATGAATTGTATTGAGAAAGATGTATATTAGAAAAAACAATACTTGATTTCAAATGTATACTCTTTCTTTAACACTATACTATACTGTACAACTTGCATTCCTATTAAGTAGTGTTTCATGGGCAACAACAGTATCAATTGCTGTTCTGTTGATGAAACTCATCAAGCTCTTGTTTCAGAAACATATAATCCTTGGGGAAAAATCTGTGTCTCCTTATATACTACTAGCTTATATCTACTTCTGTGTCTCCTATATCCAGTATCTAACATAAAGTTAGTCTTTATCTCGCCTCTAGCATCTTACTGCTTACCGTCTTTTGTCTTCATCTGATATCTTTGTATGGAAATTGAAAATGAAGTCAGTAGCTCGCAGAATGAGCAATACCAACGAATAAGTCTTAGCTTGCGGGGCGAAACCGAGCAAGTGACGTAGCTAGCTTACCTGTCTGTCTAATCAAGTGGCTGTAAGTCTGCAGGGGAATACGGTACTGTGTCTGAATGTTCAGTGTGTCAGCGTCAGTTTAATCCGTCAGATGCCTGCGGCTTCAGCTCAACTCCTACGCAGAATGAGACCGACCTTGTTTCCCAGTTTCTGTCTTTTGCCTTCTCAATACATTATGAACATTTGGAAACTAATGGCCTCTACTAGAATATTTTTTATATTAATTTAATTAATTAAATTATTAGTACTAAACTTGATGAAGTGTAGTATCTACTTTGAGAGCTCTACTTTTAGTTTGTATACTTTTAGCATCTAATTAAAAGTATAACTTTTCGAGCTGTTTTTCACCCCTCTGATTCGCATACCATAATCACAAAAATAAATTACTAATGTAATAGAATAAAGCACTTTCTCCTACAGTCGTCAACAAACCTCACTACTTACGTAAGAATTTCATCCACTCTAATTATTAAAGATTGGCTTCATAGACTAGCTTTGTTATCGTAAAAAACTGGAGCTTAGACTATTTATTGTTAATGGTAGAAGTTTCTTTTTTAATACTATTCAGGGTTAACCTATCATTTACGAACTTGTCGTTGGAAAATATCGTCTACAAGTTGAAAAATACTAGTTTATGCAACGATTCTATTATGACTGCCTTCAAGCAACGAGTGTTCTAAAACATCTCACGTGTTGCTTTATGCAATATTCACATCAGCTAATTTAAACATTTCGTGATCAAACTGGATTTTCGGTACTGTCGAGAACAATTACAAATTGTAGGTTATGCTTGTGCTATGAAAATGCAACTTTTCTAAAACACAGAAATATAAAAGTCATTTGACAGTTTTTCAGTGTTATGATCAAGTCTCAGTTGCCTTTGGTAAGTTAAATTAAACGTAATTTATTAATAGTCGGGGATAAAATGTTGTATGCAACGATTGTATTTCGGCAGTAATAGTATATTACGTTACAAGTGCGGGAAATGGTGTTTACCGTATGCGTTTAATAAGTTAACGCACGAGACGATGTCGAGTGCGGTATTTTCATACGAGTACGGTAAACATCTTCCCGGACGAGTTACGTACGATATTTTTCGTCATACTAGTCTAAAATATTAAAAAAAGATAAACTTTGAGCTAGTACAACAAGCATCATCAAACATAACCTCAAAATGCACCACAGCAGTAAAAACTAAAAATTCTCCTGAGATCAGCTGTTTTTCCAAATTTTGAATCAGCTGGAATGCAGTATCATCCATTACCGCACTGAAAAAGGATGTGTAGCTGGGAACAACTAGTCAATAAATTTTGGCAGTAAAATAATCAAATGCCATTTTGCACATAGTGTGTGTTTTGCTATTTATTGTACTGTGATTCTCCATACCATTAGTTCAATTCATTTGACCTTATATTATATTTTTTGTCCCAGGTTGTAAAAATTTGAATTAGGTAATCAAGCTATCTTTAATTTTTTCTAAACAACATGAATAGTTATTATACAACTAGTTTGATAATCCTGAGTTCTAATTGGTCCAGACTCCTGTACAAAAACTTTTTTTAATTTTTTATTGCTGATGATGCCCACATGAGTCCGAGACTTGTGCGTGGGTAATGAGGTGAATGATTACACGTGTCGTAAATGCCTGACGTTGGAGCGGGATTCAAACCCACGACCACTTAAACGACAGGAAGCTGAAGTTGCGACGCCCCAACCAACTGCGCTAAGCGGCCCGCCTAACTGACAATAGTGTTGAAATAGCTTCATTATGCAACTGATATTATCCATGGAATAAAGTAAGCTGTATTGATATCGCTTTCTAACCTATTTTTCTTACTTTATAACTTGGCTGTTGATAAAAAGTAATACTAATGTAGCAGTATCTTTAAGCATATTCTCAATCAAATTCCTTTCTTTTCTTTTGGGAACTAAGTCAGATCTTTATGGTTATGATCAAGTCTCTTGGGAGGAAGAGCTAAGTAATGTGTGGGTTGAAGGGATTAACGAGTAGGCTGAGGCTGAGGAATCGAAGGGTGGGATCGGCGGTGGCCGATGTGGATTTTGTGCGGATGCGAACTCTGCTAATTGAGTGCTGGCTCTGTTAATCGGCATAACGAAGCCAGGGTCCTGTCCATTGTTTGCTCCTAATTGTTTCGGCCTTAATCATCGTCGGCTGCTTCCTGGGGAAGTTGCTTTGGCTCCAGCTAATCCCCCCACCCCTTCCCTACTACCCCATCCTTCCTCCACCACCGGAATCGCCAGGGAAGCTTTCAGACCCGAGAGGATTTCCAGAAAAGTTATAATGAAACATTTAGAGCATGTTCCATGTGTATGCGCATTTACTTATCAGATTGAGAGTACTTGAACCATGCAAGATAAAGGAGGCTTGGATCGAACCGGAATACAATCTGGATGTCGATAAACGTAATCTAACCGACTTAAGTAGAATGTGGTTAACACTGATTGTGCAATGAGTTTCTTTAATGGGGTTTGTAGCTTTGGCGTATCAAATTGACCGTTTGTTTCACTTCTCAGGTAATGTCTGAGTTTTAAGAAGTTTCATCTTACAATTTCGCGGAGTTTTGTAAACGTTTTCCTAAAGCACGTGAAAAGCCAATTTCAGAAGTTAAATTGTAAAAACTAATGAATCGATTTGATAAAACTTTCCAAAAGACAAAAAGGGTGGCAATCAATTATTGATTGAAAGCTTTTCAAATATGGTAATATTAGTGGGACATTGGCTATCTATAATAAATGTCCCCATGCTGCCTCTGTTGATGGAACTCTGGCGTTGAAAATAAGAGATTGAAGGTGTGGAGAGGAAAAAGAATGAAGATAATGGAACAAAAGAAAGAAGGAGTAGAAGGAAAAGTGGAAGAAGAAAGGATAAGAAGTAGAGGGAGACGAAAAATACAGAGGATAGACCAGAAGGAGGAGAATAGAAGAAGAAGAAAAGGAAGAGGAAGAAGAAGGTGGAGAAGAAGAAGGGAAGAAAAAGAAGAAGGAGAAGGGAAAGAGAAAAAGACAAGAGAAGAGGCATATAGAAGAATATGATGGATAATTTCAATCGATAAATAACTGTCTTTATTCCGCGCACTTTACAAGAAGAAAAAGACAATAATTAAATTCAATTTGTAAATAGGTTATGTCACGCTCTGATTCAATACAATTTGACAATCTGCTAATTAGTTTAATGAATTAATTCTTGAACTGTATTGTGCAAGCATCGTGGGAGTAATAATTTATAGCTTTCACGTTCAGTCTGTTTGAAACTTATTACAAACTTGTTTCTACAAAATTTGGGTATAAATTTCAGGTCACTTTCGATTTCCAGGTAGGGCGTTCATTTTGACATGACCTACACTGTATGTATGAAGTTTCTGTAGTACATTCTGACACATTGAAAGTCGGAAACAAATGATTTCCCTCGGCAATTCGAACTCCACACTCTGTGTACGGGATTGTGTATGACTAACATGATAAAAGGCTGGGACTGCAAACATTCTGAGTATCCATTAGAGGTATTCCATTTTCGCCGGTTTATGAGGCTTTTAATTTATGATTTATTGTTACAAAACGGTTCAAGTAATAAATTAATAAGACTTGAAGATGTCACAACCACATTTATTGAAAACCGTCAGATACTAGTTTCGGAGGTTATATCATTATCAATCTCAAACAAAATAAAACTAAAGTACAGAGTAGCTAAACACAGAATGATGCTATTGGCTGGGGGGTGCCTCTGATAGGGATTAGCTGGAGGCCATAGAAAATCACGCTCACTGGTGAGAGGAACAACAAACAAAAATAAGTATCAAAATCAAGAACCAAAAACCGTGAACACATAGAAAGTAACACACAAGAACAATATACAGAAGTAGGCTAGAATTGAAAAAAATGAAGCTAAATGAAATGCAGTCAAGGTCAACCGAGAGAACATGATAGTACCGTTATTAAAATGTAGGCCAGAATTATGAAGATACCAAGTTAGTTGTATTGTATTGGTTGAAATAAATTTTATCATTTAAACTAGTATTGGAATCGTTTTTTACCAACCTAGTTATCTCCAAAATTTCTAAAATGTTTAATTGTCTGCCTCTGCCAATCAAATGAAGAAATTCAACCATTTCTTTGGCCTTTCTTCAGGTTGACCTTGACTGCATTCTATTTAGCTAGACAAATTTTTAATCCTAGCCTACTGTGTATTGTACTTGTTTGTTGATTACTATGTGTCCACGGTTTTTGGGTCTTGATTTTTATACTTATTTTTGCTTGTTGCTTCCCCCACCAGTGGGCGTGATTTGTTATGGCCTTCAGCCAAATACAGACCTTCAATGAAGGTCAGCCTATCAGAGGCACTTTCTCCCTCAGCCAATAGTATCATTCTGTGTTTAGTATGTATTAAGCTACTCTGTACTTTAGCTTTAGTTTGTTTGAGATTGATAATGGTGTAACAGCCAAAACTAGTATCTCACGGCTTTCAATTAATGTGGTTGTTACAGCTTATAGTCTTATTATTCATCATGGATATATTCTACAATATCACCTTCGCCACTACAAAAGAAATCAAATTATAAACTTGGATCTATGTGATCTTGATTTGTTGATTGAATAGAACAAATTAATTAATTTTTGTTATTCACAGACAGAATGAACACTTATAACGCACAGAACTCGTGGACAATTCATGGGGAATTGCTACAAAACGGCTAAGATTATAAAATTCGACCTTTTGTCCTTGTGGATTAGTTTTATTTTGTTGATTTAGTAGAACACAATTATTTTATTTTTGTCATTGATAGTGAGAATGAACACTCTCACAGAACTCGTTCTATTTGTTTATTTAAAATATATCTACTGAATTTGGAATCCTGTTGTTATAAAAAATGTTGATCCAAAGGAAGAGTCAAATTTTTAATTTTAAATATTCTTATTTATCAATATCTTTTCCACAGAAGTGGAGAATTCTTTCTCCACACTGATTCTATTCTCTTGTTCTGTCATTGCTCTTGTTTTAACATTTGTTCTACCCATCTAATTGTGTTATAAATAGTATTCAACACCAAAAATTCATTTGATTTCTTTCTTCTCACTGATCTCTTGGTCTACCATTTTCAATTGCTCTACCATTGTTCTAGTTTGACTATTTTCTCTTCCCTTCTATGTTTCAAACAGCACATTGTATATACACTGATTTTTTCTTCTCACTGATTCTCTTTTCTTGACTATTTGATCTTCCCTTCTATGTTCCAAACAGCTCACTGATGTCTTTCTCCTCACAGATTCTCTTCTCTTGCTCTACCATTTGTCTTTGTTGAACCATTGTTCTTGTTTTAACATTTGCTCTACACTTCTATGTTACAAACAACACATTGTATATCCACTGATTTCTTTCTTCTCACTGATTCTAGTGAGGACTTATTCTACCATTTTTCCTGTTTTACACTGTTCTCTACGCTGATTCTCTGTTCTTGTTCTGCCATTTGCCTAAATAGCGCCTGCCGTAGTTCCTAAGCTCTATTGAAATGAATTTGAATTTATTTCCACTTCCTACATTTACAAAATAGAATAGAGAAAGATTAAATTACAAGATGAAACAAAGCCTTTTTTATCCATGTATTAAGCTCTACAATCGAAATATATGTAACTAGAACAGACGCAGACCTAGATCTCAATTTGTTGGTGCCGATTATTTGTTTTGCGTTGGTGTGTACTAGAATCGTGTTGGCAAGATGTTACGCGAACGAGCGATCGACCATCACGAGTCGGGGCCGGGGATGACTTCTTGTCACTTTATGGGGTGCACAGCCGGATAAATCTGCTGGAGATTGCTTTTCGGAACAGAGTGCCAGTCGATTGGAGAAGCACGTTTTCCTGGAGGGGTTCCCCCGTCCGCTACTCCCCCATCCATACCAAAATACACTGAGAATTGTAGTATTTCTCATTTCCCTCTGCATCATAGTTGCGAAGAGGTTAAAGGGTGGAGGAGGCAAGATAAATTGCCCAGATCGGAGCATGTCAATGATTGAAGCTCGACTGTCGCATCCATTGTGGGGACGACCCACCCTTCCTACAGCGTTTCTCATTCCCTGGCAGGCCTATTTATACAGGGTGTACAGTGCGGCACGGTGCCGCATCTTATTACGCACGACATTGACCGCCTCTATTTGGCAGCATTTGCTCTGCTCTATTCGCCATCATTCTGCGCGAATATTGTGCTTCCGCTTGCTCGCCTTCTCCAATCTTCCTCCACATAAAAACAGCTGATTCGTTCCGTTTTTGCAGCATTGATCTTCTGTCTTTGACATCTGTATGATTTTTTACTAGATTTCCTCCCTCTCATATTAATTATCGATACCCATCTGCTGATACTAACTCGATCAATTTTGTTCTATTTGAAAAATGTGTTCTGCCAGTGACGTACGGTACAATGAAAAACGCTAGATATTATTTTGCAATATGATTTATCGATTTCCTTTAGTTTCTAACTCATTGCTGTTGTCAATGTCTGTTGTCGATTGGCAGCGTTATCTCTGACAAGACTCTGACTGACTGTTAATCCTGCATAATATTCTGTGTGATCATTCATCTCACTACCCAAGCCCGGGTTTTAGAAAAAAAAGATTTAATTACTTTAACTTTCTTTTTAGTGGCGAAGGTGATATTGTGGAAGACATTCATAATGAATAATAAGACTTGAAGTTGTTACAACCACATTTATTGAAGACAGTGAGATACTAGTCTTTGTTGTTACACCATTATCAATCTCAAACTGCTTGAAATTGAATTTGATAATGGTGTAATAACCGAAGTTAGTATCTCACTGTTAATAAATGTGTTTATGATAACTTAAAGTCTTATTATTTATTTATTTCATCCATATCAACTAGAAAATTTGCATGTGAATGATTAGCAATGTTAGTCAATGATATTCAATGATAGCATCATAATCAGACGCTGCTATTTCCAGCATGGTGCTGATTATATGTCAAGTTAAGCATATCATTTTTAAGAATATTGTTTAATCGTTAAAAAATGTCAGTGTTGGAGTAATGAATATCTAGGTGAGCCATTTATTTTGAAATGATAAAGTTTAAAATCCTTTATTTTTGAACACAATGCAGTAGCATTATTTGAAACAAAAAATTAAGTAACGTATCATGCCGAATATATTTGACACTCCATTAAAATTGTAACATCTACCAATCTTTCAAAATAACTTGAACTTTAAAAAAAAAACATTTTTTGGTTTTAATTGTTTCAAAAATTTAAAAAAAGGAAATTAAGATTCGAAATGAAAATCGTTTAATTTGTTATCTGGTTATTTTGGATAATTGTTTCAAATCTGGTGATAAGTGAGGTAGATGAGTATTGTAGATGAGTAGTAAAGTGATGGAGTAAGCAGACAAATTAATCTCAATTTAAATCTCTTGTAATACTAATGATAAAGCTGCAGGCAAATAATTAACATAATTGCCTTCCCTTATTTGAGCTGCGAAAGCTTGAGCGATAGTAATATTCTATTAACCTGAGTAGTATGTTTTTGTATGTTCTGGCACAACCTTGACCTTTGACCCCGGAAATGACCTTGAACTTGACCTCTAGGAACCGGATGGACAGAGCTGGCACAGCGTGGGAACCTGGGGAGCTGGCACAGCGTGGGAACCGGAAGTTGTCCCCCCCCCCTCCCACCCTGACCTACCCCCCCACCCTAACCTGCCCCCCCCCTCCTACCATCAGGTTAGGTTAGGTCAGGTTGAGTTATGTTGGGTTAACCTAACCCAACCTAACCTAACCTAACATGACCTAACCTAACCCAACATAACTCAACCTGACCTAACCTAACCAAAACTAACCTAACCTAACATGACCTAACCTAACCAAAACTAACCTAACCTAACATGACCTAACTACCCAGGGAAGGGGAGCACTAGGGGCGCACTAGTGGTGTACTAAAGGCGCACTATTGGCGCACTAGGGGAGCACTAGTGACCTAGTGCTCCTGCTAGTGCTCTAGCAGCTCTAATATGTAAGCATTCAAGCTAATTGTAAGATAAGCTCGCACTCACTGTGAGCTCTTTTACTGAGCCACTGCACCCACTTACTGCACACTCAGTGCTCCACTCAGTGTAGTAGTGCACACTCAACTCCCACTTAGTACCACTTTTGGATATCTTGGTGTACCACTTTTGTCCCTTATGGCTTACTTGGTGCACAATTGGAGTGACTAATTCATATATAGTATAAGCCAACAGTCAACACCCAACAGGTGACTTAGAGAAATATGTCTTAGGTTAATCTAATTTATAAGGATAGGATTGTAGGGATTTGTGGAAAACACAAAAGACAGATTCATAATAATTTCTCCATTTATTGATACAACATATAATAATACATTTTTCCAGTTACAATGCAATATATTAAATACAAAAAAACAACTCTTTCCTTATTTCTACTGGGGGTATGCTTAAGAACATCCAACCTAATTCTAATTTTATAATTTAAATCTATATTAGAGTTCTCAAATTCTTCCTCCACCCAATAATTCGAGATATACAATGCTTCTAGGTTCTCAAACTGTAGAATATACCGATTCTTAGTTCTAGCCTATACTTGTCTAATTGCAACAATGACCAACTCTGTACCTTCTGCTAACTCTTCCAATCGTTTGCACTGTCCTACTTTTACTTTCCCCTTTAATTTCCAGCATTGTAATGCTGTTGAATTGGTCCACTTCTGACTGTGTAGAGGAAGTGTCTTCCAAGTTTTTCCACACATTGGACGAAAATTCAATTGTTTGTATTTTTGGAAATGTGTAACCATTGTAGCTTGTCATACCATTAATGGTAATTAGACAAATGGTTTCTCCTCTTGGCAAGCAAATCATATCTTTTTCATCATTGTAGTGGATCACAAAATAGCCTACTTTCTTAAGATCTTCTATTTCTTTGTATGCATTGAGAAAAACCTTTTTATGGTACCCTTTTACAAAGTAAACCTGTTTCAAGCTATCTTTTTCCCCTAGAACCCCAACATATGTATGTAAACTTTTCCTTATTATTCACAGTAAATGCAGTCACATGATACACCCCACTTGGTTCAAAATTCTTCCAATGTGAATAAAAATATGGTTCAAGCTGCTCTCTCAAATCTTTGATTTCATTCTCATATTGTACTAGCTGTTTATGCTGTTTCTTTATGGACTCTGTAGCTTTTAAAAACTCAACTTTCCTACGTTTAAGATTAATTTTGTCCAGCTCTAGCTTACGCTTCCTAGCAGATAGCACTGTGATTGGAGACAAGGGATCTATTTCTTTAACAGGATAGGGAGCAAGCTTGGAGGTTATGTTTGTTCTTTTTCTTAAAACTTGAGGTATAAGATTACTGGTTTTAACAAGACCTAGCTCATCTAGGTTGACCTCTTTGGCAATAGGAGAGAAAGTGGTGGTTGACTTGGAGAAATATGTCTCACCACTCTTAATATAACACTTTTTTTTTGAAACTTATATTATCCCCTGTTGTCTGTATCCTCGCAAATTTCTACATAATTAATTTTTTTTTTTTTTTTTTTTTTTTTTTTTTTGTAGATTACGTCTTGGAGACTCCAGTTAAGGAGTATAAGACAAGTCAGATCAACAATATTATAAACTAGATAACATAATTACTTCAATAAGTTGAGGTGAGGCTTAATTTTGATGTGAAAGGAACTCTAGTACACTATAAAAAGCTTTATCAACTAAATATTTCTTCAATTGTTTTTTAAATATTTCTATATTTTCAAGACTCTTCAAAAACTGCGGTAGCTTGTTGTAGAATTTCCTACCAATATAACTAGGTTTTTGTTTGAATAAGCTACTATTGTGACTCACCAAGTGATAATCTCCTCGGCTTCTTGTATTATAATCATGTACATCAAGATTTTGGTTAATATCATTCGTTTTTACATATAAAGTAGCTTCATACACATATAAGCAGGGTACAGTTAGGAGACCAAGTCTCTTGAACAACGGCCTACATGAATCTAATCTATTTACTCTTTCTATACACCTAACCGCTTTCTTTTGGATCTTAAACACCCTATCAAGATTTTGTTTTGATGAATTACCCCATACTAAGATAGCATACCTAATATGTGACAGTAAGAGCCCATGGTAAGCTGTAAAAAGTAACTTTTTGTCATTCAATCTAGCGAGCTGTCGCAGGACAAATACCCCAGATGAAATTTTACTACATATTTTCTCAATGTATGGAGTCCAGGTCAATCGTCTATCCAACATAACTCCTAGAAATGCAATTTTTTCTTCCTGGTCTAATTTATTATCGTTTACAAACACGTTTATAGCCCTATCTTCATTTAAATTATGTTTGTTTTTGAATTGAAGGTATTGGCATTTTTGACTATTTATAGTTAATTTCAACTGATTTAAAAATTGGACAATGGACTGCACACCTATATGGGCACTTATTTCTAAATTATCTAGAATGGAATTGCTGAAAATGAGTGATGTATCATCAGCAAATAAGAGGGCTCTACCACTAATTAATTCTTTAGGTAAACGGTTGACATATAACAAAAAAAGCAATGGATCTAGTATTGACCCCTGAGGCACTCCAGCTTGCACCTCTAATTTATTAGATTTATTCTTTACTATACTATTACCAACTACTGTAGTTAGTTCTACACATTGTTTTCTCCCAATAAGATATGATTCAAACCATTTCAGTTCAACCCCATTTACTCCTACATTTTGCAGTATTTCCAATAAAGTTCTATGATTAACACAATCAAATGCCTTTGACAGATCTAAGAAGATTGCAGTAGCTTTATCACCTGAATCTATTATATCTATTAGTTTTTCAACTAGAGAAATTATGGCTGTTTTTGTTGATCTCCCTTTCTGGAAGCCATGCTGTTCATCACAGATAAAGTTAGCTTCTTGAAGGTGCAGAAGTAACCTATTTAGAACTACTCTTTCAAAAATTTTACTTATTACATTTAAAATACTAATGGGCCTATAGTTTTCTACCTTTTCTCTATCACCATTTTTGAAGATTGGTAAGATCTTCCCCTCTTTTAAGTTATCTGGAAAAACACCTTGTTCTAATGAATGATTGATCAGATGAATCAAGGGGTCTAACAATTGATCTTTACATTCTTTCAGAATTTTACTGGATACCCCATCCATTCCTACAGTTTTTTTATTATTTAAACTATCAATGATATTTGACAACTCGTCTTGGTATACTGGGTGGAATTTTAATTTGTTCTGAATCCCCTCAGTATTCCTCATGTTTGCATCACTAATACCTGTATTAAGAGATTTTTGAAGATCCTTAGCAACCAGTTGATAATATCTGTTAAAGAAATTACAAATGTCTACACTATCATCAATATATTTGTTATTTTCGTTAATTATTCTGGGGACACTAGTATAAGCATCTACATGAGCTACTTGCCTATTTTTGTTTATTACATCCCACACTGCTGTGTTAAAGTACACACTATTATTCAAAATTTCAGCTGTTTTCTTACATTTCGCTCTTTTCACTTCTCTTGTATAATTTTTCTTTAGAGCTTTGTAATTATCTTCACTTAACATATTTCTAGATAGTTTGAATTCATCATATGCATCTTTAACCCTATTTCTTTCTGCAAGGATATCATCAGTTATCCACTCTTCAATCTTGTCTAATTTGTTCTTTACAGAGACTTTTTTAACTGGACAACTCATAGTAATATGAAACCTTAAAATATTAATGAAACTATCATATTTGTCATTTAAACTATTGCTATTGTAAACCCTACTCCAGTTTTCTTGTAGCAGATTCTGCTTCAAACAATCGATATTCCCCTGTTCACATTGTTGAATTTCTTTCATTACTCTACTCTTTTTAATTGATTTATGACCTTGCAACCCCACCTCTAAGATTTGATAGTCATGATCAGATAGTTCCGAGCCGCCTAATCTTGTTTTAGAGTAATCTATATTAGTAAGGATGTTATCAATTATTGTTTGTGATGTTCTTGTGACTCTGGTATATTCATGAACTTTTATTTCCAAGTTATTCATGCATATAATATCCTTTAAATCTTCTGTCATTTTATTCTGTGTTGCAAAGTCTGTATTGAAATCTCCCGCTACAATAACGTTTGTAAAACGAGTAGTAGTAATCTCTAAAAGCCTATTGAATAGTTCACAAAAATTGTTCCATTCCCCATTTGGTGACCTGTAAATACCTAACACCGCTACTTCGAAATTATTGTCGATTTTTACTCTCAAACCAGTAACTTCTAAATCCATTTCCACAGCAAATTTCTCTACATATTCTAAATTAAATGTTTGCATATTCTTAGCATTTTTAGTGAAGATAGCTACTCCCCCACTTCGATGAGATGTCCTGCAATATGACGTTTACAATGAATAGTTTGGAATATTAAGTTGTGACAATTCATCTTCTTTTAAACCATGCTCTGTGAAAATAGCTATATCAGGAGCCTCTTCTTTAAAAAATACTTCGATTCTATCTATTTTGTTACGAATGTATTGAATATTCTGATGGAACACAGTGAGTACCGGTACTTCCCTATCATCCCTTATTACGTTATCGTTGCTTTTGCATATTGAAGTACATCTACTTAATCTCTTAGAACCTTGGGAGCCCATCAGATTGTTACAAGAGTTCCTTCCACTAATGCTATCCTGATTTCCTAATCGATTAACGTCCTTTAATACAATTGAAGATATGAATTTATCATCTGAAACTAGTTTCCCTTCCCGGTTTTGAGCCACTTTACTAAAAAAGGTTCGTTAGATGATTGTTTAGTAGAATTATTGACAGTAGATTGCAAATGACTTTCAATCAGCTCTGCCAGCCTATTACAAAATATTACTTTGCCAGATTGATTTAGATGTAGACCATGATTAGTGAAGTTATGTTTTTTCAGCCTTTCATTTAGAAAACAAATCCCCAACTGCTTAGAATTCTTATTTTTTAGGCTGTTGATTGTATTATGAATTGATTTATTTGTTGACTTAATGGCTTCATTTAGCTCTGGCCTATCAAACCTATACGGAATTGTACTTATTATTACATTAGTTTTTTGGCTGAGTGGCGCAATCTCTTTAATTTTTTCATTTATTTCAGGAAGATGTTTTAGATTAGGTTCATTTATATTGTTTGAGCCACCCAGTACTATTAGAAAATCGTTTTTTCCAAAATCTTTAGTTTGTTCCTGTGCTGACTCTATGATAGCGTTTATAGGGGCACTTGGTTTGAAAAAGCTCTGAACTTCATACTTATTTTTTAATCTTTTATTTAGTAGGTCACTACAGTCTCGTCCATGACTGGATGTCAAGAGCAGTACTCTACCTTTCCTATCGTTATTTTCCCTTACTTTAGTTTTGGTTGCTGTTTGCAAAACCTGACTATACGTTTTTGTTTGACCATTTCTATTAATTCTTTCCCCATTTGATTTAGGTTCTACTTTTTTTTTTGTATTGATCAGAGGTTCAGATCTTACATTAGCCAAGTTTATTTTTGATTTTAATATTTCGATTTCCTCTGACATAGACCTACATTGACTCATGAGATTTAGTATTTCAGTTTTATGGTCTTCCTGCTGCAATTTTACAATAACTTCCAGAGATTTTATGTGATCCACTAACCCTATTCGTTCTTCCTCAGAATTTTTTAGCGATGTTTCTAATTTTGTTTTCAATTTGGTGTGATCACTCAATAGTTTAGCAACCTTTTCTTCTACATCTACAGTAGCTTTAAGAGCTGTTGGAGATTTTTTTGTTAATAATTGCTGAGATCGCGTAGCTACCTGAGTTTTAGTTAAACAATTAGATTTAGATGCCTTGTTTGGACTCATTTTCCTATGTAAAAATTGTTTTCAATTGATTTTAGTTAAATGTTTAATGAAATATTGCTTAATTTATTACAATTGTCAACTTGAGACTATTTTATTACAAGAAAATTTATCAATATCGGTACACCTAACCTCGAAAATAGAATTTGACTTTTTATTTAAATACTTTAACTTATATTAGACAAGTTAATGATGTAAATTATTAAGATATTATAAATACTAATAATAATAAACAAAAATACTACTTATCCGTTTGAATTAATATTCTATGCTTCAAAATTCGCAGAGCCTGTTCTGACAACGTATGCACAGTACCACTGCTACCTCGATCTAATGGGTAGTAAATTGAAGCTAAATGCATAAATGACATAGGATATTATTTTATTTCGATGTTCTGGATTGGTGGGCAGCTTTACTTGTACTCCAGTCAATTTCTTGGTGTTGCTATTCTCCCAGTAAACATATTGTAAAAGATTGTTATAAACCAAGCAACAGCTATTCTTTAAACTATCTGTCAGTTTGGACCACATCTTAGACAAGGATACAGAATATATTGGAGCATTTTCAAAATAATTTTTACTGTCATTTAAGAGTGGCAAGCTATCTCAAATAGGATCGAATTTCTTAGAGTTGGAGCTATTTCTTATGCTATAGTTATAAATTGTTGCTTCCAAACGTGTAATGCCATGCATTCTAGCTAAATCAGAAGTAAAGGTTTCCTGTAATCTTGTATCTGGACAGGTAATAAAGTCTACAATATGGTTACCCAGCTGCTTATTTACACCAGGGCTTGTCATTTGGCAAATTAACTTATTATACATTTTCACTCTTACATTATTATTAACCCAAGTTAAGCAATCAATCCCAACAGTTTTATCATTATCTACAATCACATTATAGGGTAAACATCCTGCACAATTGGATTATGCAAGCATTACAAAAAGATATACATTTCTGTCAAAGTTTGCTTTTCTCAATAAAAAAATAAAAAATAAAAAAAATATGATTATTGTATCATCATTTACCCCACCACTCCCCTCCTAGAGTATAAGGTATAGCTGAGTAGGAGAAAACACTAGGGGAGCATTAGAGTGAACACTAGGTGAACAGTGAGTGAACAGTGAGTGAACACTGAGTGAACAGTGAGTGAACACTGAGTGAACAGTGAGTGAACACTAGGTGAATACTGAGTGAACACTAGGTGAACAGTGAGTGAACAGTGAGTGAACACTGAGTGAACAGTGAGTGAAAAGGGAGTGAACACTGAGTGAACAGTGAGTGAAAAGGGAGTGAACACTGAGTGAACAGTGAGTGAAAAGGGAGTGAACAGTGAGTGAACACTGAGTGAATACTGAGTGAACAGTGAGTGAACAGTGAGTGAACAGTGAGTGAACAGTGAGTGAATACTGAGTGAACAGTGAGTGAACAGTGAGTGAACAGTGAGTGAACACTAGGGGAGCACTAGGGAAGCACTAGGGACGCACTAGGGGCACACTAGGGAAGCACTAGGGGAGCACTAGGGGAATTAAGGGGTGCACTAGGGGAATTAAGGGGTGCACTAGGGAAACACTAGGGAAACACTAGGGAATTAAGGGGGACACTAGGGAAACACTAGGGGCATTAAGTGGTGCACTAGGGAAACATTAGGGAATTAAGGGGGGTACTAGGGAAACACTAGGGGCATTAAGTGGGGCACTAGGGAAACACTAGGGAAACACTAGGGCAATAAGTGGGGTACTAGGGAAACACTAGGGGCACACTAGGGAAGCACTAGGGGTACACTAGGGAAACACTAGGGGTACTAGGAGGGAGCTCCAGGGACACTAGGGGAGAACTAGGGTAGAGTGCACATGCATATGGGTGAGAGTTTCTTGGGGGTGTTATGTTAGGGGTACCTAAGTGGATCCCAAACCTCTGAGTAATGCTCATGAGTTATGGTCACCCATCCATGAGTAGACACAACTGCAATGAGAAGGCTGGTGGGCAGGGCCAGTAGTTACATAATACAGTAGATTGTTGCATAATGTGGTACAATTACACAGACATGTTTTTTCCTACATAGATATGACTCATAGCATTGGAATGCAGCAGTGACGTCATACAAACTAGTTGAAGTATGAGTGATGGAAGTAGAAGTGGGACTCACTCTCTCTCTCTCTCTCTCTCTCTCTCTACCCTCGCTTTTTCGTTGAAACTGCCTTCATTGAAAGCATAGCAAGGTGATTTCTTACCTATATGATGGAGCTGGTACACATTGGGTGTGCTATGTGAAGAAGAAGGAGGATGGCATCGTCCGCTACTTTGATGGCTTTGGCAACCTGAGACCACTGCATGTATAGAGGATCGAGCTCAGCAAAAAGGATCGAGTACAACTATGATCAGAAGCAAGAGGATCTCTACTCTCATATATGTGGACACTTGTGTTTAAAATTTTTGCTCGATGAAAATAAATAACATTATATATTGTACAACACTTGTCTTTTCCTTTCTCCCCACCACCACTCACATAGTATAAAGGGGGAAATTTTTAAGGGTGAGAGGAAATTTTTTTTCAGTGCAGGGGGAATGTTTTCAGGGTGAGGGGGGGATTTTTCAGGGTGAGGGGGAACGTTTTTAGGGTGAGGGGGAACGTTATAAGGATGAGGGGGAAATTTTTTAGGGCGAGGGGAAACTTTTTAGGGTGAGGGGGAAATTTTTTAGGGTGAGGGGTAACGTTAATAGAATGAGGGGTAACGTTAATAGGGTGAGGGGGGAATTTTTCAGGGTGAGGGGTAACTTTTTCATGATGAGGGGGAAATTTTTTAGGGTGAGGGGAAACTTTTTAGGGTGAGGGGGAAATTTTTTAGGGATGAGGGGAAACTTTTTAGGGTGAGGGGTAACGTTAATAGGGTGAGGGGGGAATTTTTCAGGGTGAGGGGAAACTTTTTCAGGTTGAGGGGTAACGTTATTAGGGTGAGGGGGAAATTTTTTAGAGTGAGGGGTAACGTTATTAGGGTGAGGGGGGAATTTTTTAGGGTGAGGGGAAACTTTTTAGGGTGAGGGGAAACTTTTTCAGGTTGAGGGGTAACGTTATTACGGCGAGGGGGAAATTTTTTAGGGTGAGGGGTAATGTTATTAGGGTGAGGGGGGAATTTTTTAGGGTGAGGGGAAACTTTTTAGGGTGAGGGGAAACTTTTTTTTGGGGGTGGGGGGGGGGTTTGTTTTGGTGATGGTAGGAGGGGGGGGGGGGTTGTTGGGTGATGGTAGGAGGGGGGGGCAGGTTAGGGTGGGGGGGGGGTAGGTCAGGGTGGGAGGGGGGGGGGGACAACTTCCGGTTCCCACGCTGTGCCAGCTCCCCAGGTTCCCACGCTGTGCCAGCTCTGTCCATCCGGTTCCTAGAGGTCAAGTTCAAGGTCATTTCCGGGGTCAAAGGTCAAGGTTGTGCCAGAACATACAAAAACATACTACTAACCTGAAAAGAGAGCTCGGAGCCTTGGTATTCACAAGGAAGGATAGAATAAAATGAGATTGTGATGTAATTTTCCAAGTCATGACTTATATCAATAAAATTGCTCTCAACGAAGAATTTGAATAATCAAAACTGAATATATACATGATGATTGAACATGTCTGTTATTCAAACAATGTTTCTAACTTCAACCAAGTTTGGCATAAGACGATGAGATTATTCAAATTAGTCAATAAGCTATTAGTATTCGGAACTATGAAGACACTTCTAAAGCTGTATCATGTAAATCGCTGATATCCTGTGTCCTGTTCGGTACAATTATTGAAATTGAATAAATAATTTATTGCTGGAGATCTCAGGTTGTATGTCTTCTTTTCAAAGTACAATAATTAGCAAAGATTGCAATAAATAACAAAAGATGATACCACTATGATATAAATTGCTAATGCAACTCTGTTAAAAAAATATAGAAGGAAGTAATTTGCTAGAAAAAATATAAGAAGTATTTAAAGTTCAAATAAACACGACAAAAATGTTCACAAACAAGTTTTTTGTGGTAATATTTTCTTTAAATAATTGTAAGTTTCAACACTGAATTCGTTATAAATTTGGGAAAAATAATATCATCTTTTTATTCTGACGAATGTTTTGCTGATGAATTCATAAACTCCAAGTTTACTCTAGATCTTCAGATCCGTCAACTGAAACAAGCTAAGAATACATCCGTTGATGACGGATTCCATCTGTTCTGCAGTTTCAATTTCTGCACAAGTCGACCATGAAATACTATCGCTTGCTTGGCATAGTCTTGTTCAAATAACGATATTCATAATGATGAGTTTTGATTGAGTGTGCATTCGTCCTTCTCCAATAAGAGAGAAGAACGCTTTTTGTAGCACAAATGGAAAACTGGGCTCGAGTGGCTACACAGATGAATTCTTTATAAAGGAATCCTCTTCCAATTACCAGCCGCTCTATTAGACGAAAAGCAGCAACTAACCTCATCTCTCTCATTCTCTCTTTCTCTCTCTTTCTTTCATTGCCGTTCTTTTCTCTTTGATATCATCCCTATTCTCCAGATCCTTGAATGAGTAGATCATTATCAAATAAAACAGAAAAATGAAGTGGTTTCAGTAGGCTTTATTCTGAAGTTACCATTATTTTTCCCTTGATTTGAATTGACTCTTTAAATCTCTTTTAATTGTTGTTTCCAAATCATTGCAACCGAAATTCCGCTCCCCCCTAATTTGTTACGACAATGGCTATATTTTTGTACTTATTGCCTGGGGTACCAGGATTGTTCATGCACTATATAGAAATTTTAAAATTGAGGGACTGAAGTGTTCTATTGCTTTTCATGAGCATGAAAGGTAACTGGATGGGATGATTAGGACTAAACAATAAAGAGCAGCAATATCTGCTTTTTGGATTAGGGAAAATGCCATCAGCAATACCGAGATAATAAAATTAGTCTATTTTCTGTCGTTCTAAGTTGACCGAATATGAAATAGGTGTAAATTGACTTTTCATCTCACGTAATTGTTGTTAGTTGGCCCAATTTGAGAATAGTTGTAAATTGACTTTTCATCTCTATGAAAACTTAATAATTAATATTGGTCTACTCAGCGTAGGGTATGTAAAATAAATCATTTGTGAAATAAGTTTCACATTCTCAGTTGATTTGTGAATGTAACATAGGCTGCTTTAAATTTCTGCTGAAAATCTACATTTTTCTCAGTAATTATTCACTGATATATGTGATTTATTAAAGAACCTTGTTTTTTTTATCCATCATGTTATATGTTGTATGTGCTTTGATTCATCATTTGCATGACAGATTGCATGTTATATTCATGATCTTCTTGTCAAGTTCCCATGTTGTATCATTTCGTCATAGGATCTCTCTCATTCTCTCTCATGCTTTTGAAGATGAACATTGGTGGATAAGAGCAATGAACCTGATTATGAAACTGCAATACAGCTGCGTCCAGACAGCATCGTAACTCTGTTACGATGTAACATCGTCCTGCAAAGCAATGATTCACAGTGCGTGAAATTGTTACAATCAACTGATTATGTGCTGAGGAGTGATGTTTGCGACGCGGTTATGTTCGTTGTCTGGACGCTTCTTTAAAATTGCCAAATGAATTTGTGCAAAAGAGGGACGAATGAAAGTGAAATCCCAAACAGACCATTTTTACCTCTTCTATCGACAATAAGCGAGTATTGCATCATAATCAATAAATCTTTTATCAACTGTTAACCTTGTATAACCATAAACTGATACTTTTATCTTGTATCTGTTACTCGTTTATACATGTTTTTCTCTTTTTGGAGTATGAAGTTCACATTGGGATGTGATGGTGATTGATACGTTGGACCTACAGTTTTAGGTGGGTTCCGAACCATCGAGAAGTGATTTTACATTTAAATGATTACTATAAGTTCAACAACCATGCAAATCTGTGAAACAGGGGGAGAAAATCATGAAGATCAACATTTGAAACAGTAGGCTACATTATTGAAGTAAAAGCATGGAGCAGTATCTCGACCGCAGATGTAGAGTTCTGGTACGAGTTTTGAGGTTCGGTGCTTCGAGGTGAAATGTTTAGTGAAACAGACCTAACCTAAGATTTCGATTCTAATTTCAAATTTTTTGAAAAGCAGTTTTGGGCAGTAGCCTGTTGTATTCACATTGATTGTATGTTAGTTAAATGAATAAAGAAATACATAATGTTTAATTTACCATCGCCAACGATTCGTATAACTTTTATACATCTTCAAGGCATGTTAATGTGAACTTTTTCTTTGTTTATAAATTCAGTGATTCATGAATTTTTCTTAACAACAGGCCCTGAAGGTTAATAAACTCTATTGTTAGAACTCTCTCCTATAGATCACAAGCGTTTTTCTTTTCTGGCGACAGCCTAGGAAAAATAGTGTAATAATTTAAAATAGGTTCCTATTTTTTTTTTCAATACTGTAATGGTATTTACTATTTTACACTGTTTGAACTGTGATATGCCTAAAGAAGAACGTTTATTTTTGTTTACATCTTATGAAAATGACGATAAATTTTATTCTATTCTAATTTATACGAAACATTGTCGATGGAAATTTTGATTTTTTTTACGGAATCTGAATAATTAACCCCAACATCATTGAAATACTTGAATTACCGGATAATGTGATCAGTATCAGAACAGTAATTTTAAAATTCTATTTGGGATGACCCAATAAAGGGAAGCGTATTGGTTATAGGGTCACGCTGCTCTTTACATTGCTTAAATGATTCAAGACTTGGCCATGTAGCACATCCGGTGAGGAGGCTTGAGATGTATGCAAATCCCTATTTCCCAGCGCTCGGTTCTGAGAAGCAGAGGCAAAGTGCGGACGTGCAAGAGAGGTCGGGTGAGGGAGGCCTCTGAGGTTGTGCGGGATGGTGAATGCGTGGAATTGAAGAGTAGACTGAACTGGAATCTAGTATCGGGTTAGGGCGGTCATGGAGAGGACCACGGAAGAGGCGGCAGCAAGTGAACATCGACCACGACCAGGATGAGAGCAGAGAGCATGTTGGCACTTAGCTGCCCTGGCGAGTAGAACTAGAGCTGGGCCTGAGCTCATTCCAAACCCACTATGAAGACTCCACTACAAGCTAATCATCGACCGCAGCCCCTCTTACCTGTCAGCCGTGTAATTCCCATTACTGTCCGAACTCCCTGCCACAACACACACTCACCTGAAAGGGTTCAATTTGCAGCCAAATTCACAAGTTTTGAGCTCCAACCAGCCACCCGAAACTATTTGGTAATCCTGTAACTTCCCATTGTATGTATTAATATTACATTCCATTAATACTTGCTGGAGGGCAAAAGTAGAGTATGGATTATACATTCAAGTCTACCTACTATTATAAATGAAAATAAAAATCTCACGGAACTTGGAGGATGTGTGCTGTCTACGGAACAGTCTTCAGTTTGTATCTCCTATTTCTGCTTATTGAACATGATTTAATTTTTCATGGAATATCAAGGCAGTCATCAACAATTGGTTCAAGAGACCTTTTAAAGAATTTGTGTTCAATATCTAATTGAGAAAATCACTTATTGGTCAGTTGTTAAGAACTGCCATGTAGTGACAGATGTAGCTATTGGCAGATATATTGAAAAGATAATAATTAGTCAATTGCTAGTGAACTGTCGACCAGTGATACTATTTTGTTCATCGTAGTCTATATTATATTTTTATGCATATTGCATTTAGACTATATTAATTTTCATGTAGTTTAATGTACTCAAGATCTCAATTTGTAGGATATTGTGAAGAAAAGGATAATATAGAAGAATACTATCATGCTTTTCTTTATTGTATGTATATGTATTTATATAGTACCATAGCCGATTTTGACTGTAGGTGACTCTTCAGGCCTTAAAGTTATGTTTTAGTCCAAAGAGCGTACCCCACAAACGAGGAGTGATGTAGTTTGTGATTGTTTTCCTCCCTGAGTCAACAAAACTGTATTAGTATGCCAAGCCTACCGAAACAAATTCTGAAGCTCTGTATCTGAAGCTTTGTATCTGAAATTAAAAAAACTTAATTCATCTCAAGCCACACAATAAGGCCGTACGTTTTCTTTGTTATGTTCATAATTCCTCAACCACCAGCAGATACTTTTCAATAACCATTACAAGATTGAGTCAAATTATGTTTTGTGTTCTTCAATCGCAAACGACAAAGTTGAGCTTATTGATCGAATATTTATCAGTCGTATTATCATCGTTTATCTCTTCGAGTGCCTTCATATTTTCCACACTTTAAAACATCTAATGGATGAGGAAACATTGAATTCCAATGTCTCCGTTGTCATTGTTATCTCCGAATTGTGATTGGGTCATTTGGAACTGGAATTGTCCGTCTCGTCGATCGTGAGACAAAGAAAATGTTCAGAAAATAAATAACATCTTTTTAACGTCAGTCATAAACCTTTTTATTTTGTCGTTCTTTTCAGGTTTCAGAATTACGAGTACAACGTTCCGTCGTCTGAGTGTTCCGGTTGTTGTCGCTCTCCAATACAACTCCTTTTTATTGTTATAAAGATATATCGATAAATTCTGTTACTATCCAATATACCTTCCAGAGATTATTCACTTAGACACCAGATTTTCACAGTTAGATACAAGTTAGACATAGCAGGTCAATATTCTAGATAATTCTTAATGATTGCTATTTCACACGTGTCTTTTGATTAGAAAAACAAAATTTAAAACAAAAAAGAAATCGACTTCAGTGAAATAATACACAAACATTAAATACTCACGTACTGAAAAGTTTAAAATAAAGTATTTACTTTAAACTGAGAAAATTTTAAATTTCATACAAGTAATATTTTGAAGTTGGTGCCAAATATCTTATGAAATTGATAAGAAATTCTATTTTATATCAAAACTAACACTGTATTTCAATTAAATATGTTATTTACACTCACCTTTACTGAAATACAGTGTCAGTTTTGATTGTTCAAGTATTTCGTCATGGAAAACATCACAGAGTAATTGTGTTATACAGTAGAGCCCCGATTATCCGCTAGTGCCACAAAAAAATGTTTAATTAAATTTTAATTATCAAAGCAAGAAGCAAGCCAATAATTAACTTATAACATCCAAACTTAAGTAACTAAAAATCCACTTATAAGAAAAGATAAACTAAGGAAAATTCTACAACGCTTTTTTTAATGTGGAATATTGTATTTAGGAAAATTATAATAGCGAAAGGCTTCTTAAAAGTTAAATTGCTTTTGATTCATTTTAATGTGGTCCCTTTCAGAATACACCTACATTGAAATAGTAGGCCTATATTACGTGACAAGTGCGGAAAATGGTGTCTACTGACAGTATGATAATTTAACGCAGGAGTCGAAGTCGAGTATGGTAAACATCTTCCCGGACGAGTTACGTACGATATTTTTCGTGATATTAGTCATATATATTTTTTTAATATAAAAAACATAAACGTTGAGCTAGTACAACAAGCATCATCAAGCATAACCTCGAAATAGTCTATTGTACGAACATGTATTAATTTAATGGCGAATAAATATTCTTAATCCATCACAGCAGTGAAACTAAAAATACTTTGAGATCAGCTGTTTTTTCCAAATTCTCGGTAAGTGGCGAGTTTGACGAAAAATTAATAACTTTGAAGAATATTGTTCAATTATTTTTTTTGAAATTAACGATTTCAAAAAAAAATTTCACTGCAACTCATGACTGAAACTAAATAACCTTATTCCTATGACTCCATAACATTAACTAAATTATTTACAATTTTCATATGAACATATGAACAGAAATATTATATTCTTCTTATTCTCGATTCAAATTAAGTTCACGTGATTGGTCAAAACGGGACATAACAGGCTTGTTTCACACTGAACCAGCTTTGGGTAACCGATGCTGTATATCCGGCATAATTGCATTGCATCATATGATTTCGAAAACCGTCTAGATGTGAAGCGCTCCATATGATACAATGATCAGCCTGGTAAACGACACCAGTTATCCGATTGGCGGTTATGTGTGGAACTATCCTATTCAAACAAGATTGAAATGAAGACATCGAAGAATGCTTCTTTTTGTTTAATATTGGGCTAAGTATTGGGCCGATCCTTGCGAACCTTGGATGGGACCACCGCTGAGCGATGCTCTTTCATTTAAAAAAATTCATCGAAATCGGTTCAATGTTGTTCGAATGATTGATGTACAAACATGAAAAAACAGGTCGAATATAGAACCTTGTTCTTTATTTGGAAGAACCTTGTTCTTTCTTTCCTTGTTCTTTTTGGAAGTCGGTTAAAAAAATATGAGATGCAATGTCTCGTCGCTCTTTTTCATGTTATATCATTTTATTTTATTTCATCACTTATTTAAATTTTCGGTGCTTAAATGGTCGCTTGTAAGTTTATTGTCATTGTATAATTATTATTTATCAGAACAATCTGGTACTTCTCATTTGCCAATAAACTTGAAGTGTAACTCCCGAATCAATAAAACTCATTAGATCTTAGCGGGCTTGATTTAAAACAAAGATATAGTAAAATTCTATTCTTTGTACTTTTGAATTGTCTTAAATGTCTTGTTGTCTTTAATGAAACTGTAATAATGTCCAGGATATACCAATGCATGTTATATGACGACTTGCATTTGCTAACGTGACAGACACTCATGAAGAAAACCAGACCAAAATTAGCATTAAGGCGGAGTGCAGGGTTTTTGTCATAATTTACTTTTGAATTTTATTGATTTGGATATTATTAAGGTAATAGAATGATATCTATTGTCAGGATAAAAACATTATTCGTCAATTATTTTGAGAAATGTAGGGGCACAATGTTTTTTTGTGTTAGGGCAATTGATTTCCACTAAGAGTTATTTTGAACTTTTGATAATTTTTTATTACTCATAGAGTTTTTTATATCTAGCCTATATCTTCTCCCCTTGGGGAGTAGAGTGATACATATTTTATTTTATAAATAAAATTAAAATAAATTTTTATTTTAAATTGGATTTTTTTAGATTTCAAGAATATATTTTGAAAAAAACAATTATTTGATTGAAGTAAAAACTATGTTATTTTATTCCTCAATGTGTCTTTCAATTATACAAATTTTATCAACAATTTGAAATAACTCTTAGTGGAAATCAATTGCCCCCAAAAATTAAAAAATCATCTTCAAACCCCCATATTCCGCAAAATAATTGTTGAAATGGTTTTATAGATAAAATTTTAATACCTTGATAATATTCAATACAAGAAACATAAAAAAAACATGACCAAAAACCCTGCGCACAGGCTTAATGCAATGAGACGTGTGACATGGATATGGCCATAGAACGGAGAAGAGCTTGCTCTTGCTCTCTTGGGAAGTTCGCCTGAAAGCAATAGAAGAGTGACCCGGGTCAGATGGAGGCTGAATGATAATGGAGGCTCCTGAGGAGAAGATTAATAGAAACTTGAGCCTGGCCCCTGTTTTGGATAGGGTCCACAGCAACCAGAGCACAGCACCGCACTACTAGCTCTAAGTGATATCGCCGCCGTTCTTGGACCGAGCGAGGGCTTTGAATGATGAGTGGCTTTGTTCTGAAAGTCCTCAGCGAATGATGGGAGTGGTGATGCCAAATGGGGAAAAGGGTACTTAAGGGGGGGGGGGGGCTTGGTCGACCCTGAATGGCAGTCGTTTTAATTAAGGGTCGGATCTACGTCCCCTGTCATTCTGGCATTTCTTCATTTATCACTCTGACCCCGAAACTGATGTCCATGGCAGCGGCAGTGAAGTTGAAGAGCTTCAAATTCAAGATGCTAGCGATAAGATCCGAAATGCATTAGTGCCCGACAAGCTGATGGTTTGTCAACAACTTCTAGCCAATAATCTTCCAAATAATACATGTCTTCTTACAACTTACAAACGTTTATCTCCGATCAATTTTCAATCAATTTATTTTAATGAGTTTAGAGAAAGAAGAGAAGTGACTTGAGAGAAAATAAAATGAGTAAGAATATACAGTTCTGGGCTGTAATGTACTATGCGTCTCAGCATGGCTGTCACCGTGTTTGCCTAGAATGTGTAGGTATGCATCTCAGCAGGACTGTTGTCGCAAAGTGTTTTGTCTACGACATATACATACTTCATGTATTTGTTTTTATGTAATTACAGAATACAATAGTGATAATAGAATAATAGAGCATTTACTTATGTATTTGGAAATTTTTCTTAGTCAACGTAAGTTTTTGCACTTACTCTTATGCCCATGCCCATGCCCATATTCTGGCATGAAATATATCTAAAAGTGAACAGCCTTGAAATTTTCACCAGTGAACTCGTTTGTTTCGTTTGAAGAAACGTGTCAGTATCAGCACTTTAGGGAATATTGATAAATAACAACGATTATTTCGTCGTAATATAAAAAACAAGATAAGTCTTCTTCTGTGTTATTTGGTCATTGAAAATAGATATTAACATCATTAAAATCTCAAACTATCAATTACCTTTTCTATTATGAGAAGTGAAGGATTCTAAAATTGAAAATCTGCTGTACTGAGTATATTTTTATGTAGTTTTTAAATTGCCGTTGTATAAAATCAAGGGACGAAAAATCTGGCTGGCCTGGCAAAGTTATCGTTCACCCAGTTGCCTACAGCCAGAATTGCAGGCGCTATTGCAGAGCATAATTTGAAGAACAGCCATACTCTCTGATCTAGAAACTAGATCAATTGATCAACAAACTGATTAATCAAGACTGCTCTTGGATGGGTGATCGAACAGCTTTGATTTGAAGTTAGAATTTAGTTGAAACGTAGTGGTGGTGGTAGAATAAGCGCTTCCCCATTGATGAAATCCGTAACCTTTTTCAATAAATTCACTAATCAATGACCAACTTAGACCACTAATAGCATATTTATAGCCTTATGATTGAAAATAATTATTTATTAACTCTCCAATTCTCTAAGTTCTTCATGTTCTTTTTTTCACAATTTTACAATCATACAAATTACAATTATAAAAACAACATCAATGTGAAATTTGAATTATTTTTCATTGGCTGTTGTTATTATTATTATTGATTAAGAAGATTTTCACATTTGAAAAATTTCAAAGTAAATCATTTCTCTTGCATCTCTCAGCTGCACCCGGAAAAAAGTATATTTGAAACAATAAACTTGATCTACATCTCAGACCTCATCACGCTAAGCTAGAAGTTCACGACAGTGAACATATTTGAAATCCTAAACTATACTGCTTAGGAGCTTATTAGCTCAGCTAAAAGCGAGTGCGGTTTCTGACAAGCCATGCCCTATTGCGAGGAAACCGCTCTCTTAGCTCAGAATTGCCGCCTGGCAACTACTGCTGGTAGTGAGATCATGGTGAGAAGCGGAACACCCCTACACTGCCGCTCTGTGTGCTGGCAGTGGCTGTGCGGTCTCAGACAAAGGCATCTCCTTAATCTGATCTTCACCCTTTGCCTCCACCACTTAGCCTTTGTCACCATGCACAAGCACTGCCACCTGTTCCTCCGTCCTACCTCTGTATGCTATGCCAAGCAAGTTTACATTCCATTTTCAGATTCAGATCTGTTGATGACTCGAGTTCGGTACAAAGGCTGTGCACTTGTACTGAGACAGCTGATTGTAGACCAACCTGTAATCTGAATTTCCTTGTCTCAAATTCAAGAAGTTGTATACTGTAGCGTAGGCCCATGTAATCATATCACATAATAATCTAGTAAATTTCAGAACAATCTATTAGCAAAACTGACACTGTATTTCTATTTAATATATGATTTTCACTCACTTTCACTGGAAATACTAGAGATATGCATTTCACTTCTTAATAGATGCTCCATCAGCCTGCAGGCCTGCTTCAAATGCCTGCAGGCTGATAAAGCTTCTCTTTAGAAGTGAAATGCATCCCTCCAGTATCTCCAGTATAAGTGAGTGAAAATCATATATTAAATAGAAATACATTGTCAGTTCTGATATTAGATTCATCAAGTATTTCGTCATGGGAAACATCACAGATAAATTTCAGTTTCAATTGAATTTTTTGTTAATGTTGTAGAAAAATCAATCAAAGTGCTTGTTTCAATTGAACTGTGTCTGTTTTTCTTTTGAAATAGAGAAGATTTATAATATTTTTTTGTCAAACAAGAGTTCCAGTAACATGCGAAATATTACCAACAAACATCTGGATTCTAGTTTTAAAATTTAGTTATAGAAGCAGTATTAGGCCGAAGCCTATTGTTTCTTCAAGCTCAGTTATATAAAGTTCATACAAATAAATTTATATTTTTATGGGTTTAAAATTCAGAGAATTATTCAATACTTTATTGTAACACATAATTTATAACGTATAAAATCAAAATAGCGATGACACTCATTTATCACCGTTTCTCGAGAGCCAGGTGGCCAAAAACGTTGAAACACAATAGTTGAGCATGCAATTTTTTATTTTTATTCCAATTCTAAAGTAATTGGTCACAATTTTGAAATGTACTCATGCAAAGCTGAATTAAACTGTAGAATTTTATTTTCCACTAATATTGTTTCAAACCAACGTACTTACCAACTAACTTTAAATTGGAAATATACAAAAAAATCCAGTTCAATTTAATTGCAAACACTAACTTATGATGAAATCTATTGCTGCTGTTGTATTGAGAACTATTATTGGACACTTTTATTGAACACTATATTGAACACTATCGTTCTGGTGACAAATTCGAAATCAAGTGAATCTGAAATCAATATACCGTACTTACTAAATCTATTCAAAGTACTGTTTTCCCCAATTACTGTTTTCTGTATTAATTCATGTAAACTGTAATGGGAACGATATTTCTATTCCTGTACGTATTTCACAGTATATAATAATTAGACTATTGGGCAGCCCTTCTTCTTCTTGAATACTGTATTGTTCTTATTTTAAATAAAATACCTCATTTTTGTTGCAATACATTTGTTTATGCTTTAATTTTAAATTTTTTATTCTGTCTTATTTCGATGACAATTTAGTATTTCTCAAACTATCTGGAAGGAAATTTTCATAGATTTCGATTCATTCTCACCCATTCTGCCTTCTATTCTCTCTCTCCACGGCCATATCAAGCTTTCTTGTTAGATGGCAGAGTTCTTGTTCACTTGATTGTTTATTCATCTTCATTAATTTTGTAGAAGCAATCGTGTGAAGCAGCTAGCAGACCTCTTTGCTGTTGTTCATTCTTCGCCTCCCCGGGCAATTCGAGATGTTTTTAGCGCTTCAAGACAAGCTTCAAAATGCTATTTGATGCTGTTTCTGGCAATTCAGAACACTTGAAAGCAAATTCAATTCTCATACCAGATCTCCAAATCTATTTGGTTGCTATTTGATCCTGTTTCTGGCAATTCAAAGCACTTGAAAGCAAATTCAATTTTCATACCAGATCTGTATGGGTGGTTATTGAATCTTGCACCAATCTAATAAGATATTGCCATAAGAGGATTATTTACTGAAAATAGAAGGCTTTAATAGGAGAAAGTTTGTCTCGATATGGAATGATGCATGAATAAAAAAATTAGCAATTAGCCTCATGAATAAAAACAAACGAAAACCTGTTTTTGAAGCAATTCCTTTGCAAACTATGAGACTTACTTTTTTAAAATCTGCAAGTAAATGGTCTTACTATTATTCAAAATGCTCAATTTTCCAATTAGGCGTTAGGTGAACATTTATCTATCTTTATCTATAATAGGTGAACATCTATTATATCTATAATAGATATATGTGCGTACTCAACTGAGGAATTTGGTGCTCATTATGACCACCGATCATATTAGTGTATACGGATTACGGTTGTTCACCGTATTCATCAATACGTTATGTCTATTATTGTTATTATTATTTTTTTAATTGTTTTTTATTTTTTAAAGACGTGAATAATAATTTTGACGAATCCGCATGCCCCTTTTATAGGTGGTCAATGGATGATGGAAAATGAAATGAAAAAAAAAAATGAAATGAAATTTCGGTTTCAAAGCTTATTCAAAGGTTTGAAATAGTGACAGCTAGAGAGACACCAATATACCTAGAACTTAAAGCAGTAATATAGCAAACTATATTTTAGCTAGGTGACTTGCTAGAGTCACTCTCGCTTGGATCTACACTCGTAGTTCTATTCTACTCTTCGATTCATGCTATATCTCTATTTAGCGCTCGGATGGGTGACCATCTACATCGCAGTATAACTTTCTTTTTTCTGCTTTATTAGCACCTACACTGTGCTTTGGAACCCACCTTAAATTGTAGGCCTACCATATGAATGTTTCCTACCAGTGTAGGAAAGAATGTTTCCTATCCGTAAGGCTGGTAAGGCGTGGTAGGCCTACCACATGAATGTTTCCTACCAGTGTAGGATAGAATGTTCCTATCCGTAAGGCTATCATCAATAAAATCCGTACGATTATTATTATTATTATTAGCATAAGTATTATCATTGTTACTCGACCCTCGCCGTTAGAACAAGTCTTGAGATTTATGGTAACTAAATAAAAATTATCATTTAGGTGGTAAAGTCTTCTAATGGAAGGTTACCTAACATTTATTAGATTTTTTACTTCCAGCTTGAGTTGCTATCGTAGCTTTTGATTCATACTATAGGTCTATATTTAGTGCTTGAATTTAGCGCTCCTCAAGAAAATTCCTACAATCTTGTAGGCATATTATTTTTTGATTTAACAATGTGGGTCCAAGTGGAAATACAATGACCTATTAAATTTTATTATGTCATTCAAAAAATATTTCTTTGAAAACACTATTGTGTTAAAACAAAACAATATAATATAAACGTGAGCTGCTCTGCAATGTGGATCATAGTTTTGTTTGGTTTCGGGCTTTGAGTTAGCCTCCTATTAACGACTTGTGTTTATCCTATCGAAGAGTAGCTCGTTATGAGCTCCCTACCAGTCTAAGCTCCAAGCACCTACCCACCAACAATGTGCTGTTGTTTCTCCTACTATAAGCACACTTGAGTGAAAGGGCCGATCTGGTAACTGCCAATCTCCTACGCAAACAAATTACAGTACTGTATTCTCTTTGTGCTACCTCGTAGTTCCAAACGTTCATGCCATTCCCTAATCTCGGCATGCTCTAATTTCTCATAGGAAAGCTTCCACTTTCAACATTGCTAATATTATTCTATAATCTTGTAACTATTGTTTAGTATTGAGTAAACACTTGCCTAGTCTCAATTAAGCATGTCTGTTAGTATAACCCTTGCTGCAATTGCATTTGATGGTGAGATGGTAGTAAATAGCAGAAATGGATTTAAAATATAAATAATAATAGAATAATAAGAATTATTCAATATAATCAGAAAAAGTACTGTAGTATTCATATAACTTGGCAGCGTGTAGAAGATGGGACTTGCTAGATCTTAACCCAACTGCTGTCAAGTTATATGAAAACTACAGTATAATAATTATAATTGTCGCTCTCAAGGATTGCTTGAAACCAAATGTACAAGAATATGAAAATAATATATGAAAACAAAGTTATTTTTAATTTCTTTCCATTTTATCGATTTTCATTTTTTTCTGATGCTCATTTTTGTTTTTCTTCATCACGTTTTTCCATTTCTTTTGTTGTTCATGATCATTTCAAACGACTTCACAAAAATTTTCATGTGTTTTTGATACTTATTTTTGATGTATTATTTTGATAACATATCATATGATATTCACTTTGATATATCTTTAGTAGTTCTTGTTATGTTATGTGCATTCGTTCTTGATATTTATTCTTCTTATATTTTGATGATGACTTTCACATAGGCTTACTAGAAAGTATTGAATTTTTCAATGAATCTTGCTTTCATGTATTGTTCCCTTGTTTAATATAATTTATATAATCTAATATTATATAATATAATTTATATAATATAATATAATTAATATCACAATCATCCAACTCATTACCCACGCATAGGTCTCAAACCTATGTGGGCTTCATCCTCCAAAAAAATATATATATATTTTCCATTGTAACGAGAACTATTCATTGTATTTTATATTTTGTGAGAGAAAGACATGTATTCCCCTTGATATTTATGACTCGCGTTTCTTACAAGTAGCTCTGAACTTGAAAAATCACATCTTCCAATTTATCTCATTAACTAAATGTATTCTATAGGATTCTTAAATATGCTCAACAATATCACTCAAATAACCTCATAACTGCCACACAAGCTTCAAGCTTATGTGGAATACACGATAAAAATCGAAATATTCGTACAATACTGTATTTTCCTTGTGCATCCCTCGTATTTCCCCTATATGTACACTATATATGGTATCTTCCTTTTGTTCTCTTTCTACAACTATGCTTCTGTACCATTAATTTATCTTTGTGAAATTTTACAGACATCTCAAGCTCTGAATTTAGTAACAACCAACATTGGAATACATATAAACATCCATTAACGTACTAAAATCCTAGAAGCCAAATGAACATTTTTCTTTCAACTATGTTTTTACGTAATACACTACTTAAAACAAATAATCAGTACTGAGAGCAATTAATTCGAAGGCTGTCTCGATCTATTATGAACACTGTACTGTTTACTGAATGCTCTTTTTATCTCTGACGTTTTCTTGCAAAAATTTGACCCACTTCTAGGTTATTGATGTAGCTTGGATAGATAAACACACTTAAGATCTGCGAAACTACTAGACACTTCTACTCAAGATTTTAATATCACATTTACCTTGTTTTGTTTCAGGTAAGGATCTTCTCAAGTTTATCACGGACAGAATGGAAGAATAACGTTGGTCAAGCGGTAAAATTGGTTAATGTCTGGTATCTTTTATTTTAGTTCTATTCATTTTAAAAATAGTTCGAAATTTTCTTTTATTCACTCTTTTTCAACATTAAGACATTACTAGGAAATATTTTTAGGTAGTTGTTATTACAGCTCTACGACATTTAACTTATTTTTTGAATGCAAAAGCTACAAGCATGATGAGTACTACTAGTATTTTTTATATTAACTCACTACTCTCACTACTTTTTTAGAGAATTTTTTATTAAAATTGGAGTTGATAAAGTCAAGAATCAAAGTAGAGTTGTAAGTCAAAGGTCAATTCATGATGAAGAGAAACATGTATATTCTTTGAGAAAAAAAATGAATTTGATGAACTTTATGTATTTGATAAGGGGGAGCAAATGCCACGCGATGACCTTAAACTGTAAGGTAGCCTGTACCCAACCCTCTTTCTAGAATAAATAGTTGATGTCAAAGGAAAGAAACACGGAGAGTCTTCGCCAATTACCATTTCTATTCGCCTCTCTCGAAAACACGCGGAAAAATTGGAAATAAAAAACAAATTTTATTCATGCAGCTGTACTTCTCTTCTAGGTCGTACAGTTTTCATTTTCTGATAGGGTTTTCTTAGCTTAATTTCTGATTTTGCTCCAAGGCTAATGTTGAACATGTTTTTTCATCATTAACAACTGCCATAATATTTATATATGAGTTCTTGGAATTCAATTCCTTCTTATTTCATCGGAGGGCAGCAATCATAATGTTTTCATGTTGAAACTGTTGAAAAAACATGTCTTTTGTCATGTGTATAATTATACCGTTAGTCAAAACTGTATTGACAATCATGCTTGTAAAATTCTTCTTTAGTTATCACAACATTAGATTAACTGAGCAATAATAGGCTTCCGTACTTAAGTTCAATTTTTATCATCATCCAATTCAGTCTATATGCACGTTCTTCCAGCTCAAACAAAACTTATTATTATTGCTGTTGTTGTCCTGGTTGCTGGTGTTTTGTTTTTCTTATTCCTCCCATTATTAATTTTGTTAGAACATATTGAATATGCCCTTGCATACCGATAATATCAATTTTAATTCTGATGCGATACACTTTATATCATACATCAGAAGACCAAACTGTGAGAGTGAAGAGAATGCTCAATCTGGCTTGTAGCTGAGAGGTGTTGTTTCTAACTTGATTCGTTCGCTTGAGAAGGAACATGTTAACAACGGTTAAACTCATACATCGTATATTATTGCTCTTCTGGGGAAACAGCTGAGGTTAAAACTTGTTAATCTCTGCATCCTGAAGAGTATAACCTTACTTTCTACCTCATCACTCCTAAATCAAATTCAAAAGTCATCTCAAGGTAATTAGCGTTTAGTCAATATTTAAATTGCAATGCCACGCACGAGATGATGAGACGAGTTTCAAACAGTCGATTATTTTAAAGCTCGTAACGCAGCAAACATCCGTTCTTCACGTTCCATAAGCTTAACATTTTTCTTGTTGCAATTTCTCATGTATTGGAACTCGGTTATTGGTGGACTACGAATTGAATAATGTTAGTAATAATCTAAAATTATTTTTCCACCACTGAATAAATATTGAACCCTTCTTGTAGACAATGTTTCACTTCATCTATGAATTTGTTCATGTAAACCGGCCATGTTTGAAGATTTTCGATAAGCAGATCTTTCATATTTAAAAATAAAGATGAAAATAACTTCTAAATTCGATAAAAATGATTCAAATAAATAGTTTTTAATTAAAATCTTCCAAATTTAGTTTTTATGGAGGGTAAATTATCAAGAAATTATACAACTTGTTAATAATATTAATATGGATAATAATAATAATATTAATATCAATATCCAGATACAGAACATTAGTGAAAATTACAAGTTTGATTTTAACACAGCAATAGCCTTGATAAAGTGATCAAAGTACTTTGGAGATTAATAAAATGTTTTGGACAGTAGGTTCAGTTTATTTGAACGTTGAAACATGTTTGAAACGCGTTTGAAACGTTTTTTACCGCGGATGACCCCATGGTTGTGTTCAGGTAAATCTTGATACAAAAATGCCAGATCTAAATTTGAAAATTGAACCGGAGACAATCCTCGCCTCGAGGGCCTCTCTTCCCCCAACTGCTTCACTATTTTAACATGAATAGTTTATGGACATGGGGAAATTTGAATATCACAAATGACAATAACCCAAAGGTCAAATAGATAAACCTCTACAATGGACAAAGCTGTGGACAAAGCTCATAAATGTATTTGTATTTGTGTCTCTCTGCGGAAAAATATCCCCTCCACTTCTGAAATGAATTTAAATTGTCTCGTAATCCATCTAAATTGCATACAGCTTTTCTCTGTGAGAAAACCCGGAGGAAAGAGTCAGCTCTCAACTTCTTCCATCCACCCCTTTTTCATGCGAGACAACAGGCTTTTTAATTGTACACATCCAATTCCATAAGTTTAGTGAAAGAGTTCCATAACTCTACCTTTGCCCTTGATAAAGTAATTAATCTATTAATCAAATCGCAGTAAATTAAGTTGAAGAACTAATAAATCGCAGTTATGAGGGTGGAAATGAATTACTGTTCATAAGTTACTGAGGATATGGATGCTCATAGTAATTTAGCCAATGTGCGTGATAACAGATCTTCCACGGATAAGATAGCTCGAAAAGAGGATTAATTTCTTGAGAAACATGATCTCCACTTGACTTTGAGTATTTCAACGTGGTGATCATTATGACGGCAGAAACATAACCCTTAAATAGTCGTTACGAGGGGAGAAACGCATTTCCGGGATGTGAACTGTTTACAAGAAAAACCGACTATTACATGCAGGCAGTAGCAGCACACACTCCAATTTATTCGCCGTAGATAGGGAAGGGATGGATATTCCTTGCCTTATCTGGTGAGGGTTGGTTTTTAGCTGGGATTTTGTTGGAAGAGGATGAGGTTAACGGTAGCAGTCTTAGGTCAGAGCAGAGGCCCTCCAAGATCCTCACCCTTATTAATTGGATCGCGTGCTCAGACCCACTTGCAGTTAGGGAGGATGTACTCCCTTCATAGAAACGATTCCAGCCTACTTAGTTACCACCCCTTACGAAGGAAGAACTTGTTACCAGATATCTCTGTTTCATTTCCTTCTCTTTTCATCTCACTCACGATATCTAGACACAGGGTAGCAACCACATAAATTAAATTTCCAGCTCCCCTTGATCAGTTTCAGCTCTTTCCCGCAGTAGAAGGACTTCAAAGAGCTACTATGTCCAAATTTCTTCGTGATACCTCATCACTCAGCTTGAACTAGTTACAAAGTTACAAGTTTACCACTTACTTATTCACGTTGCCTGGTACTGAATGTCAAATTGAAATTCAAGCTTTGAGGGGACTTTCATGTTATATTAAAGTAGCATAGGCTAGAATGAGTCTGCTACCCTACAATTTCTCTCCACTTACTCCAAAAACAACTAAATAATTAAGTTATTTTCATTTTAAATTTTCATAATTATCCTTAATTATACGGAAAGTCATTTCCAATTTGATTATCAGAAATACTATGACATTATTAATTACTACACTAAGGAGTGTATTTCTCTACTAAATTATTAGCTCAATCTTTTATAGACTCTGTTGTTAACTATTCAATAGAAGTTATTTTTATTGTCATACTTACGCCCAGGAGAAGTATTACTTTACGCATCCCTACTTTGAACATTAGCCCAAATACTGTAATTTCATACTTTTTCTGCGTTTATTGGAGTTTGACTCTTATTTTACGCTTCTTAACTTCCATATTCAGTTATGTCGTATTTATTGAGATGAAAATATTCACAGTTAATTTGTTTTCAGTCCCAAACTTACTCTTAATTCATACAAGCATGCAGTGTACAACTTGAAAAATGTTCACAGTAACATATTAAATTCAGTGACATTCGACTTCAGTGGAAATAAAAATAAAAATTCAATCAGTAATCAGTAGCAATAGTTCATGAACTTATAATGCTTAATGCAATAATTAATAGATTGGTCTAATCAATCTGCTCTTCTATAGGCTTCTATGCTTCAATACTAAATCAAAATTGGAAATCCATCTATTAGTTGGTAAAGTAATCTGTTAGGGTAAGACTCTGACTGTAAGCTGCACCTGCGTTCGCGGGTTCATATTTCCGAATACTGTGTTATCATTCACCTCATTTCCCCCGCATAAGTTTCAGACTCATATGGGCATAATCTGCAAAAAATTCAAATAAATGTTTTATTTAAATTTGCAAAGTATCTGATATGTCTTTATTTACTTGATATCTTGAAATTTTTAAAAATGTTTTATTAATTTAGTTAATTTTTTAGTCGGATGATGTCCACATCAGTCGAGTCTTGACTCTTGTGCGTGAGTTAATGAGGTGAATGATGAGTAGCATCCATGGCTGAACGAGATTCGAATCGAGATTGCAGGAACATGAAGCCAACTAGAGTCTTGTCTAATACACGCCATCACTTTTTAGGGAAGTGATAGCCGCAAGCCGTAGCAGGTTCAATCTGTTCAATCAGAGAGATAAGCTGCGTTCTCGTAGGTCCCGTTTGTAACGGTGACCGATTAGATTGGCCAGCAAAAAAGACACTGTTCTCTGCTGTAAAATCACTTCCCGGTGGTTCGGAACCCACCTAAAACTGTAGGTCCAACTCATCAATCACCATCATCCAACTCATTACCCACGCACAGGTCTCAGACCTATGTGGGCTTCATCCTCAAAAAAAAAAAAAAAAAAAAAAATGTATTCAAAAAATTATAATGCGATATTTCCCTATTCCCACGTGCGTTATTTCAGGATCATGTTTGAAATAATACATTCTCTCATAGTTTTTCCTATTTCTTGTATGCTTTTAGTCAAGTTGATGTGGAAAAAGTGTTGTTAGTAACCTATTCTACAACAGATTCATCAACTATTTCGATTGTTTACTTATAGGAGCAGAGTGTTACAAGAGATACGCAATGAAAAAGAGTTTTGGAAATTTATTAGGATAAATATAATATTTGGATTTGTATAAACATAGTTCAAATATAGCATCTCTTATCAACTTTATCACTCAACTTATTACTCATCAACTAGCATAGTTGTTATTATGATCACATAATTCCAAGCCAATAATTCATCCTTTCATTCCATTAAAATAATATAACACCATTTTATGAGAAATCAATTTCATGTTCTCTGCGCTCCATTAATACTCTTCCTACAGAATATCACGGATTATTGGATCGATTCATTTCAACGGTCTTCATAGTAAGTGGTTAAACATGCAAGCCACAAGCACCGGTCTAATGTTCAGCGGGGCTACAATGATTCTCATGGGAATGGATTAATAGCCGATTAGTGCAGCCCTCGGGACTCGGGTCCCTTGAATCGCCTCTGCCTCATGGTTAATTACCTCCTGAGAAACACCGGCCTCAATGGCTCTTCAAGATTGCATTCCCTATACTCTCCAACCACAAAGTTCTGGTCAACAACAAAGATGTCCGCTCGTCTCACAACTTCCAACAAGAAACTGCTATGTGGTTTAGTAATCCTATAATCGGTTGAATGAACCAGACTTCACTCGGATTCACTCCTAATTGAATGGCAGCTTTTGCATTGGTTTATTATGATTCTGCAAGTATAAAATAAAAAAACGTCTGTTGTAGAAACAATAAATTTGAATCTACAAATAATAATGTAATTGAATAATGAATCTACAAATAATAATGTAAACTTGAACATTTGTATCGTTGTGTTTCCAATTATAGGGTTTTATTTTATAACCTTCATATAAATATAATTTGTCTGTTTGTCGTGGAATCGTAGTTGAAATTTAATTATTTAGTTCATATTGTTATACCTTGTAAATCTATTCCTATGAATAATTATTATTGCTCGTTGTTTTTGAGAACTCACTGCTGGCTCTCAGGTCTACGTTGCTAGCAGCAGTCTTTGAATGTACTGTATATTATTATTATTTTCATTTCATTATTTATGCTGATTTGTTTAATTGTATGGTTATTACAATGAGTAATATGTTTAAATTATTTTGCATATTTAAAGAAATAACTAAAAATTATCCCCATTTACTTTACATTTGTTTGGGCTTGTTTTTTTGTTATTGTTATCATATCCAGCTTCATTTCTTTGATTTTGTTTGTTCAGTTGTAATCCTAAATATCCTTTCATGATTTCGTCCTTTCATCGTTCAGAATCACGGACGTTCAATTTCTTGTGTTGTTTCCACGAGTATTAAAAAAATTTCTATTTAAAATCTTCTTGAAATTAGTAGATTCTATTCTCTATTTTATCTTGAATTCATTCATGCTCCTGAAAAATAGCGTCTTGAGCTGATAGCTTAGATTATGCAATTTTGTTAAGCGGAGCCTATTTAGTTTTCAAAAATTGCATATCATAATAATTTAAATAGGTTCTATAAATTGATAGTGTTAGCTGTTTCTGTGTCTTGCTTCTGTTCTCTGAATTTTTTATTTAGTAATGGGTGTGATGTTTAGAATTTTCCACTCACTAAACCAATTCGAAATAATTTATCATTTTTCAAGTGCTACATCACATAGATTTAGAAGTTTGTTCAAGTTCTGTTTGTATTAAAAAAAAATTCCAATAATACTCGACATTTGAATTTAATGTTAACTATAGATATCCTTTGCTACTGGTGTAATCAGATAATATAGCCTGCTCCTAGACTATATTTGTAGGCTACTACTGAAAGCTAGAACCAAGAAAACTGTTTCATTCATCTCCCAGTCTTGAAATATTCATGCTACTAGAGACAGAGCCACGTGGCTTGAATTTTAATTATTTTATTCTCTCGGAACAGACCTGAACATTACATGTCATGTCAGTGTTATGAATGGAGCCGAATATCACTAGAAAACATCTGTGCAAAAAAGGGTGGAGTCGTCAGTACCATTTATTAAATTTGAAAAAGCGGCTACCTACCTATTCTGACGTGTGACAATAAAGCTAGAAGAATAACGCATTGTAATATTTTCTCCGTCATTTCCAAATGGAAGGCGCACCGCTGCTGAGGCTGAACATTTGCCTATCCTTATCCCTATTCCTATCCTTATCCTTATTTCTATCCTTATCCCCATCCTTACTCCTATCCTTATCCATGCCGGGCCAGAGTGAACACGACATTTCCAAGTTATGAATTTTTTGTTTCCGGTGTTTAGTCTGCAGCGAAAAAGGCTGATAGTATACCGGAACGTGCAAGCGAGCAAATCTTCTGCATTATTCCAGCATTTGAATTCTTCGTGCGAATTTACATTTCGCAACAAATACATCTTGTCTTGAATGATTTATCTGAGGGTAATTCGCATGCTATATTATTTCGTATGTTTTTCGTCGCTCTCCTTATTTGCATATGCTCAATCCATATCGCTGGCTCGCATTTTTTGTAGTGATGAATTTGTTATTATTGCTATTTAAAAGCTTGAAGTTTTCAATATAAATATTACAATCTCACTCCATAATCAACTGGATTAGTATTTCTTTTATTATTTTTAAAATATTGTCAACTTTCTTTTACTGTGTTGAGAAATATATATTCTCATTCTCCGATTTGATTGCCCTATTTTATTGACTAGTTACTGCTTAATAAATAAAGGTACACTGTAATTTATTTAGTTATTCTATCCGTATTAATGAATCAACATTTATCGTATGGTTCATTGCTTTTCATAAGCAAAATAAAATTGTTATTTTTGCAAAATTCATTAGCTAAATAAAAGGGGGAAGAACAAATATGAAACGATTCTGTAACCTTTCAATAACGATTCAGTAGAACTTTCATAAGCTAATTGACTAATCACAATGAAGTAACAAATTCGAATTACCTCCATTCACTTAGAAGGATATATATACCGGTTTTACAATTGGAACTCTGCAATAACAATGAGTAAATCTATCTATTATGGGTTTTTAAGTTACTGTCTATTCTTAATTTATTCAATTATATAACTTACAACTATAATAATCATAATACAAAAGATATATATTTTATATAGAATCAAAATGTTTCCAGATTGATCAAATCAAAACTGTCAGTCAAAAACTGACAGGCCTTTCTGCAACGTAGTCGAATCAAATAAATTGATCTCGGGTCTGGTGAACGGGAATAGTTTTTTTCTAATTGGTGGTTGGGAAACCGGTTCTTTCATTAAGAAATTTAAAAAAACTATTGATACAAGTATTTTTTCTTATTTTTTAATTGAATGCTGCTTAGGGAGAAGCGTGTCACATCTAGTTCACATTGCAACTCGAGCTGCGTGAAACTCATTATTTCCGGATTGAGAAGCACTTAGTAAGTAAGAAATGCTCCATCCAAAGACGTTGGCCTGAGTTTCTTTGTGCACAGAGTGAATAAGTGAAGCGCGCAAATCTGTTCCTCTTCATTTGTTGAAAGTCTCACTTTCTGGTCTCCGTTTTCGTTTCCCAGTTTGCGAACGAGAAGACTGGCTCCAACTTATTCTCGGGCCGTTTGATAACGTTAAAGGAAAAAAGTGCGAAAACGGTTTTCTAAAGTTTTTTTTCACCGCTCTCGTTTCATTTTGCCGGGTGCGATAGGAAGTTTACTTTCAAGAGGCTAATCGGATTATGCCGGCGTGGATCGTGTACTTAATCAGCCCCTGGACTAGCAGTTCCACTGAAAGAAGATGCTGTACACTCATATCCCTGGTCCCTATTCCCTGATCTTCCATGATGGGCAACACATTCATACGCGTAGCATTGTATTATTTTCAAGCCCAATAAAGTTCTCTGTAATCCGTTTTTCTTGGAATTCTGCGTTCTTTTTCAAATGTAAGTGCTTTCTCGTCTTGGTTTTGAATTCAAGTTCTTTTTCAGATATTTATTTATCGTGACAAAATCACAATGAATGAGCAACAGACTCAAGTCCAAAACTTCGCAAATGTTGTATATGTTACATTGAGGTTAAATATTGCGTCTAGATTATGAATTTTGACCGACTTTCAAGAATGCTACAATGGTACTCGATCAAATTACTGTAAATCAGGAATCTAGAATAATTTTGGAATCCAGATTGAATCGGCATTCAGGTGTAGTATACTTTTCATTAGTCCATTAGAGTATTATCGTATTCATGCAACTTGGCAGCGTGTAGAAGATGGTACATGATAAATCTGAACCCAGCTGCTGTCAATTTATATGAAAACTACAGTAACGTAGCTAAACTAGAGGGAAACCAAGCAGAAACAATAGAAACCATTCGGATTAATTTAAAAGGTACATGATATTTTTTTAAGACTAACATTCTTGTCACCAAAAGCGGTTATGAGTGGGAAGATTTTTTTCTTAGGTTGCATTTTGGAGAGTTACGTAGAGTATGAGACAACTCAGATGAACAATTACTATACAATTATTATTACACTAGTTACCATAATTATATCAATTTGGCGGGCCGCTTAGCGCAGTTGGTAGGAGCGTCGCAACTTCAGCTGTCTGTCGTTTAAGCGGTCGTGGGTTCGAATCCTGCTCCTCCGTCTGGCATATAAGCAATCATTCACCTTATTACCCACGCACAAGTCTCGGACTCATGTGGGAATCATCAGAAATAAAAAAAATTAGTTGAGATGAAGCTTAATTCATTTATGGGAAAGGAACTCTTGTACACTATAAAAAGCTTTATCAACTAAATATTTCTGTATTTTGAAGACTTGAAAACTGCGGTAGCTTGTTGTAGAGTTCCCTACCAATATAACTAGGTTTTCTTTTGAATAAGCTACTATTGTGACTCTCCAAGTGATTAATCTCCTCGGCTTCTTGTATTATAATCGTTTACGTCAAGATTTTGGTTAATATCACTCTTTTTTACATATAAAGTAGCTTCATACACAAATAACCAGGGCACGGTTGGGAGACAGTTTGGAGAGATCACGTGGTTTTTATAGATTCCTTCCACCCCAAGTTTCTAGTAAGGGTCCTGACAAAAGTACCAATGTTAAATAATCAAAATTTTAAATTCCCCCCCCCCCCCCAGTTCACTACTTCGATAGTGGTCTCTAAAATCAGTCAACTGCCTTTTCGAACTAACAAAGGTCGGAATACCATATGCAAATAAAGAATGATAACGTATAGAGTGAAATTGTTTGCTGTGCTCTCTCTCTATTTCTTTTAACGTGAATGGTAAAGTCTTCTGTCTTCGCCCTTTCTTGTGACTATTTACTTCCATTGTAGTTAAATAATCGAAATTCAACTTTATTTAACAATTATACCCGAAATTACGTAAAAACAATATAGCTGGGAGTAATTACATTCACTGTTTAAAAAACATATATTTTCAATATTCCACTGTACAATAGTATTAAATTATAGAAGTGGCAATTATTTATGGAAAAATCTGTCTAAATGTGTGTCCGAACGTTGTTATACAGTAAGTAGTCTAGCAACATACGTGTAGACTCGTCGAGCTACTTTAATTGTCTAGGAAGAGTCTAGTTTCTTCTATGCGATCACTCCATTCCAGTCAGTGTCTTTTTTGTATAGCTTTCTGAAGATATTTTGTAAAAATTTGTTGGTGGAGGATTCATGAATAGAGTTGGAATCGAAGGATGATATGTTGGAGTTATAAAGAGTGAGTTAGTGGGAGAAAGAGTCAGTGTGAATCCAATTTTCAGCTAGAGTGAATATAGAAGATTTGGGCATTTATTTTTTCAGGTCGCCCAGCATCTCAAAGAGACTAGCGCATACAACTTCGACAGTGGTCTTTACAATCAAAGTCAACGGCCTTTCAAAGTTCGAATTTTCAAAGGACGGAATATCACATGCAAATAGGCATGGAGTGAAATTGTTTGCAGTGCACTCTATTCTTTCATATGGAATAGTAGAGTACTACGAACCCCTGCCGTTTGCCGTGCCTACTCTGTTCTTGGTCTCTTTTAGCTATTTCTGCCATTTCCAGATCTTTCCCGTCCCAATTCCCTACTCATATCTCTAGTTTATTCCATTCGTTCATATTCCATGGCTAAGAAACCTTTTATCTACAAAGATCCAAAAATTCTGTTTCTATGGAGATGTACAAAGAAGGTATATTAAGTTTTAATGCAGTTGAATGGGCTAGACTAAGAGGTACTGGGACACAGTCGGTCTGTCAACATGATCCAAAGAACATGAGAAAACATTGAGCTTGACACTTTTTCTTATATGAAACATCAAATAAAAACGAAAACTTGTTGCATGGCTTACATACAAGCGCCGACCAGCGCGAGACAAAGTCTACATGATATTGTTACAGGTTCTAATAGCTAAAATAAGGCTGGCAACACTAAAGTTCACACTTGCACTTTATTTACACAAATTAGTCTATTTACACAAATTAATTGTAAGTTCAATTAATTAAATAAGACAGATCATCAAATGACAAGCTAATAGCTATTTTCAGTAATTATTTACAAGAATTAATGAATAAGTAATTACAGGCTGATCAATAACAAAAGAAACTAGAGTCCAATAAACTGTACAATAATGTAGAAAGAAATGACAAAAAGAGCCACTAATCACTTACAAAACACAGTCCAATTCGTTACTTGACAGTCCCAAATAATATCACTTAACACAACGTCTTTAAACTATTAGTAAGCTGCATAAACAGTAAACACTTGTCTCTGCACTTGACACTGTCTTAAAGACCGAATAAAGCACTGTTTACTCCACTGGCACGAGATCTGTAATACAATCTGTCACATAGGTTTGTAGAACATAACTGTCACGCAAGCTTTTGTAGAACTAAACTGACTCACTGGTTCATGTGTACTCCTTTATATAGCTGTTGTAGTTGTATAATTCCAAGAATTGGAGCTCACCAGACACTTCGAGAATTTTCTCAATCGTTCTAGACAAATGTAGAATTGACGAGAAGATCGATTGAGTGAGAGAGTTGCAGACTTCAACAATAGGAATGACAAAGACATCTAAGGAGAGAGAATTAGAAGATTGGATTGGATGTCGAAGTCACGAAGTCATGTCCAGCCATGAAAACAATAGAATGATTTAAATAGAACAAGTGCGTGACTAACTGCCTGTTTGCTTTCGTAACAATATCAATCAAGTCTGGTTGCTTAAATTATTGCTTATGAATCTAAATTGGTTGCTTATGCCAGTTTTCCCTTGATTTTACTAAACTTGTTTCAATTTTCTTGATGAAGTAATTAAAAGTTTTCAACTTCATTCTTATATAAGAAAAATCTTTCTTTGTCCAATTTCAGTGGAGGAACCAGGTGACATCGCTAAACCTGCAATTTCTCTATTTTCAGAAAAGCAACTCATACCGATGTAATCATACCTCATCACTCATGTCACCCTATATCTCTCAAACTAATAGCTTTCAATAGTATGATTTATAGAGCCTCAACTATTTCTATGAGCAAACAACACTTAGAAAAAAAGATTAGTACTATTAAACAGATAGCTATTACAAATAAGGAGATTATTGTTGATTTAATTTTTAACAAAATAAGCAGGAGACCAGCAATCAGTGCTAGCATTGCTGTAACTGATACTGGAGAAAGGACATGGATAACGGTACAATTGTACCTTATCTTGGCTCAGTATCTGATAAATTAGGGAAAGAATTGAAAAAAATCGGTTTTGTTATAGCTTTTAAACCAAGCATATTTTTAAGAATATGTTTGGGTGTAGTAAAGATAAAATGGATATCTGGGATAAAAGTGGAGTTTGAAGTTTATAAATTGATTGTGATTGTAGTGCCTGTTATGTGGGTCAGACCGGTAGAAGTCTCAAATGAAGAGTAAATGAACATATTAGGGATTGGATAACCCAAAAAGGAGACTCAAATTTTGCAGAACACCACATTAATAATGGATACAAATTCAAGGCTGTAAGAAAATGTAGAATTTCTGTGTTTGATTGAACATTGTAGAAGCTTTGGAGATACCTGGGTTAGTAGAAACGATTACAATACGAGTTTTAAATGATCAAATTTATTTCAACCAATTCAAAACAACTAATTTGGTTTCATCATAATTCTGGCCTACATTTTAATAGCGGTACTTTCCTGTTTTTCTCAGTTGACCGTGACTGCATTTCAGTGAGCTTAAGTTTTCTAATTTTAAATTTATTTAATTCTAGCCTACTTGATGTGCATTGTTCTTGTTTGTTGCATTCTATATGTGCACGGTTTCTTTGGTTCTTGGTTTTGACTGTTATTTTTGCTTGTTATTGCTCCTTCCACCAATCGGCGGGTCTTGTTTAGGCCGTCAGCCAATCGCTGACCTTCAATGAAGGTCAGCCTATTAGAGGATCTTTCTCCTTCAGCCAATAGTATTGTTCCCTGCTTAGTAGCCTATATATTAAGCTACTCTGTACTTTAGTTTTTAGTTTGTTTGAGATTGATAATGGTGTAACATCTGAAAGTAGTATCTCACTATTTTCAATAAATGTGGTTGTGACAACTTCGTTTTATTATTTATTTTATATTTGAAGAAGAGAGAGTTCAAAATACTCCGAATATTAATACTCTAATCAATTGCTTTTAAACTTTTAATATTAAGGCCACATGAAATCATTAGTTTTTGCTCTTAAATTTTGATTTACTCATATCCATTGTTTAATTCCTTAGTTTTCGAAATCACATTGTTCAATTTTCATTTTACGATCATTGATATCATTTCATTTTTCTTATTATATATGTTTTTCTATTTTTAACAGGGTTTGGAACGTCGAAAGCAATATCCTGGAACTACGTAGGCAAGTTAACAAGCTAACATGCTAATAAGATTTTGGTGGTGGTTTTGGGTTTTTCCTTGTAGAATATTGTTTTTCCCTACTTTGTATCTCGTGCTCTTGAATAAGATGCTTGTAAAATTTGCTAGAATCCATATCAAAATTGTAGAACTTTCAATTGACACAGTTGTTTGTGTAATCGTATATATTAGTGGTATTTATATTACATAAATATTGTAAATATATTCCTTTCTGTCATTTGATATTTGTATCTTTACTTCATGGCTACTTATTGATTATTTACTTACTGTATGCCTCACTGGCTTGTTTGATTCCACGGTATTTGTCTGTTTTATCATGGAAATAGTGAAAGTTATTCCCATTTTGCGCGATTCAGATGTAATTATTCATGTGCATTAATTGTATATTGATTGATAATTTAAATTGTATAGCTTAATCTTAATTTTATATTTTTTTGTAATTACATAGCTAAATTTCGAAACAGTATTAAAATATCGTGAAATCATTAATTTAATCTATGGCTTTGGCTAAACTGTAGAAGGGTTTATGAAAATTTTACACCTGCCGGTATCTGTTCAATCAGAGATAAGCTGCGGTCTCCTAGGCACTCTTTGTAAGGGTGACCGATTTGATTGACCAGTTCAAAAAGAAACAGTTTTCTGCTGTAAAATCACTTTCCGGTGGTTCGGAACCCACCTAAAACTGTAGGTCCAACGTCTAACATTCACCATTATCCAACTCTTTACCCACGCACAGGTCTCAGACCTATGTGAACTTCATCCTAAAAAATACCTCCCTTCTGTTTATGGTTGGCATTGCTTAAATTCAATAAAATATCATATCCCATAATATCCCTCGTTGAGATGTTTGTTATTCATACAAGATTATATTCATACGAAATGAGTATTTTATGATGGTTACGAAATTTGTTGATGGACAAGTTAGTAAATTTAACGAATTTGAGTGATAAATTTACATAAAGAGGTGTATATAGGACGTTCAGTTGTATCTGGTACTCAATTTGAAAGTAACAGATGGTGTGTGGATCTATAAATGTAGTAGGAGGGAGTGAGTAAATGTGGGTGTATGAGTGGGTGCGCTGATTGATTTTTTTGCTCCAGTTACCATTCACCACTTGAAAGGGTGGGAGTGGGATTCAAAGTTGGCTATTGCCAATTCAATTTAATTTGCCATTCAATATCACTTCTAGATATCACTAACATCAATATACAGTGCTCTAACATTTTTGTAATGTTTCAATATATTGTTTGATAAATTATTTATGTATTGAATTATCATACTATCATCACCACACATATCTAGAATAGATATGTTTACACATACATCACCAGATTTAAATTTTCATGCAATTTTAACCATACATTCTATTGTATAGCTATTTCAATATTTCTAAATAATTTACTCAAAAGCTCAGGTTCTGACTACATGGACGTACCGTAATCGCATATGTGACAGATATTAACAGTGCATTTCATTCATTAGTTAACTCTATCGTGAGCTTAATTTTATAAGGGTGCTTACACAGTAGCGTGATGAGAGCAGAGAGTATACTTGCATAGTCAAACACGAGCTGAGGAGTGAGCAGAGACGTTTTTGTCGCTATGTTCGCTACCCTTTGTCACTCCAATCCGTAAGCTCAGTGGAAGACATTTTATATTAACTTACTGTAGTTTTCATATAACTTGGCAGCAGTTGGGCTCAGATGTAGCAAGTCCTCCCATCTTCTAAAGATCTAAACGCTGCCAAGTTGTATGAATACCACAGTAGATCTCTCTGATCTTATTTTTCCCATGTGTAATTAGTAATTGAGCTATACTGTATATAGGTACACTATAGCTATAACAGAAGTGAGTATAACAGGAGTATAGAAATAGGAGCCAACAGTATCCTCGTAAGTAAAATTCAGTAGATGTTTATCTACCTATCATCTTAATATCTTGTAATTAATTCTTGTAATTAATTATACTACCGTTGCTGTGCATGGTAACATTTTTTGTAATGCATTGAGAAATTGGTTTTGGCTATTTATTAATTTTTAATGTAGACAAAATAAAAATGTCTGTTTAAAAGCAAACAACAGGCTTTATCCTAATACTTCTACTACTAAGTTTATTCATACCGTTATTCTACTGCTATACCATAACATCATTGTATCAGCGTTCATTTTATTACCAATGCACAAATATCAAACTCAATATCAATATGCACAACATCAAAATGTGGGTTAGTTCAATTATTGGAATGTTATGTTCATACTGCCATTTGACAAAATATATTAATTCATCTCTATTTCAAAAAGGTCAAAAATTAGTTCAATTTGAACGAATATTATGAAGTAGAGCTTTTTATCACGGCGTTCGCTTATTAATACATATGCTACCAATTTCCAGTATTCTGGAAATTATGCATGCATAAGTTTCAACTTTGAAGTTCTTGAAAAATATGGGACCGATGCATCAAATGCTCTCTATCTCTCTCATTGCTTCATTATTGGGCATTTTCTTGTTGGAAAACGCTATAACTACTAACTAAACATTTATCACATTACTAAAAAACTACACAATGCATCGGAATATCACACACTAGTATCATATTTATACTTCTTGGAGCAATATTATTATCACTAGTTGGATTTAATTTGTCACACTACTGACACGTATTGTTGTACTCTTTTTGTTCAGGAAAAACAATGTGCTGCTTCTCAGCATAGAATTAATTATGTGAGTCGTATTTTCAAATATTTTAGTACCTTGCACAACTCCATTACATTCTTTCCTTTACGTCTGATAGCGAAATTAAATTCCTTTCCTCCTGCAACATTCGCTTCACCTCACTAGACATTTTTTTGTTCAATTAAGAGGGTTAATTGTAATTTTAAAAATATGTTTGTTCAGCATGCGGGATTAAAGCTGAAAATCTTAACAAGATGGATGCTTTTTCCGTGAATTTCTTAGTCTTCACAAATCCGAGGATTCCTGAAAAGTTCAGTCATATTATTTTGAAATGTAATATTGTTGATGAGAGGAAAATGATACTCTAAGCACCCTCTCCCACACTCAAATTATTACATCAAAAGCACGTCCAGTGCTAGAAATTTCCAATTATTCGACCGTGTAACATTCAGCAGAAGCTCTCATTCTCTTTGTCATATTAATTTGAAATTTAATTGCTTTAAAATTTAACCGATTACGGCGAACGTTAAAACACAATGGTATATCGAATAGGGGGAAATAGGTACACTCTCCTCGAGCAATCTCATCAATTCATTGTACATGTAACACAGCATAGCATAAGATATTATTTCAACTCTATCCAGTTTGCAATGATTAATGCATTGTGGAATATTACATCCTTCCTCCCCAACGCTTCAACTGCATACTGTAAAGAGGCAAATAATTAATTATACTCAGACCTTAATAAACAATTTCCGAAATCTCATTTTATTCTATTAATTGAGACTTCCCAATTACGAATATTGACGACAGTAACGAATAGGTTCCGCGAAAATGAAATGTATGCTATTAAAATAATCCTTCTATCAGTGGAGTCCGAACCCGGGTTATTCTCTTTCGAGACTGCGCTCAAAACTTCAAAAAGAATTTATTGATTTCAATGAACACCTCCAACTGTTTGAAATTTCGCAATGGTTTCTTCCAAATCGTGTAAAAATCAGCTATTCATTCAATAAATTAAAAAAAATGCATTCTCAGTATATTTGGATATTTGATATAATATACCATTCCATGATATAATAAATTTTCTATACCATGTTCAGTATATTGAATAACCGCTTAGGCTCTCAAAGAATAAGTTTATTTTCTATTCATTGAGTAAACCATAATACACCAATAATTCACTCATGTAAATTACAGAGAAGGAAAAATGTACTCACTGTTTATAGTTAGTTCAATAATTTTGCTTTATTTTAATAAATTGAATACCAGTTTGCATATTGATAAAACTAGGCTCTGAAGTTGTTTCATCAACAATACCGTGCAAGTTCAGGAGGAGAGAGAGGGGTATTTAGACAATTGTAAATATTGCACGAGAGCCCGCCGCAATGTGCTTAAATGTAATAATTCCCACCTCCTCCTACTACTACTACTCCTCCTCCTCCTCCTCCTCCTCCTCCTCCTCCTCCTCCTCCTCCTCCTCCTTCTTCTTCTTCTTCTTCACCCAAAAATCATACTTACAGCGAAACATGTAATAATGTTATGGTAAATTAGGAATTCCATCCATTCCCTTATCATTTAATTGTACATTGAACTTCAATCAATTCAGCTAGGTGTTCTCGTTAAATGGAAGTTCAATTTATGTGATGATAGCTGACCCATCCTATATGAACCTTCCTTTAATAACCCATACAACTCAGTGCTGAGAATTGATCACGGTATCGAGGTCTCAGGTGCACTCACTTCAGTTAGCCGATCACGTAATAATGTATGTTCCGCAGACAAATGCTTTCTGCTTTTTGTGTTCAGGTTGAGTGGGCTGAACGAGCGCTCGAGCTCGAAATACAGGGCAGAGCCCACTCAATTGGCCGTTACAAAATAAGCCTTATACCGAGCCAACTCAATATGACCGTCTGCTCGAACTCTCCCTTTTCATCGGGGATTTACATCCTATCTAAAGAATGGGGCCACTGACCCTTATCCGATAGAAGCAAATCCTGGTTATTACATTCGGAAAGAAATGGCCTGCAACATTCACATTTGCGTGTGTCATGAATATCGTTTACACTTCATTTGCTTCTCGATTTGAGAAGAATTTCACCTACAAAAAAATGGCTTTCTATTTCATAGTTCAATAATTATATCATGGACAATAAATTGTAATAAAAATGAATGAATCATTCAATTAAAAATATAAATAAATAATAATTAATTCTAGAAGTTGAAATAATTACCCATCTCACTCCTTATGAAAGACGATTTATCTATTTATATATAGGTGATCGCTTGGCAGCTTCTCCGAGACTAACAATCTAGGTCTGTAGATATTTTCAGATATAATTGTTATTCCGTATAACAACTCTAACGTATTTAAATTCCAGTAAGAAGTTATAAATTTCTAAAAACGACTATAACTGTAATTTAATGTTTCTTGTGTGTTAATTCTATCAATGTGGTAAGCTGAAATAAGCTGAAATTACATGAAACAAGTAGGAAATTATATAAATATTGTAATAAACGGCTCTGGAAGCGCAGTAGGTTGGAGCTCTTGCCTGAGATAAGATAAGGCTCTAGCTGGCTTTGTTTCTTGCAGCCTTGGGTTCGAATCTCATTCAGCCATTAACCTCATTACCCACGCAAAAGTCTTCAGACTCATGTGGGAATCATTAAGAATAAAAAAGTATGCCAAAATTGAGGATACGACAGTGAAATATCATTTTTCTTCTCACTAACATTTTTTAACAACTCATGAAGGCTATTGGGTTCTAAATCCCAAATGAGGCTGGCAACAGTCAAAAGTAACAATTCAAACACTTGAAAAGAAGTGAACACTATAATAAAATATTGCTCATAACAGTAGGGTATGTTCGGTAACCACCGATTTTATGTAGGAAAAGGCTTCTAATTAAATTTAATTTCTCAGTCAAATGGAGAATTGAAAACATGCAATTCATTAAACAGCTATTCACTTTTATATGTCGACGAAACTTTTACGAGGAGAGGATAAAGAATGAGGAGGAACATGCAAAAGAAGAAGGGGAAGAGAACGAAAAAGAGGAGAAAAAAGAAGAAGGATGAAAAAGAGACTATTAAATTGAATTTGTAGGTAGGTTATTAAACATTCTGGAATCAGATTCAATTGGATCGGACAATCTGCTAGTATATGATGTTACTACTAGACTGAAGGTGCATCCGTACCTTAACAGCGTCTACGTTCTTAGCTTCATTGAAAAATGAAGCGTATCTATAGCTTTCATTGACAAATAGACGCTGTTAATCTAATACTCGATTCCATGTAGTCCGAATCTAACTCATTCATCTCGTTTCTCCTATATTTTCATAGCGCATCTCTATTACTAATAGTAATTGTTCAAACATGACAGTATTGTTTTTTGTTAAATCGTGTCTCTATGAATCGTATTCATGAACCTACCCTAACATGATGCTTCCACTGATCATGGCAAACTTGAAAAGCATTCAGTCCAATCAACTGAAGTTTTCCTTGAACATTTGTTTTCCTTACAATTTACTGCTGACTGTTATATTGCATTGTATATTCACAAAAAACGAATGCGAATGTTCTGCTGTTATGTTGTACAGTGTTCCTTCCTAGTCCACAGAGAAGTCTAGTAGAATAATGTGAAATTCAACCATTCCAGTCAACAGAAACGAAGCAGAACAAGGCACGATTTATGTGGAAATTTCATACCAAGAGAAGTTGAACAGACAAGTTTATTGTTAATTGATAGTTCCGGAATAAAGTTTAATATTGGAGAGCGTCACAAACGCTCAACTCGGGCGATGAAATAAGTTGCTATCGTATAGTATTGCCGTTGATTCCGGCAAGTGGTAGGTGGGTAGCTTTGGCCGCTTCACAATATGCCCCTTGATTTCCCTACAGACCATTGCCCCCTGCTTTTCCTTCCTCTTCTTCTTCTTTAACAGTATTCTTCTGTAATCAACTTTAGCTTTCCACTTCATCTGTCTTTAGACAGATCTGACTGCAGATAGGTTGTCCCTAGACACCGGCAGACGTCACACTTTTATTTTCCATCTGCGTCACACTCGATTCATTAAAACTCACCTTTCTTCCTTTCTCCGCTTCCTCTCACTCCAATTGTCCCCCCTCTCCAATCATTGCATCCACCTTCCTAGGCGTTTACTTCGTTAGGGGACTTCGTTTTCTTAAAGAGATCAATTAAAATCAAGATTCGTAGAGCATAGACTATTCATAAAGATTTAAGACTTGATGTTTTGTCAACATTTATTAAAAAACACGAGTTATCATATTTTCGGTAGTTTCACCATTCTCAATCTTATTCAGAATAAAACTTAAATGAAGAGCAGCTTCATATTTACACCCTACATGAACGAATACTTTTTGCGAAACTTTGGTATCTTGTGTTTTCATGATAAATTAATGTGGATTTGACAATATCTATTCTTATTCATGATATCTACCACAATATCACCATCATCAATACAAAGAGTATATAGACAATTCACTTACGATATGATTAAAATAATTATTAGTTATTCTTGAATACCTAATCAGAATAAACTATGATTAAGTTATAGCAGTCTGTTTCACGCACAGTATTACCAATCCATGTGGCTCATAATTTTCAACCAGTATTTTTTGCTATTTTTCAATAGAAAAATCTCTTTGTTACACAATTAACAGTAAACATTAGATTCATATTATAGAGTAATTGATGTATCATCCAAGTTTGAATGAACAAAGATTGTTCTCAACAACAGGTGATTTCTGTTTCAGTTCCCATTTGAAGAGGCATCTTAGTATATTTTTAAATTTTATTTCATATAATTTTCTGCTTACGATGTCCACATCATGAATTGTGACAAAAACATGCCAGAATCTGTAATTGGAGATATGGATTATTATTTACCCTCTATCATCCACGTATTGATCGCAGACTCATGTGGGCATCTTTTTAAAAAAGTGATTCAGTGAACACTAATGCTGTTCTCCATTATCCTGAATGCTATTTTCACATTTAAAGAATGTCAGTTTTGTCTTTCCAATGACATGTGGATCAATTTTCGAGGTAAACCTACCCGTTTTTATCCTCGAACCATCAACAGCCAAGCGTTTAAATTGCTTTTTCGGATTTTTTGCACGAAAATTACCACTTTTGCATTTACTATGAGTCATTGTAAATACCAGTGCGTTGATTTACGTTATTTGCCCACAAAGCACCGCTGTATATGGCGTTAATTTTCTTTGTGCCCATGCTCCTGTAAATTCACGAAACAGAGAACTGACCAGTGCTCGGCAGGGTATAGCTGGTGCGGGCACAGTTTGCATTTTGTGTTTAATTTGGCCTTTCCTTGGCTTGCGTGCCTTTTGCCTGACGACCGACCGGCTGTCAGCTAATAATAACAGAAACAAAGCTTTGTGGTCGCTATACTACAAGTGCTGACCTCGTCGATGATATTTGGCGCGTAACAAACGCGTAACAATAACACAAGCGATCGCCGTATATGCAAAGGCGAAAGTAGAGGTTACTATTTGCGAACCTACCGACTCTCTACCCTACTAATCAAACCAGCTAATTATATTCACATCACAGTCCGGAAATTTCCATTGTAGGTTATATTATCTGCGAGGCTTTGTTCCTCATTAGAAGTCTGTGACAGTAGCAAGACTAATTACTTCACCGCTTTATTAGTGTGATTTTGTTTTCCGCATTTTCGCCGTACTCATTATCAGAGTTGTATACGATATCTCTAGCAAAATAGTGTCTTTTCTCATGAAATTATCAATCAGAAAGCATAGGCTACATTTGAATATTCAGAAATTGGGGTTGTGGGAAAGTAGAGCACTTGATGTTGTTTTTATAAATCAATTGTTAATTTATTTATAGAAAATGTTTATCATTTCTATTCTAGTTGACAACTTTAGTTTATGCTTTCCTGAATAAGTCTCCCATTCTAGTCTATTCTAGAATGAATCCCATCGAATTACTCTCATAAAAGTTTGCATAGTAGCTATTGTAGAAATATTTTAAAATATGCGCTCAAGTTTGCTAAAAAAGAAAGCATTCTATTCAATATACTGTACTAAAAATCTTGCATAGTAGCTTCACTCATTGAAAGTATGCCATTGACGTATGAATGTGATTATTGTTTGTTTTTTTAATTTTTTTTAAATACAAGGAACTGTGGTATGATAATAATAAAATTTGATTCTTTAATTATAAATTGTTTTGTTTTTGACAAAATAGCTCCAATCTAAAAAATAATATGAGCCCATAACCACTTTAAATAAATGCTTGAAAAATAATTGTGGTTCATTGAAGTATAATGGAAAAAATTCTTACTTTGACAGTATTTGTAATGATTATTTTTTCAGCTTCGGGAACTCAACAAGAGCATCATACATTATGTCAGCACAAATACGCACGAGTTTTAATAATTTCAGTCATTGGCAGAATAAGTTGTTGAAGTAACTGTAGTTGTATGTAATGTTACATCTAGACTTTTTAGCAGAAGAATTTTAAATCATAAATCTCCAAATTTATGAGTATAAACTATACTTCAATATAAATATAAAAAATATTTCTAAATTTTTGAAGCATAGTGCTATTATTATTGGTGCTTGACAAGTTTAAAATGTCTGATGTAAAGATTGATTGATTGTTATAATCTCACTTTGCCAGGTCTAGAGAAAAGGCCAGGTCTGATGTAAAGAATCAACGTTGAAAATCATTTGTAATGTTTATTTTGTTTGTGTGTGTGCAGGCGCGGTTGGCATAAACGATTGTTCGCTGCGCCAGTTCAAGTGCGCCAACGACAAATGCATTCAACAGCAGTGGGTGTGTGACGGAGAGGATGACTGCGGCGATAACACTGATGAGACTGCGCCCGAATGCAAAGGTCAGACGAAAAATCTTTTTCTAACCGCTCATTCCATAATGCATAAGTACTTTTGCTTTAAACTCTACAATATTTCTATGTTCCGACGCAAACAGAATGTTCAAAATAACAGAACATTGAAAATTGAACTAGGAATTGAGTCATAAATCTAATTAAAAATTTCAGAAAAAGGAATTGAACAATAAATCTAATTAGGAATTCCAGAAACAAAGAAATTATTTTTTGCTTTGTTATAACTTTCAATTTTAATTCAATTTGTATTCAATTCCATTCAATTTATTAAGAAACTGTTCGTTGTGGAATTGAAAAAATAAAAAAATGCTTTCAATTAAATGAACCTGTTTGCAAGTCATCAAATAAAATTAAATATCGAGATAAGACTTTTGTGCTATTATGTGTTTTCTGTGCTGTTCTATTGGGTGGAAGCATAGACAGTCTCAGTTGCCATAATCAAGAAATTGGATGCGTTTGAAATGTGGTTGTATAGGAGGATACAATACAGTGGACAGATAATTTAACGAATAACTTAAGGAGGTTCTCAGAAAAGTAGGGAAAGTGAGGGAAGTGGTAGATACAGTGAAGGTTCGGTAACTCCAATACTTGGGTCATATATTGAGAAATGGCGACAGTTATCATCTATTGCATTCAATATTGCAGGGGAAAATAAAAGGAAAATGAAGGTATTAAGGCGAATTTCATAGTTGCGGAATGTGAGAGCCTGGTTTGGTATGAGCTCTATAGAATTGTTCGGAGCGATGGCAAACCGAATGAAAATTGCATGCATGGTAGCCAACATCCAAAACGGATAGGAACTAATAGAAGAAACTGCATTTAGCACTAGGCTTTATTTTATTTATTCTTAATAAGGCTAAATTTCAATTGAATGTGAAGGTATGATACAAAAGACGTTAAAAGTCGTGTTTCAAAACTGCTTTCTCCAAATGAACCATATAATTTAAATCTTTATAAGTTAGGTGACAATGAAAATTTTGGCTGAAAAATTTGACTTGAAAAAATAACTTTTTCCTTGTTCAGTTGTAGTCCAGCCAATTTGAAATTGCGCTCAAAACAAAACACTATAAACCGTTTAAAAGACTTTATAATATTACATTTTGTTAAAAACTTTTGAGCCAAAAATATACAAGCTCCAACCAATTTGTATATACAATAGACTTTTAGAATGTTAGCTCAATAAAACTGATCCAATTTCCTACAATGTAGACATTTGGTTCAATATTTGGTTGCTGGGCCTCGAAAGTATGGAACTTTGATACTGATTTAACATTTTCTTTAACTTCAAGTCGAGGTTTGTTGAGTGAGCATTAAATCTTCCTTTTTCAATTTACAAAAATCATACCAAATGGTATATTTCTAATTCATTTGTTGGTTTTGTAAATGTTTATCATCCATTTCATGGATTTTGATAGGGAAACTTACTTAATGAGTAACTAACTCAAAGTGTGTTGAATTCAATCAACAGCACTACAGACGTCAACGAGTTGGTCGAATATTGCAATTTACTGCAATAATTTGCAGATTATTGTTGACAAGTAAATATTGATGACCGTGCGTGACTGGTAACAAGTAAAATAAAGTGTGACTCATCACTGGGCACTGAGCATGCAGCTACTGCTTGTCTATTTGGAAAGAGGGGCGCGCGTGTATGTTTGGAGCTCGTGATTTGTTTCTAGATCTGTTTAATTAGTTGATTACGCTGACATGGTTGCGTGAAATTGAGGTTCGTGTCATTATCGGAAAACCAGAAGCCTGTTTTCGGCGCTGACCGTGGCGATAATTTCGATGTCGGTTATGATTATAAGTGTTAGCCCTGTTTGATGAATAATTGTACTTGTAGTCGGCTAGAACTGTTTTGATTCGATTACTACTCTTCGCCCAGATTCGCAGTCAATCAGAGCTATTGCCGGTTACTGCCAGGATTATTTGCTGGTTGTTGGTCGAACCGTGTCCACCCTTGTTAGCTGGTTAGCTGGTGAGGTGTGGTGGACGATGGCCAAATGCATGCTAATTTCAGCATGAGAGCTCTTCAAATGAACAATCAGTGCCTGCTTGTTTCCCTATTAGCAGAAAAACCTTAACTTGATTCTGATGTGACTGAGATTGTATCTGTTTATATTTTGTATTCGTTCAACTCTGAGGAGCTAAATAGTATAAAATTGACCTCATTTTTTTTTCATTTTTATTTTTTATTTTAGTATGAAGCCCACATAGGTCTTGGACCTGTGCGTGGATAATGAGTTGGATGATGGTGATTGATGAGTTGGACCTACAGTTTTAGGTGGGTTCCGAACCACCGGGAAGTGATTTTACAGCAGAGAACAGTATCTTTTTTGCTGGCCAATCAAATTTTGTTGAAGGTATGAATAGTTTTAGTACTCGCACACTGAACTTTCACTTTTTTATTTCACTATACTGCCTCCATGATCATTCCACTTGTTTCTTATCAATTAGTTCATGAAACTGTTATTATGCTCTTGTAAACGATCACTTTCTGGGTAGACACCTGGTTGTGTCATAATAACCTGATTTGTATTCCTGTAAAGGATCATAATACAATTTTTTTTACATAATCAGGGGTCTTCCCGGAAACATTTCGGGAGTGGAAAACCAAATAAAAAGCTTTTTACCTTCGACAAGTACTGTTAGGAAGTTTCGAAAGGTGGGACATATCCCCTCATCCCTCCTCAATTAGCACCTACTATCAACTAATTCACAGAGTGAATTATACCTACCACAAAAATTGATTATTTTGATCGAAGATAACCGATTTCGTAAAAGGTAGAGATAACTGAATATTCAGTGCTTAGCCTATTACATATCCCTACTAGATAATTATATCGTTATTTTGTATGTATAAGAAGTATTGTAGTTTGAAGAGTCAATTTATAAGACCGTCTTAGTTCAAGATCATGGAATATGTGTGGGTCCTATGATTCTGATTCTTTTCAATAAGGTTTATTTGCTACCTGAATAATTCAATTCCAACTGCTAGAGAAATATTATCCGTGAGCCATAGCAGGTATCTGTTCAGATGAAGATAAGTAACGAACTCCTGGGCCATCTTCGTAAGGGTGACCGATTGGGTTGGCCAGCAAAAAGACTGTTCTATGCTTTACAATCACTTCACTGCGGTTCGGAACCCGCCTAAAATTGTAGGTCCAACTCATTACCTACTAGGGCTTCATCCTCCAAAAAAACAACTATAGACCTAGTTTAGTGATTTCAAAAAGAACGGAAATTCTTTTAAATGTGATTAATTAGATCAATTTTTGAATAATTACATTTACATGAAAATCTTCAGATTTTTGCCCTAGAGTAGCCTACCTACTGTTAGGATAATTACCCTATTTTGTATTTAAAACTATTATTGATGTCTAAGTGTTATCAAGATGGGTGTAGCCCGATTCTCTCCCAGACTAAATACTAAAAAAAAGGTTGTCCCTCGGTTTTCGCCAGGTAGAAAGTTGAACATGGCCAGATTCCCTGCTCTGTTCTCACTGGCTCCGCCCACCCTTTTCTGTCCAACATTTGAAGGTGGCTTGATCATGACCAGGTGCATATAGTATGATTGTATTGGTTTGGAAGTGCATTCATATTCGACTAATTTATGCACGCTAGAACAGAATCCTTGAATGGTAATCGAAGCATTGGTCTTATAGTCCATCTCTGTCAGTTGTTGGTTGTCACAGACATGCCTTTCAGGTTGTGCTGGACAGATGAAGGGTGGGGGAGTCGGGCTGTGACTAACTATGCAGCCAGCAATTTCAAACTGACAATAAATTTGGGAACAAGGGACCCGATAAATTTAGACTGGTCGTTCAGTGCGAACGCAACGGCGGCGCTCGCTCAACTATGAAATGTTTGTGTCTGTGAAATGGTCAGTTGGAAGTTGGTGAGGGGTGGAGTGGGGTGGAAAACGATGCACTATTCTTTCTCTCTGCAATAACGCGGCGGCACCGTATCAAATCGAATTTCCTTTGTTGGTCGTTGAGTTTTCCCTTGGTGGAGATCTCTACTTTATAATGTTGCCCAAGTGGATTTTCCAGCTTTGGCTCTATTACGCAGAATAAAATTATCTGATGCAGGGAAACTTGATCCTGTAAACAGAGAGAGGGAAATAATGATCAATATTGGATGCCAGCACTGTACAATGAAACAATATTTTGTTTCGCTTCATAAACGGAACTGCAGTGGGCTAAGATTTCATTGCAGTAAAATTAATTCTGCTGCTGATCTCATGTGTGTGCAAAATATCTTATTTCTACAACAATATCATTCTATCAAATTCATGTATCTCATATTCTAGTTACAAAAAAAAAAAAAAAAAAATGATTTTACCACTCGTTTGTCTGGTGTCGAATCTAGATGATATTGATACTCCAGTACGTTCAGGTTGAATTAATGAAATTATTTTAATTAATGAGAGAAATGTTCGTTACACGTTCCCCGTGTTTCGATTCTGGTTCATGAAAATACTCATTAGATTCACGGTATAGCCTACTATGGAACAGAATAGTACAGTATTCAATTATAAAAAGATGTTGGGGAAATATCATAATCTGCTAATGATGAAATAATAATTGACTATTCCAATTACAGAAATAACATAACTATATGGGAATGGATAACGATGTTGAAATTGTAACTTTCAATTTCGTATTCTGAAATAAATGTTTGGGAGAAAATGAAGGAGGTGAATGTAGAGAAGTATACTCTTAGTAGTATGGTAGGCTAATTGATATTTTGTGAAAAAGACAAAATTAAAGCTGAGTTTTCCTAGCTCCGCATACTTGGCTCTTAACTGTTCCAATAGAATTGTACACTGGATACAATGCATTCCTTTCAGGTTCTAAAGGAATAACGTGGACAAAAAGTGACAGTATTGAGAAAATAGAGTTTCCGGTGAAAAACATGCAAATATGCCGAGAAAAGCATTGGACGCCTCCGGGGCGTCAAATATATATTTTCCCTTTATCTTCTTTTATCATTCCGTATTTTGTTGTTATTCTAAGTTGAAAGGGGATGGAAGCGTGTGCTCGCCTTGGGAGCTTTACTTTGGGAGGAAGGAGAGAGTGAGAGAGAGTGTGAGCGGGAGTGAGAGAGAGTGTTGTAGCGGAAATGACAATGAAGAAGTATTGGAAAGGAGACGAACGTGCAAAGAGAGGCGAAGTAGCGTGCTTGAATAATGTTTGTCGTCGGAAGGGTAGAAAATAAAGGGCGGAAAGTAAAGACGATTATGCTAATGTCTCTTCTCTGAGACTTCTGACAAAGGCCGGAAAATATCGACTATCGAAAGAGGAATATTGACGTGGCAAGCCGAAATAGGCCAACTGTGTCGAGCAGGAAAACACCACGCAAACTTGGGTCTCCGAGAAGATGTCAGCCGTGTTCCCGTTGCCAGTCTCATCCTCGTCTCTCTGCCGCATGACAGTCTTCCACTATCACTATAGTCACCACTTTTACTATGTATTATACTAAGGCTGTGACGTTTCCTCAATTTGAATAACGCAAGCCGCTCAGCGGAAGCTGAATTCACATCGGTATTCATTCCATCAGGCTTTGATAAATTTCTCATTTACAATTCATTCTCTATTCTGGCCAGACAAATAAACAAACAACTAGAAGAGCTGAACACTGTTTACTCTATTTTATATAATGTGCCTATTGTATGGGGCCAACACACTTGAATGTATTAGAATAGCGCTGAAGAACTGCACTTCGATTGAAATGGATTTGATGAAAACCAGGAACAATAAGGGTATAAAAATTTCTGAAAATGTTTCCTATAATAAGCAACTATGATCATAAATAATTAATTCAATTCATAATTAATTAATTTCATAAGATAAATAATGTGGAATGCACGTGTTTCAACTGACTGAACAGCATCTATTAATCATCTACTTTTAATTATTATTTGTTTGATTTAGGGAGTGATTCGCCAAAAATATTAAAATTAAGCATAATGTAATATTTAGAAGACGTTTAGCTGTTGCTTTGTTGTTAAAAAGAAACACGAAAAATGAAACTAGAAAGAGATTGTTCATCCTCAAATAGAGTGAATCAAAAGTTTAGATTAACCTTGTTAATAAACATGAAAAATATAAATAATCTGATATAAGAGCATTAAGTGGCTTGGAGAATGACAGGAAATGAAATGAAAGGCAAGCTTCTAAAATCTTTTATGATTTAGCACTCACTAATTGGCAGATTTTAGAAACTAGCATTCTCTGGAAAATGCTATCAAAAGTCACTCATTTCAATCTTTTTTCTGACGTTTCGTTTCCCTCCAGTAAAATTCGAATTAATTCTTGGTTTCCCTCATGGCCTATCCTTTCATAAATTTTCCAGTCTTCTCTTTCCCTCAAAGCTTTCTATCTTCTAAATATTTTTGTTCAGGAACATCTCTCCAATTAAAAGAAACGTCCAGTGGAAAATGTTTATGCTAATCGGACAGTTTCAATTTGTTAGTCTCAATTTGCTGTCATTCTACACCCTTCATTTGTCTTTTTCTCTGTCTATCTTTCAGTATACTTCTATAATTTCGTTTTTCCTTCTAAAACGCTGAGAGTTTGAGAAAACGCTAAGAAATTGAGTACATTATGAGACACTACAGGAGTAGCCTATGATGAAAACGTGGATGAAAATTTGAATGTTTTAGAAAAACGAGCCGAAAGCTTTAGTAGAAGAATCTCACTGCTATAATAATATTCAGGCTAGGCTTCTAAGACTCTATAATGAGAACCTTCTTTTCATGAGGAAATTTCTATGAGTTCTGGTTTTATACCTTCTTTGACAGGTCAGTTGCAGGAGAACTTCTGATGGAACAGAAAAAAAATTCTTTATTAATTTCTTTGACTGAAAATTTTCATAATATTTGTGAATATTCATCTGAAAATGATTGAATTGATTCCTCTATTTGAAGTCTAATTGAAAAAATGAAATTGATATTATTCTCTCCACACTAATTTGAAATAGCAATATATCTTCCCTTTATAAAAGGTTAACATAACCTTTTTCATTCCTTTTTAATAACATTCATTTCTAAATGGAAAAAGGTTGCTATTTTACTTTTAAATCAGAGCTAATTATGCGTTCTAAAAATATGTAAGCAGTGCTTTCTAGTGTTCATAAAAAATAATGGAAATTGTATGCTCCACTTCTATATATGGACTGGTTCAATTTTTTTTTTTTTCAGCGAAAATTCCCATATATTCATTAGTACTCATCTAGAAATAATGTAATTATTTTCTTCATTTTAAAATCATTATGAGCAATTCAAATTGATTTTAATTTTTTTCCAAACTCCAACATGAAGGTGAAATAATCAGCTTATACTCAGTAGATTAACATAACCCATGTTGAACTTTTATTGAAGGGAAATAATATTGGTGTCCCTCTTTCAAACTATAGCTAATAAATTGTTTTAAAATTTACGTCAATATAAATAAATATATTTAATGCACACAAATACAAAATATATATTGTGTTGTACAATAAAGTAAAACTTTTCCATATTGATCGGATAATAATGTAAATAAAATGTACGCTAATTTGGACTCTCATTAGAGTTGATGATTTATTCTAAGTACCGAATAAAGGTATTTAAAAATAAATTATTTACCTTGATTTACCAAAATGAAGGTATGAAAGATAGTTGAGAATCTAGCCAGCGGCGATCCAGCACTTGAAGTGGTGATGGTAACATCTGATACTTTTCTTACGGGAATTCTGGGAGAAGTGAATGCCTGAACGCAAGGGAGAAAAATAGATTCTCTTATATCGGAGAGATAGCTTAGCTAAGCGTTTTGTCTTGAGAGTTTTACGAAAAGTATGATCAGGCTTCTTTTGTTTTGGTCAACTCTGGCTCTCGCACATACAAGTTTATTTTCAGACAATACAGGGTAGAGGCTTATAAATGGATATATTCTCTCTCCAGAAAAGATATATAAAAATAATGGTACCCTGAGGGAAGCTATTGGCCTTACGCATTATTCTCTCAATTCCGTTCGGTTGTAACCCTTTTCTACTATTATATAGAAGAGTATTAGTTTTTGGTTCATAATATTTAATACTGGGATTTTACAGTCTTCTCTTTCTTATTCATAACATCACAATATCCCACATCATTTTATAAAGACCACTTTGGATATCTTTTAAATGTAAAAAGCATTTAATTTCAATGGAAATCATTTATTATTAAAAATAAATTGATTCTTTTGGAAAACAGTTCTTGGAAGCTTTATACTGTACCTAATAAAAAGGCTGAAACTAATAAATAGATAATATTTTCTTTAGATGCACAAATACTCCTTGTAAGAGTTCTCTGTTACCTGGCTTAGAATCTTTAGGCCTGATAAGTTTGTAGGTTGGTATTTACTGTGAACCTTCACTGGTAAGGGGGTAATTGTTTCCATTGATTTCAAATGTATGTATAATGGAAAATAAGTTTGGAACCACGTTTAGTTCATTATTGGATAGTTTTGTTTCTTTTAAAAATTAAATTTCTTGTGATAGCTTCATCTGTTGAACTTGCACAAACCAATTCTATATAGTGCCTAGGTAAATATTTTTAATGTTTTAAAAAAATTTAAATTTTAATGGACATTATTCATTATTGAAAATAATTAATAATTTTGTAAAACATTCATTGAAGGCTTTATGTGAAAAAATATTAATTTATAAGCAATAAACAGAGTACTGTTTGAGATTCATTAAACTCGTTTTACGAGACAATTTGTTACTATTTAGGAATGTTCGAATTTGTCCAGCACAACCTAGACGAAAAAGGAAAATTGTCAGACTCGTGCTCATAATATAGCTGGTTGTAAGTTCAGAAGCACACAATTCACAATAAATCTATGCGGCATTCGTCTTTAACAGAACTAAAAGACTGAAAAAGAAGTTATTGCCTACGTGATGAATTTGTTCACAACATATTTCTCCCGATATTCACAAAACTGGCAGGAAACTATTACTAAAATAAAAAGACAAATGCTTTACAAACTTATGTACGTTCTCAAGCATTGTATGCGAATGTGAACCTTACTATACTTTAAGAGAGCCATACTTAAAGTTACCATTAAGTAAGCATTTGATACTTTTGGTAGAATATGATCTACTTCAGCTGATTAAATCAGCGTTAATAAAAAATAAATTGCTAATAAAGTACTGGATTAGTGAAATACAATGTCATTGGTTTAAATAGTTCACTGTATACAGTAACTTTTAAGTATATTAAAGGGATATTCTCTTTCTTACGTGTATCAGTTTTTTCTAATTCTGAATTATCTGAACTAGATGATATTGTTACGGATTCTATCACTAAAATAATGCTGGCAACACTTGAAATTAACACTTGCACTATATTTACACAAATTACTTAGAACACGCACTAATCACAAGAAAACCCAATAAGAAACAAACAAATCAATAGCGTTCAGCTAATAATGAATTTTCGGTATCACTGTACAAAAACTATTACTATCAGTCGGCCGATCGGTAATTCAATAAACGGCTATTATATAAACTGTTCAATGAAGTAAAAAGAAATGTCTAAACACTCAATAAAAACAGTTGAAAACTCAATAAATAAATGGAACACTTACGAAGCACAGTCTGTTTTGATAATTCCAATATCAGCACTGAGTATTCTGCCACAAAGAATGAAGTCTATTGTCAAAGAATTTACCACATAAACTGTACTGATCACTAGCGCTTGAGATGCGTGAACACAATGTCTACACTGTCACTAAACTGGCACTGGTTATGAACGTTGTGAAGAGAAAAGTACAACTGAACTGCTGTTTACGAGGACTACTCCTTGTATAGTGTTTGATAGTATTCCAGGAAATTCTGGAAGCTAGTAACATAATCTGGAAGATTCTGGCAAATTTTCAGAAACAGTAGAACTAAATCTAACAAATAGGAGTGAGAGAGACATTTAAGGAGAGTGAAGAAGCAAGAGTCAGTTTACAATCTCTTTGAAGCGCGTGCCGTCAATGAGAATGGAAACGACAGACTATTGTTTTCTTCTGTCTAGCACATACAATATTAACAATATTCTGTATAAATCAAAAGTGAAGGATATAATTTCAAATTTATTATTAGGAGCTAGTGTTAGATTACCAACAGATCTACTACTACTATTATTATGGCACTTCTTCAGTGCTTCTGCATTCAATGCTACTGCTAATATAATTACCACTATTACTAGCAGTGCTGGTTAAATCCCATTGAACGGCCATGTCATATCCGCGCTTTGTTGCAATATGCTCAAATTAATTATAAAATATCAATTTGTTTCGCTTTCAATCAATATCCAATTAGGAAAATTAAGCCTGCAAAGGCAGTGTTTGCACACACGTGCCATCAGGAAACCTTCCATTAAATTCCAAGAACGCAAATGACTAATAACCTAGTTCTAGTATTGTATCAGGTGTAGTACGTGAGCAAGATTACAAGTTTACGCCCTGTCTTTTTTAAATTTATTTTATGCATTTAATACAGTCTACTCAACCCATTATGATATTTTATAAATCCAAATGATTACAACCAGCTGCATGAAAATCGTAATGAGTATGACCTCCATTCGCCGAATGTTATTTTGGTGATATTATCATAGATTATCCACTATGAATGAAACAGTCTCAACCACTTGAATTATTAACACTCGAGATACTATAGTTTCGTCTGTCACATATTTCTCAGTCCCATTCAAACTAAAAAACAGAAAAACTCAATTTATATACACTTTTCTTCAAAACTATTGGCTTATAGACTGGGAGCCTCTCGTAGGTCAAACTCCACGTTGGAGGCCTATCATAGGCTGATACTAGACCCGTCTATTAGTGCCAGGAAATAGCCTACCAATACGAAACAACAGGTAAAAAACAGGTGTCCAAACACAAATCAACATGAACTCGGAAAATATTAAGGTCACTAACTCAAACAAGGTCAAACAATAGAAAAAAGTGGCAGTATTTCTATACGGTTGCTTGACCTTGATTGAGTGATTGACCTTCAATTTTTTCGTGTTTATTATTAATATTATTGATTTCTGTCTGGTTGGTAGGTCATCTGTTTTCTACTTACGTATTTCTGTTGCTTGGTAATTGTATGGTATCGTATTCGTATTAATAATGTAGCTATTTCTCCAGCGAACACATAAGACCAATGGTCTTATGGGTTCGTTGTATTTCTCGTTTGTAACGGGAGGGTCTAGTATCAACTAATCACATGTCTTCAACTTTGAGTTCGATCTTAGAGAGACTCCAAGCTATGAACTAATATTATTCGTCCAAGAAGGGTACATTGTATTGAGTTCTCTATATTTTAGCTTAAGGTGAATGAGATTGAAATGTCGTGCCTTTCGAAACTATAGTACCTCATGCGATAATAATTTAAATGGTTTGACAACCGTATAATTTATTATATTTGGATACTTGCTAACTTGTACGTCTCGTACAATACACGGTAACTGTCAATATACGAACTTTTGCTATACATTAAAAATACTATATATCTTTTTTCCACATAGGCTAAACATTTTATTACGTGATAATTTCAATTTATTATTGGAAAAACGTATTGATCCTATGTTATTTAGATTGAATTGATTCATTAAAATTGTGTAGTGGAATGAATTTAAACAAAATTGGAAATACAGTTTAGTCATTTTTCACACATTGAACTGGGAAATACATCATTAGGAGGTGCTTATTGGAAAGAATTGATTCTCTCAGTCGTTTATTATCTAGATTTTTCTCTAAGTCAGAGTTCTATTGCCAAAACATAAGAATACCCAAAAATACAATGCAAACTTGATCAAGATTAACAATACATAGTTTACAAACAATAAATTATAAGACACCGCCAGCAAAAGTAAAACTTGCTCTCTCTTGATGGGAGTAATTATTATCAATATTAGTTATATTATATGATTTTCTATTGACAGAGTAATAATTGAAGTATATAATGGTGGTAAGATGACAGTATGTGGTTATTATTCAATTAGTATGATAATATTATTCAATAAAGATAATATTCGAAGGACACAAGTAAGGCACGTATTGGTTAATTGATTAGAATTATTGTAAAGTAGAATGGTGTACTAATGTGAATGACATGAAAACCAAGTATATGCATTTCACTAGAAACCCAAATGATAACATCGAGCCTCTACGAATCACGGAACATGAATTTGAAAAAAACCAGATACATTAAAGTACAGTACCTAGGAGTGGTCATATCAAATAATAACACAGAAGAACCGGAGCTACAAAACAAACTGAATTTAGCCAATAGATGTTTATGCAACAGAATAATGTCTTCTAGACTCTTGTCACAAAAAACGAAAATCAGATTATACTGGACGATAATCAGCCCGGTTCTACTCTATGGATCCGAAACGTGGAAATTAAGCAGCAGAGAAGAAAAAAATTAATCGCTTTTGAAAATAAAGTTCTTAGAAAAGTGTATGGACCTACCTATGAACAAGGGGAATGGAGGAGGAAACATAACAAAGAAATAAGAGACCTTTATAACAGTGCTGACATCATAAGTGGAATTAAGAGCAGGAGAATCAGGTGGGTAGAACATGTTGAGAAGAAACGAAGGGTGTTGATGAGAGGAAATCCTGAGGGAACGCGACTCAGGGGAAGACCACGAAGGAGATGGTGGAACCAGGTCATGACTAACATGCAGAAGATTGGAGCTGAGGAGGAGGATGCAAGGGACCGGTCCAGGTGGAGACGATTTGTTGGTGCGGCTAAATGTCAACTTGGATATACATGGCCCTGGGAGTAAGTAAGTAAGAATGGTGTACTTCTTATGAGACAACTTTCTGGAAGGTTCGATGGTGAGAGAGAGCCGACCAAGATGAGTGCTGTGTGGACGATGACAGCAATAAAAATAATTCGGTTGCCGAGCAGTTGTTGCAGACGAAATGGTGTCCAAACTTGACATTCACATCACGTCGTTGCTGGCTCAGAACGGGGCACAAACTACGGCGTTGTCCCAGAATCGATAGAATCGGCTCCACTCCCTCTGCAGCAGATTCTAAATCCAACGACCAGTCAGTTACCGTTCTTAGAAATACGACAGCCATCATTCGCCCCCGGTACATACCCTGTCCAGGAATCTGATTAGTTCAATTTAATGCTCTTTCTTCGGAAACTGATGAGTGATTACTCAATACCGAACCATTGCTGTTTTATTCTGCAAATTTGTAAATAATATCTAAAATTTATTCAACGCAATCAAATGCATTCAAAATAGAGTGTACAAGAAGAAAAATACATGTTGAAGAGGAGCAATAAAAATGTCTTAGGTCTGCTGTTGAAAAAGTGGGAAGAAGAAAAATCTCATTAATGTTGTACATGCAGGCCTGTTAGGAAATTGTGCGTCTGTGATGGAGTGAATAATGACTCTGAATATGCCAGCCTGAACGAAATTTGAGCACCTGACCGTAGGAATAGCAGTCAGTTAAAAATTGTGGATGTCAGTTTTATTGATTTAAGAATTCTTGTAGCTTTAATTTAATTTAATTTTATTTTTTAATATTTTTCAAATAATACAGGAACTAGAGTTGACCACATTATGCATTATTCGTGGTCAACTTGAAATTTAAAAAATAATAATTAAATAATAAAAATATTGATGAAGAGGCTATGTATTCCTTATCTTTCCTCTATTAAAGACTTAGTTTTATGATGTTTTTCGTAAAAATATCTATCGAACTCCATATTTAGAAAGATGAATCAAAATATGCCCAACTGAACGGGATATGAGCCCGTGACCGTAGGAGTAGTAGTCAATCAAAGATGAGCACAATTACTGATAACACCATTGTAGGTGCCAGTTCTGAGTTTTTGTTGATGAGCCTTCATGCAGAAGAGGTTATGTATACCATATAATTATCTCCTGTACCCAACACCTACAGTTTAACCTTGAAGTTAAAAAAGCATTAAAAATATAAGTTGAAAAGTCAAATATGGACGTGAATAGTTTATACTAGTTTAATAATGATTTTAGTACAAATATTCATCTTATAGTTGAGTTTTATTACTGTACTTGTTTCTGGCTTTCAACGGAAAACCATCCTACCAAGTTGGGCAGGAATAGGCCAGAATTCATCAACAAAAACACATGTCATTCAGTTACAGAGCAAACTGGCAACGTGCTTTGTGAATGATTGATGCTGTATAAGCTCCACTACGACTGTGGTGCGCAGAGTTCCATGTTTCTGAGCAATGATGAGGATGCCGCCAATGAACAAGGATAAACGATCGCTTTTCCAAATGTTGATCTGTGGCCTGAGGACGTTGTGCAGATATTGAATCAACTGTTCGTAGCATGTGCTGTACTTGGAGATTTCAGCGCGCAAAGGGATTTGTTCGCTGGGATAAATTTGTTGGCCTACATGTTGTCTGCTTGCGCCAGCCTGTGTGCCGTTCTGGCTAGTGGTCAGACTGGACATCCGAGCGTATTTAATTTTCGAACTGGTCCGAAAATTTGTACCATCCGCCAGAGTTTGCTTGTCTTCTTTAGTCAACATACCATCTCTTTGTAGTGAACATGCGCACACACGCACACGCTCTTAATATGACATTGACGGCTGGTTTGCTGGCGAACGTTTCGCTCCGAACGTGGATTACTCCAACCTTTGATGTTCTACGAAGCTGCACTAATTCATCATTATCCTTCACTCGGATAATCGCTTGCTCTTCTGCTTTATCAAACCGTTCCATCATTCATTCATGTTTCATCTTTCGTCTTCTCCAATCTTTGATTTATCAATTACTCTCTTTATCATTCCGTTCCCAAGAATTTATTCGTGTCCGCCTGGTTTTCCCCAATAACTTTTTGTGCGCTGTCCAGCATTCCCTTTCATATATTTATTGAAGCGTAGTCTTTACGTTTGTCACATTTATTGACGAAAAACGAGTTCTACTATTGTAGAGGAATTGAGAAGGTCGCATGTACAATTTTTTGAGTGACTGTCAAAGTTTAATCAAGTTGCGTGGTTCTGTGTGGTAAAACTCACCTTACTTTCTTTTTATTTCAAATCGAGTTCAAGCAATAACAGTAGACGATAGCCTTCCATTCTATCAATTCATTGTAGTAGATTCTTGTATTAAATTCTTCCAAATTACATCTATTACTACTTCACTTGTCATTTCCAAGGTTTGTGAGCACAGCAATAAAGTTCAAGATTATTTGGGTCTAAATTTTTAGGGCCTATTCATGAGAAAGCCAGTTTTACCCTTGCTCAATATAGGGAATGTTGTTTATCAAAAGAACTAGGTTGATATATCTCAAGTTCAAAGCGAGTCTACACTCCGACCCACAGTGGTGAAGGTGCATGATTTTTTTATCCATGCACCTATGCAATTGATGAATTCATTTGTGCTTACTCCTTCTGGCTAATATGATATACTGTAGCTTACATCCAATATTATAAAATCTGTCATTTATTAACAGAATTTATTCTCAGTTCCCTCATTTTGTGATATTTTCTATGAAATCTTGGAACTTGTTATCTTGCCTTCAACGGCTTCTTCGTCGTACGTTGTACTCTCTCAGTCAGTCTTGTTTATTCATTTATTACAGAAACAAAATCAATTAAAGATAGTACAAGCACAGCCAACTACTGTTTTCTTTACAAATTTTCAACTAAAAAATCCTAATTTCAGGTTAGGTCCAAGTTCTACTGATAACTAATCTTGTCCTAGAATTTATTATATTTTTCATGAAATATACTGAGACTTGATATCGTGAAAGGCTTCTGTCCCATACTACGATTTTGTCACATTTTAAAAAATATGCTAGCTTGCAACAGTTTCATAGTATTCATCATTATTTTTCTCACGGTGTACATTTTCTTCACACTTATAAGGTTCTAACCTCCTCTCAGTCGTGAAATTACGCTGTTCATTTCTAGTTTGTAGACTTGCCTTTCGCTACATGCTTAGCATTATCAAGAGTTGAGAACGTACGACGAAGAAGCCCTTGAGTATCAGCGCAGATGGAATAAGGATGGAGCCGACGATACCCAGTGATGAAGAAGCTCGCTACTTTCGTTATTTCGATTCAATAAAAACTCCTTTCGAGAAGTTCAAGTCTCCTGGGTAGACTATCTTTGGCGCAGCTAAGTCCGGTCCAAACGGAGAATGAGGGATGGATGAAAAAAGAAGAAGAAAAAGGATAAGAAAAATGAGAAGTGGAAGAATAACTAGCAAAGTAGAATTCGGGTGGATCAGAACCACACGCAAGGCCGTAAGGCACACTGGAAAGGTGCAAGCTTTGCAGAATCGGCGCGAGAAAGTTTAATATTCTGAACAGGTTCCACCAAAACGATACCCAGTACTCTAGCAGTCAATGTGCCTTACTCACACGCACACGCACACACACTCACACAAACACACACAATCACACATTTTGTGTCCTGCCTGAATTTTCCACCCAACTTTTAATCCGGATATAGTGCTGCTTCATAACTCTTTGCTTCTCAATATTTAGTTTCCTCCAATATTCATTTTTCGTTTCTCTACAAGCCTTCAATTCTCTCTCTCTCTCTTAATTCTTTAGTTTATTTTCCTATTTCCTTCAAAACTTGGCTATCCGATCAAATGATATTTTCTCATAATAAATTCCCCATTTCTGTAGGTGATTTTTCATTGATGCATCGTATTATATGTCGAGATTTAATTATAACAATTATTACACTTACAATACAGTGAAATTTCTGGTGCTTGTTTGATAAACAATGAAATGAATAATGAGGATGAATTTTTTTTCACATTTTAAGTTCAATTTATGCTAAAACTCAAGTGAAATTCATAAATTATTTTGATTACTTGGAAGTCAATCGGTATTTAGGTCAAAATTAATCAAAATTGTTCTAATATTGATATTAATATCATTAGGGCAATTATCTACATTTCAAAATTGAATTAAGTTACCTGCAGTCTAATTAATTAAGTCTTACTCACTTGATGGCGGCATTTAGGCCAAAATTATCCAGCTCTAACCGTTTAGGCAAAAGTTGAAAAATATTTTGGAATAAATATTAAAATAATAATTGTTCTAATATTGATACTAATTATTATCTTTGGGGTAATCATTGACGTTTCAAAATTCAAGCAAATTGCCTGTAGTCTAATTAATTGATTAATGCGTACTTCCTTCATGACGGCATCTCTAGAAACTCATTGACAACTTATTTACATGACCACTTCTAGGTTGAGCACAATCTTTAATATGGTTAATCTTAATATCCTTTATCTATTTTATTCTTTATTATTTCTATCTGTTCATCTTCTTGATCCGATTCAGTTATAAAATCTCTTATTTATTCCAGGTAAATTCTAAAAATAAAGAAACATATTGACGGTCTCTGCTTTTATCATAGCTTTAGTTTTTTCTTGAAGATTGCTTCCTTCTATAAAATACAAAGTGCTCATTAGAGCCTTCTACATCTTCAGGAACTTATCGCAGATGGCCTTCTTTTTCGCAAAAAATAACGGCTATCCTTCTTTCTGGAAGCAGAAAAGTGATTGGCCACGCACGTCAAGTGTATGAGTATCAAGATTGGAATTGGTTGGAACGGCGGATAGATGCTATAAATCGCAGGGCCTCATGCTGGAACGCAGCTCCTGTATGGTGTTGGCGAGGGTGAGATTTATCGAAAATTTCCAACGCAAACACATCTGCGAGGTAATCGCGTTCTGCTTCCTGTAGCTAACACATGTATACATTTCCGCGTAAATGCTGACGGTGAAAATTCTTTAATAAAAAATGATTGCCTAAAAAAATATAAATTTTCAGCAGAGTATTAATAAATGAGATTCAAGGCTTAATATTAATGTTGAATATTATCAACGTGTTTATTGGACATTTGCTCTATGAGATATTACTTAGAACTTATTTTTCAGAAGGTGATTTAAACAGAGTTTCAATAAAGTGAAGATTCAGGTCGACATGTTAAGAGAATAAAAATATAGTCCTCCAATACAAGTCATATGGTTAAGGTATGAGAAAGACCAGGACAGTCACAGCAAGTCAGTGTTCATTTTAATTATTCTATTTTGTTGAGAGTAAAAGACTATTGTTAACAGTCAACTTCATGTAAGCAATCAGCTGTAAGTAATCAATTTAATTCAATTAATTTACATCAAGTATAAACCACATATACAAGCATAGCATGGTAGTATTTGACAAGTCACAACTGTTTGAAAGTTGAAACTGTTTAATAAAAGTTAGTTGGCCTTAAAAACAAATGTAACACCACTTTCAGGAAAATTACTATGCACTCCTCCATGCTGTAGGGAGTCAGCTTTACATCGTGTTTAGTATTTAGTATTTGACAAGTCACGATTTTCAATCTTTTTTATTTAAGTATAATAAAAGTTAGTTGGCCTTAAAAACAAATGTAACACCACTTTCAGGAAAATTACTATGCACTCCTCCATGCTGTAGGGAGTCAGCTTTACATCGTGTTATAGGATTCACCTTCCAATAAGGATCTATTGATTGCCTTACTGTGTTACTGTATTAAGATGTCGCTACTTCACTTGCAATTCTTTAATAGAGTCAAAGCTACGTCACGATTGACTTGACAACCATCCATCCAAGTGCATTGTTTAGCATAAACTTCATTCAATACACCGATTGCATATTTGACACACCTACCCTTTGACAGGCACTAATTATAGCGTTGGTAGGAGACATTAAACGGCTCATTAAATTCAGTTTGCATGAAAATTCTTCACGATGTAAAGTTGAGGTTTACATTAGTTTTGTGCTCTCAACAAAGTAGGAGAATATTTTATTTTTTGCATTTCGAATTTGAATTTTGATTTCACTTAATACTTTTGTCCAGCAATCCAACAATACTTACTTCCCCGAAAACAGGTGAAGATGCACTGCACTTTATGCACTTTAATAGCCGCAACTGTGTCTTAGTTTAGTTTTTAATAAAAAATTATTTACAATGATAGCTTAAAGTAGCCAACAAGCATTAAGCTCGTTGGATTCAAGAAAAAATAACTTAATAATTCAAATTTGTATTAATTGTCATAAATATAATGAAAGAAAATGCAAAATGTCATGAGAAATGAAGTAGTAAGTAATGTGTTTGAGTTACTCTTGACTCTAATATGTGAATGAATTTTTTATTTTATTTATTTGGAATTGAACAGTAATAGTTTCCACATAAATAAGCCTGTTACAATTTTTGTTTTTTATTTATTTATAATTCAAAACCAATAATTACCACAATACTATGTGCTATTGTACAATATGTACAATAGTATAATGCTTAAATTTTGTTGTGAAACTTTCCTTTGGGGGTAACTTGCTAGTAAGAGTAAGATGAACACAGATGTTCGGTTGAGTTATGCGTGGGGGGTGGGGAAGGGTAGTGCTGTGAGCTCTTACTGACGAGAGGTGAAAAGAAGAGATATGGCGTTAAGTGAGGAAGAGGCAGAAGATTAAGTCGTGGAAGAAGCCTAGGGATCAATCAGTCTGGGAATATACGCGGCAATATCCTGTCTTCCCTTCTGACAGTGACGTATTATGGTTCGTGTGACGTCCTTCCCATTCCTTTTAAGCCCTTCACCCGTTGTGTCAAGAGCCCAAGACTGGCTCCTCCAAAATAAACCCCTTCTGTCATATGATAGCTGTACCGAAATGGGTCATAGACAAACACACATTCACTTCCATCTACCAATGTTTGCATGGTGATGTCTGCCTGAAATTGGATTATAGCTGAGATAGAACAAAGGCATTCCTCATCATGGTGCATGATATTTCATTGTCTCAGTTTTCCAACAGAATCTACAAACTGTTTAACTCATATTTGCTCTACGGGATGAATGGAGGGACTCACTTCCATCGTATTTTCCTTGTTTCTGTCTTCCAGCATTCCGAACTTATTCTTTCTGGAGTGCCTTGAAACCTTCTTCTTGTTAATTTATACAGCACTTCGCTCTTCTATTAGAGATTCAATCATCGTTCATCGTTCTCACATGCTTCAACTATTTTATTATAGTTCCAAAGCTGTCATTTGCCATGTGTTGAACTTTTCTCGATTCATTGACTCCTAGAATGGTCTCTTGTGTGTAATTCTGTGCCAAAATTTTTATTTTTATTTCTCTTTTTATTTAAAAAAGTAAAAAGACAACAATTCAAAAGAATATAAATTAAAATCAATTTAATGCATCAATGTATCTGATTTCATCACTGCTCAGTCTCTTTCGAGCAGGGGCTATGATTTTGTCTGGCATAGGCTTGCTAAAAATTCTGCTTCGATAGCTGCATTATTCTTCTCTAATTCTCATTTATGATTGCTAAGAAATTTTGTATTATGATTTGAAAAACTAATTATTGATCCATCAGTGATGGATCAATTTTTTTATTACTTTTGAACCACCTTTTTTTAACCCAGTTGGGTAAGTAACAATTGCATTCTTTCCGTATTGAAATGACCATGCTTTCATGCCGTATTCATGTTTCTTACTTATTTAAATTGTTATAATTTTTTCTCGGCTTACTAATATAATATTTTGAATAATAACTTTCTTAACTTTAATTATAACCTTAATTTCTTCTCAGCATCAATAATTTCTGCTCAGAGTCAATAAGTCACCATGAATCATAACCTAGCCCTCTGCTATACCTTTCAATTATCATTTTATTCTCGAAATGTACCTTATTTTCAATTACCTATGATAATTAGTATTGTCTTTAATATTCTGCTGTCCTTAGTTCTTCATTATTTTATTGTTCAGATCTTGACAAATTTTACAGCCCACGAATATGTACTAAGTCTCTTATACTTGTTTGCTCTTGCAAATCTGATCCTTTGGATTAATTGAATTTGTATCCCTATAGAGCTTTTGTATTATTATCTCTGTTCTTTTGTACAGGTTTTTTTTATATATTCTAAAAATATGTACCAAATATGGAAATGGAAAACTAAATAATTTTGAAATGAACAACATCGATCTCTATAGTTGAAATATCGACGAATTTACTTATGGATCATCTGTTTGGATAATACTCAGCCTTAACCTGGAACCATGGTAAAAAATGGAAAAACTATTATCTTGCTGCGTCGGTAAGCTTCTACAAAATTTAATTCTCTTCGCAATATTTCGCCGCAATTTCTCTTCGCTAAGTTTTCATCAACATACTGTTCTATGATAAAGGGTACCCTTTCTATAAAAAAATGAACATTCTTATTTCGAGATCTCTAAATTTTAAATTGTTTTAATTTACATACTGAAATCCATATTTTATGTAACTTATTTTGTTTGATTATAATTAACTTGGTGGTTCAAACTATACTCTTGTCTTTTATCAATCAACCTGGTTTCATCTTTTCATTTTGTGTATTCTGTACTTAAGTTATTTTATTAAATAACTTCAGTACAGATACTTTTTCACCTACTCTAGGTTCTAGTTCGTTTCCAACTCTAAAGCTTATCACACTATTTGGCATCAAATATATAGGTGTGGTAACACTTCAACAACTTTATTTTAATTTCAAAGCTAGCATTTGCCATGTCACATTTCTTGATTTAATTATTTTTAGGATAGTTTCTCTTATATACAAGTGAAGACTCCCAATATACTTGACTACTTACTTATATTTATTCACTTCTCTCTCACATCACTCTGGATAGTGAAGTGAAATGTGAATTCAGATATAAGAATACCAAGGCATAGTGTAGTATGTCTGATTTTGCTACTTCCATAATAGCGCTCCATTCTCTCCAGAAATATTTTGCTAACTCTATCAATGTTGAGGAAATAGATGGAAGGCATTTTGTTCTTGTCACTACAATATCTTTGGTATGAACGTATCCTACTTTGGCAAATGAAGAGAGTCTGGAGCTATCAAGATGAATACACGGGACATTATGTGCTCAATGGAGAGGAAAATAGACACCAGATGAAGAATGAGCAAGTTCAAGTAAAGTGGTGCTCTCTTTCAACAGCTGGATAACTTTCACATCCGACAAGCTATAGCGAGATCTTTGATTTAATAAAATGGAAAAGGGCCAATTCGGAACGCGCAACCCTTTTCCGTAATTGATCTTAATTATGCCATGAACTCCCGGCGCTGTGCCTCTACGCAGTTAGATGAACCGGTTTCATGAATAGCGTGACGAAGGACGTTCGCTTCTTGTGATCCCTGTTCTTGCTGTCTGTTATTGTTGTAGGAACTATAATGGAAATTGGAAGTTTCCCTCGCTTAGAACAATGATAAAGGATGAGACTCGGTGGGAGAATGGAAATAGTTAGTGGCAGAGTGGAAAGATGGTCGATGGATGCAGGACGCTGAACGGAAGCAAACTTTGACGTCAGGAGCACACAATTCAGTGCAACAATACTATCGTTAGATGAAATCAGTGTGCTAAGTAATGTAGAACCCAATCATTTACTGATTTAATAATTCCTAGGAAGATATTTTTATAAAGAACCAAGCCGTATTTTATATGCAAGCAGTTCAATAATCATTTAATCATAGTAATCAGTTATTACGATACTTAGCTACATCAAATAATTTGGTAAATTAAATTCCTAGAGAGTTATTTTTTATAGAACCAAGCCGTCGTTTATATAGAAGTAGGTTAATAATAATAATTTTATTATTTTATCAATAATAATTATTATTGTTACGGGTTCTATGTCTAAAATAACACTGGCAACACTTAAATTTATCACTTGAACTTTATTAACACAAATAATCTACAACTCACACTGTTCAGTAATTTCTTACAGAAATATAAGCAATTAAAAACAGATAAAACGATATTGTTCAACTGATAATGAGTTTTCAATATTACCATGCAAAAATCAATCACTAAATGTCAACAGGCCGACCTAATATTAAATAATAACTGTACAATAAACTGTCCAATAATATTCAAAAAGAAACGTCGAGGAAGAACAATTAACTTACGTAGCACAAGTCCGTAATACAGTAATAGGTAAAAGAATTATCACTATAGGACTGTCAAAAGAATTATCACTACTGACAACGAACGTTCATTAGATGGTTTGTAATAGCGCCAACGGGATTGCACTGTCTGTATTAACGGGAACTGTCTCTACTGCCACTTATCAACTCAGAACAACAACTGAGCTACTGAACTGTCACACTTGTTTATCACGACTCATTTCAAACAAGATTGAACTCATTTACAAAAGTCTCCCTCTATTTATATAATTCTTCATAATTGAGATATCTCTCGATTTTTCTATCAACTTCTACCGATTTCTAAAATAAGCAATGAAAGATTTTCCCACCTTCCACAATATTCTATAAGATTCCATTAATGTCTAATAAAACAACTAGAACATTCTACAAAGTACAAAGTAAACAAACACCATAAAAGTGTCAAAAGCAGAGTAATTAATTGCTTAGAAGTAAACATTTACATAGCAGATAACACTGAGAACCACTGTTTCTTCTTTCTCTCTATTCTCTCCATTTTCATATTCGCTACACTATTTTAATAATTTTATTAGTATTTTATTTTCTAATAAAATATTTTATTAATATTTTAACTTTATTAATAATACTTTTTATTAGGCATTAAATCATAGTAATCAGTTACAATATTTTGGTACATCAAATAATTAGGCAAATCAAAATTATCTAAACAACAATTATTTTTCATTATATTTAATTTAAAGATCTTTGGCATTCCAGTAAACGGCTCCTTGAATAGGCTGAGTGTAGCCAGTCCTGTTCAGTCTAATATTTGACATACTTTAAAGGAGTATCGGTTTTTTAAATTTCTTCTGAGCAATTGGTGGGGGGGGGGGGGGGTTAAGTCTTTGAAGAGAATTATAGTTATCAGTAGTAATAGTAGTGGTAATAGTAGACTACATTGTCTTTGATTTAATTATGTTCTTGACTTTATCAATACCCAACTGTGTTCTGGAAATTAAGAAATTAAGAAATTTCGGGATGTTTAGAATATATTTTACAATTTTTATTGAATTGCTAGTCGTAGCAATGCTGATAGGTGCTATTATCTACATTGATGTTGGGTGTTATAAGGATGTTAATAACGATTATAAGCTTTCATTTACAACATACTACTCACTTTTGTGAGGAGTATCGGATGCGTTTCATATCGTTGGGACATGAGTCCCATCCTCAGCAAACAGAGAATATAAACTCAAGGATGGGATTCAGGTACTAAAACACGTCCGATAATCACAAAAGTGAGTGCTGTTGTAAATGCAAGCTTATAATCGTTATTAACATCGATAGTACCAGCAGTTCATGTAAGGATGAAAATCACTGAAAAAAATTGGCTATAGGGAATTTCGAAATTGATTATCAAATTGAGAAATCGTTAACTTCTCTGACAATCGATTGTCAGTCATGGAAACAAAACTTTTGATTTGAAGACCAGAAAATACGTTCAAATTTATGATTTCGTAGATTTCAATTAAGATAAATATGAAGGGAATTAATACCTTAAAAAATGTGGCTGTGTCTAATTAATAAAAATTGTATCAAATCCTTTTAATAGCACAAATGAGGGGTTTTTCTGTAGAGGTTGTTAATAATACCTAATTATTCTTAGTTAATGATCAAGTTTTGAAGCTAGACCCATTTCCGGTTTCCAAGTTTTCAACAGAAATTGATATTTTTACCTATTCTGATCATCTAAACTTTCTCTACAGTGATTAATTTGAAATTTATAATGATAGGGTACAATTATCTACAATAATTACATTGACTAATTACATCGAAGAGCTAATGACTTCAAAAATATATTCGTGAGGTTTGATAGGTTGTGTGTCAGTTTACATAATTATCAAGAAGTTAAATTAATCGTTTATTCATTTCATGCTAGATGTGCACTGAAGGAGCCGTACAATAATTAATTTCTCAGCAATCTCCCAAAAACCTTGAACCTGATGATGTTTCGATCACACCATATGCAGCAGGATTTTACAGTCAGCAGGTCTTTAAAACTGCTGTACTTTATTAACTTGAGAGCGGATGTGGTGAAGAGTAGATCTTAAAATTCAATCTAATTGGTTGGACTGGAAGAAATCGTCAATGTGAATTGTCTAGAAATTTGGTGTCATTGAACCATATTTTAAAAATAAGTGAGAACGGTTTATTATGTGAGACGTCGATTTCTCAAAAAAATTCATCAAAGATTATGTTTAGTAGTTACATTATTTTAATAACCATCTTATTCTTTATTTAGAGGAAATAAGGTGCCACGTGTTTCACAGGCTGGCTCAATAACTGAATTCCGAGCACGTTTTTCTTTGGTGACACGCCTCGAGGAAATACGTCAAGTATGGACTGGAAATGTGAAGCATTAGCACGGCTATTAATCATATTATAGTGAATAAGATAATGATGATAAATTGCTTCTTGCTTTCAAAGGAGGACTATAAAAAGTTTTAATCCCTCGCCATCTGCTGAAAGAGTAGGCTACATGAAAAAGTAATCTTTCAGTGATAAATTGATAACGAGTGGCTAATAACGTTTCCTATGATACGACTCATGTTACTGGGAGCTTCTTCCTTTTAATAGGCAACATGAAATAAGCCCAATCATCCCATGCAGTAGTCAGTTAGAGAATTTAATGTACGTGGCTGATTGTCTTTTCAATTTGAATATACTTCTGTCTATTCACTTCTACATCTGCGGATTTCGCTTCAGTTTCGAGTTTGCAAATTTTAATGAATACTATAATTCCACTTTGTACACAGTTGTAAAATGAAAGTTTCAAACAAGTAGATAACCATTACCGTTGTTGGAAGCTAAGGGAATTCAGTTCGTGGAAGTGGTTTAAAGATTAAGTAACTGACTTTCCTTTCAGGTTTTCCCCAAGTAATAAAAATCGTTTTTGTTTTCTTTTGAGTAATAAAAATCCCCACATTCCCTTGGTGGATTAAATATGTCTATCACTTCAGTTTTGGAAAAAGTTATTAATAATTTTATTTTTATCACATTTATCCAATATTACTCAAATACTGAATAAAGTATGTTATGTTATTCGACTTGAAAATCTTGTCAAAAGTTCAGATCTAACCAAAAATAAAGTATTTATTCTATAGTATTTACTTACACTTCGGTACACTTCATTGTGTTTTTACCCTTTCAATACATATTCAAGATGTATTGATCCATTCAGTTGCATAGATCTTTCAATGGTACATCACGAGAATGGCAGTGGCCAACAAGCCGAGTAATTTTATAACCATACGCATGCGCACTGGAGTCCTCCTCACACTACTTGTCAGCCGATGCCGCTCTCATGGTGCGCCTACTGCACCAACTACTATAGTTTTTTTTCCTACCATCTACCATATCAAAATTCACCAAACGTCATGAATTCTACAAAACTACAATATTTTTAATTACCCGCTCAACACAACACATAGCAATAACTTAAACTTGTGAACCAATTAATTTGAATTTCAAAAAATTGAATAAATCAAGAATTTTAATCGTAGTTTTTTTGGTTTCTGTCAGCACGATAAGAGATGGAAAGGACTTTGGTTCTGATTCAACCTTCTCTACTCGGTTTTTTTTAATTTTTTGGGTTTTTTATTTTTTAATCACCATGAACCTCTAGTATTCAAACCACTTTATTTGCAATTTCACAAATCTTAGTTACAGATACAGACGCCAGGCGTACGAGTATCAGGTATTGGTAATTCTAAATACGAGGAGCTGCAGAGAGTTTGCTTGTGGATAAAGTTCTAAGCCGGGATTTTTCCATCGTAAAGCCCTTAAGGCCAGATAACGTCACTGTAGTTCGTGTGACTGTGATCCTTTGTTTGCCAGAACCATGAAAGCGAGTTGCACCTGTTTCCTTCCAATACCTAAAATAGTCTTTTTTATCCACTGTGAAAGGATTACGAAAATTCTGGAGGAAAAATGTCGGTCCACTTGCTGTCATGATACTACGTCTGCAACGCTGACAGCATTCACAGGTGACACTGGGTGATAGACACTGACCAAGAAATTGATTTTATGTCACATCAAATATATATTCTGATCAAGCAATGACTGAATCTGAATTTTCTGCTAGCGCCCTCTCTTTGGGGCATTCAACAAGACATTCTTCAATCATAATCATCAATTTGTTGTTTTGGTATTGCTAAAATATAAACAATGAAGTTGACTCAATCTCAACTTGAAATTGCATTTCATGTACTCTATTTCGGGGAATAGTTTTAAGAACCTCAAACGCTTGAGCTTCCTGAAAAGAGAATATGACTCGAACATTATGTTGGAATTGGTTTCTTTATTCAAATAGTTGTGGCCATTTACATGACCTGTGAAGTTAATTTAATAAAATTAACAAGATATATAGTTGAAAATTCAAATGTAGATCAGGGCTTCCCAACCGGTGGTACGCGTACCACTGGTGGTACGCAGGAAGATTTCATGTGGTACGCGTCATGTGGCCTAAAAAAATAGTGACACAAAAAACTTGTTCTGTGATGAAGAACGGTTGTGAAGGTTGGCACATCTAGCTGACATTTTTGATAGACTCAATATGCTGAACATGAGTCTTCAGGGAGCAAGTACAAACCCCTTCACAGCCAATGACAAAATAAACCCTCTGAAGAAAAGGTTGGTCCTTTTATGTTTGCAAATACAGAAGAATGTCTCAGAATTTTCTACACTGTCATAATTATTGGAAGAAAGCGATATACCTCCAAAGCCAGATATGTTTGTTGATATAATTCTGCACTTTGAAGATCTTCAAGAAAGTTTTAATAAATATTACTTAGAAGATTATTTCAAACCTCACTGGATCAGAAATCTTTTTGCAGGACACCAAATGAGTTGTAAAGTCTGGAAAAATTTATCGATTTAACAGAAGACAGTACCATGAGAGATGTTTTCAAAGAGAAATCATTAATAGCCTTATGAATTGGTTATAAATCGGATTATCCAATGCTCTTCCGGAAAGCTATGCTATTTTTATGTCATTTGTCACTAGTTGCTTTTGTGAGAGTGGTTTTTCTGAACTGTTGTATATCCAAAAGAAATATAGGAACAAACTAACAAGTAATTAATTAAATATAATGTTTTATTAATTATTTAATAAAAATAGAATGAATTATTTCAATCTACACCCCCCAGACCGGTGATGGTGGTACGCCAAAATCTTCAAAAACCTTCAGGTGGTACGCTGTTGCTAGAACGTTGGGAACCCCTGGCGTAAATTATAGTTATTCTCCATCTATGGAGAAGAATTCTATGAGCCTCCTAGCAAGCAAAGAGCCGTAATTTTAGTAGAGTCCGAGACAAACTCATACAACTTCCAAGAATAGTTGGCAGGCTATACCATCCTTACTAGGCTACTTCTTAATCAAATTAATTCTAAATTGCCATTAAACTACATCGTTCGAATACAATTGAGAAAAAACGCTTCTTCGCTGGGAATAGTTCTACTTGCGACTTTTAAAAAGCTGCGGCAGCTTTTAGAGCTTTCCGCTTTGAAGAAAGTTGGTTTTCCCTTTGTTTCTAGCGCTGTTTGCTGAAGTTCGCTCGAGTCCGTTTTTGTCATGCTCAACTCTGTTGGATGAAAGTTCGCAGAACGGTTCTCAAAAATGAGAAATAGCTAAAGAATGATGACGAGGTGTTGGGGGAGGGGGGGGGTGCGCTAGGGGTCTGCAACAGAAGTGTCGAAAGAAGCTTTTTGCTTGCATTAATCACCTGGACTCCGTGAAAAAGTGGAATACTTTCTTGTGATTTATGATCTCAACCTTATGGCTGGCCTGGTGTTGGAAGCTTAGAATACAATGCTCTTCGCCCCATAAAAGGACTTATAGTATAACCTAGAAAATTATTCTACAAGAAGGGAAAACATGGTTTCCTCGTTGAATAAATCTATTATCTGCTATCTTCTGCCCAATGCTCTTAAGATAGCCAACCCAAATCTACCTCTTTATAAAACTTCAAAATTTAAAAATTGAAAGTGGAACATTTCAATCTGCATCGAGAATTTTATACATAAAATAGTATATATATAAAGTAGATATATATCAGTCTTGTTACAGTTGTTGATTACTTGACAATAATTATTTAATTTTATATAGGCTAAGGCTAATTCTAGCCTTACTCTTTTTCGCAAAGGCTACTTTTGTATTATTCTTCTCGTTGTAGATGAGAATCGTAAATTTTATTATTTATCTTTATTATTTAATTAAGTATTTTAATTAAGTTAAATATATCGTATTATTTATTTGCCTCAAATAATTTGATGAATATAGAATTCATTCTACATTTAAGATGCTCGGCATCACAAGAAGACTAGCTTTACATGTGATTCAACTTTAGCGTGTTTATGCGTCAGCATACTTTGGTTCTGTCTCTGTATGTTTATTCAATTAATTTCGGGAATTTTTGATCAATTTTTTGCTTTTTCTTCAATTTTTCTGCTTGTATTAGAATAATTTTTTATAATTAATACTGCATTTATCAGAAATTGATGCCATGCAGAATACGGCATGAAAGTTTTAAACTCATCAATCACTATCATCCAAATCATTACCTACGCACAGGTCTCAGACCTATATGGACTTCATAATCAAAAAATCAAAGCATTTTTGTTTGGAACACTTTCCATTCTACCTTCGTTTTTAACGTTTTTGTCATCCGTATTTCAAATTCTGGCAACTGTAATGTTTTATTGCAATTATCTTTGTTTTATATAGTTGCAGGATTTGTAATGTCAGAATTCAAATGAAATTACGATTGTAACCCCACTAATTCTATTCTCATAAGTAGCAAATCAAAGCTAATGCAACTCTTAATCATTGTTAATCAAATTTGAACTTATTAGGGTTTAGATCACGAGCTTTCTATCGGCATATATGCGAATGAAATTCATAACGTGAATTCGAACGAACATGGCACCTTCAAAGAATGGTAGTAGCGTTGGAAATGTGCCAGTGCTGTTGTGGTTGGTGGTGGTGGTGAGGGGGGGGGGAAACCATGTTTAATGAATACGTTGAAATAGCAGCAGCGATTGCATCCGGCTTTGTACTGACGAGAACGATTGGTGTTTGATGTGTTTTGATACAACAGCTTACATACAACCGCTATTGGCTGTAACCTACCCGATACAACTGCACTCATAGCGAGTGTTTACCCAATTTTGTCTGTCTGACTTCCGCATTGATAACAAACACCTGCATATTGCATCGTTCCTATGTTGCAATAATGATTCACTGAGGACTGTTGTTTACCTCTTACAATAAGAAAATTAGTGTGTTAAAATTAAAAATTAAAATTAAGTGTGAAAATTAGGCTGCAGCTGCTGTTAGTCTTCTTTTTCTCTACAATGTTATTTATTTCTCTACAATGTTATTTATTTCTCTACAATGTTTATTGAGTAGCACAAACTAAAATTTTTGATTGAAACTTATTTAATCTGTGATCATCTTATAAGCGAGTCATTTAAGGCTGTGCGCAGGGTTTTAGGTCATAATTTTTTTCGAATTTCATTGTATCGAATATTATTAGGGCTTTGAAATGTTATCTATTGCTGTGAGAAATTTTTTTAATTAAATTATTTTGTGAAATATGGGTTGTACAAAGTTGAAATTTTCCGGTTTTTGGGGGCAATTGATCTCACCTATCAGTGATTTTGAACTTTTGATAAATTTTCTGTAATTATTGAAAGACAGCTTGATTAATAAAATGACATATCTTTTACTCCAATCAGCCAATTAGTTTTTAAAAATACGTTTTTAAAAATCTGTAAAAAATTTCAATTTTTTCAAAAAATTATCTTGAAAAAGCTATTTGTTAGATTGAAATAAAAAATATGTCATTCTATTCCTCAAGGTGTCTTTCAGTTATGGAAAATTTATCAAAAGTTCAAGATAATTCATAGGTGAGATCAATTGCCCCCAAAAACCGAAAAATTCAACTTTGAACCCCCATATTTCACAAAATAATTTAATGAAAATCATTTTTCTCACAGCAATAGTTAACATTTCAAAGCCCTAATAATATTCACTACAAGAAACTTCGGAAAAAATTATTACAAAAAACATTACAAGGCCTTAAAGCCTTGGTATCTGCCTTGGTATCAAACCTATGTGTATAGAAGGCCTACACAAAAACATTGGTACACAAATCTGGCCTAATAGCCTACGATGTTCTCAGTCAAAAACCTGGGCAAGAACTAATATGGCACATTTTGAACAGCAAGGGATGCATCTGAGATTGACTTCGAATTGAATTGAATTAATGTATGACATTTAAAAATATTAAAATTTTGAGGTGCGTAAATTTTTCTTATATCCAGTCAGCATTGTTTACTGCAATTTCATTAAAGGAAAAATACATCCACTAATTATTTTAGGAAAAAGACAAATTAGAGTCGGGGAAACTTTCAGATGAAAACACTATTAAAGGCAGGCTAAATGAGTTGAGCTATCAGTACAAGGATAACAACACTCCTCTCATTTAGAACAATAATTCATAGACTCTATTAGTCAATATTAATAGAGGAGGGTATGAAAACTGTGAATATTAGAAGAGAATATTGTTGTTTTTCAGGTTTGGAAGCCAAAATTAACTGCTCTCACAAGGACGCATTGTTATTTATAGCCCATGGTTATGCCATGGATGCGAGTAGAAGTTTCAATTGATATACAGGCTACTCCGATAACTGATTATCCCTCGGTGAGTCATTCATTCATCTACTTATGACATGGGCTTCTGGCTTTTTTCATTATTCCTGAAGTTGAGTTCCACCAAGCAACGATTGCACAGTACTTTCAGTGTTTGCTTCTAGGCCTATTCAGCTAAACATAAGAAAATTTTGATTATTGATTAATAGTGAAATTACCTTCCACCTTTGAAATTATATTTGTTATTGAACAATCATGAGGTTATGATATTCTTTCAATCGTTGTCATTAAAGAATTTTGTATTATTGAAACTCCGTTAACGCTAATACTAATCTGACCACTCCATGCATCTGCCTGCTCTATAAGCAAAATGCTATAGAGCCGACAGATGCATACAGTGTTCAGGCTGGCACTAGCGTTATCGTCAACATAGTTTTGTCCAAACTCTCTAAATATTTGTTTCTTAATTAAAATTATAAGTAATTCAATTCACTTCACATTTCATTTAATTTCTTTTCACTTGGATCATAAAGATTGATGATTTTCTTATGCGAATCTTATATGAAAGATAAGTAAATTTTGGTTCCCTCTTAAATTTATCGAACAATGATTGTACAAAATTCAATATCAGCATTATAATGAGAATTATAATGATAATGAGAATTAATTGACATTAACTCCTAAAAGAGTGAAACATTTTTTAGTAAGGGACATAAAAGAAACTTTTCAAAAACATAGAAAACTCAGCAGCTGTAAGTCAATGGTTCACGAGGTCCAGCCTTAACTGTCCATGAATCCCATGATGATTAAAGTAATTCCCACATGTAATTCTTATTCCAATGCTTGAATGGTGACAGTCAATCGGAAAAAGTATTGCAAATTCCCCTGATTTTAAGATTTCAAGAAGGTTATCCGAAACATAATCTTGAACACTAGATCCTCCCTAGTACTCTATCGTTTCATCAGATTACATCATTAAGTGGAACAACCTATTGTTTGGAATAAATGACTCGCATCCAGTTTTTTTTCTTTTTTGAATATTGTAAAATGAAACAACATTCGTTTACCAATACCGAGATGAAATTTTTGGAGACATGTTTAGTATATTTTGGTACAGTTAGGAATAATGACATCTCTAATGAGATTGCTGCCTCAAGTCTCATTCGAGGAACCTGGTATGGAGATGAATAAGAATGAATTTGCAGCTCGTAACGAGTTCTAGAAGTTTAGCGTTACAATACTTTGAAAGGCTCTGTGTGATTTCGAAGGAATCGGAAAAAGGGAAATCGTCAAATTACTTGCATCTGTTCATTATCGACAAAATCGTCCTCTTCTGAAATAAGTTGTTACTCGACGTTCGTTCTCAGCAGTCAGCCATTTGCAATTTGCAATTCACCCTGTCGCTGACTCTTGGCAACTCATTCACTACCTAATGATTTTGAAGCATTCTTTAATGTTATTTCTCATTCTCATCACTTGAAAAACGAGTTGAAGTAGCATGATTTACTCAGTTGATGATCATTCATTTGAGGAAATTCTTTTGGAAAAAAAATATTTATTAGTTTTCACGAAACTGGACAACTTGGTCAATGATCATCTATTCATTTGAGAAAATTATTTTGGAATCAATATACCTGAGTTCTTACGAAACAAGGCCTTTTTCGAGGTAGGTCAGATGTATAAGGACTGTAATCGTAATTCTTATTAACAGAAATATGAATTCTTTGATTTCTTGTTCCATAACGATCTGCGTTGTTAATATTAACCTTTTGTTGTAAATTTAACGACTGGCAGTCAGTTTTAAATTGTGAATATATATTAAATGTACCCGACGTTTTAAATGTGAGTACATTTATTATATATTCACAATTTAAAACTGACTGCCAGTCGTTAAATTTACAACAAAAATCTGAGAAATGAGAAGCTCCACGGACACAAATTAATGTATTTCGATGTTAGTTCCAGCTGGATTAACATTATTAATGTAATTGCTTATTTTAACTTCATTTCAAGCCGGTTTATAATCGAATCCTATATATTTCTCTATCACTGTGTAATTTGAATAATTGGTTTTTTATGTTTTAATATCATTGGTTCGGTGAAAAATAACGTCTTTCTAATAAGTGCTTTTTTATTTTTACAGGTATGTTTTTGTGATGGGGGATGAGACTTTTGAATTCAACCAAGTCCGTAGATTCAGTAAGTTATCATTGTAAACTAATCATTTTCTTGTTTCTGCCATGATTTTATCTCCTATTCTATTCCAAAATGTATACATCCACATTTTTCAATCCATAATCTCTTCAAGAATTTGATTCACCGCAAATTTTTTTCATTTTTTGTATTTTGATCACACGTGGTCATATAAGTATGAGCTTCATAATGCGTGTTATTATTTTAGCGTTGCTGTCTTACGAATCTAAAATTAATTTCTCCATTCATGTTCGGAAAAACATTAAATTAATTCATAGAAACAGTGGCTGGTTCTTTCAAATAACGTATTTAAGTAATCTTTCAACTGTAAACCATCCAACTACTGAAATCCTAAATCTTCTTTTGAAAAAAATACTTATAGGAAACGGCTTTTGTAAGAAGACGTTAGTCTGCCTAGTTGACTCATCTTGAATTATTTGCTCTAATAACACAACTACTAACCCATCATCATCCAACATTTTCAAAAAAAGATGATTTACTCAAGCAGTCCCCACTTCATATAGATACCAAACTTGGGCTCCGGACGGATCCATAACTTACAGCGTTGACACTATCATAATCATGCAAATTGCCGCAGATCAGCCTGTATATGCTCAGTACATAACAAACTATTGCACTTTACAGTTTGTAAGTTGTATCACATCGGACTTCACACTACCGGTACATAATATAGTTTGTAACACATCGTATGACCTTATCATGTCATGTTGACTGTGTAAACTGGGTGCCTTCCTAAACACGATCTTTTGTTATCGCAGAGAAGTTGTGTGGCCCCAAGGCAACATCGTACACAAAGTTATAGAGATGGATGGAAGGCAGTGTGCTTACTCACATCATATCACATGACGCCATCCCATCATAATTCACGCTAATCCTGTTATACCGTTGATAACGGGATTCCAACCAAAATGTGGAATTAAATATTTATTGGAGTTAGTCAATAAAATTGAAAATATTGAAACTCCTAGTAATAATATATATTAGTCTCTTTTAATGTCACGAATCTTCTAGGAAGTTATCACTGGAAAAAAGCCTAAACATATCTGAGGATATCAAGTTCACTTAGCGACTGTATACTAGGAACTAAGCTGTAAGAATTGATGTCCTTATAAGCCAATTGCAATTAATAATAATAAAAGACGATTAAAATTATTTCAAATTCAAAGATAGGATTTTTGAACATTAGTTTGGAAATGAAGTCACCATTTTTGCCACTACTGACAGAACTATTTATGAATAATCTTGAAAGAAAGATCTTTAAACCCATAATCAATTCAAGGATGAAATCAAACATTAGTTTAGATATGTAGTTGATGTTATTTGGCTGTAGAAAGGAAGTAATTGGCAGTTTCATAGTTTTGTAGGATATTTGAATACGTTATTAAGATTAATTTCACTTTAGTTAGAAGAAGTTAATGTGTTGAATGTTCTAGATTTGAGAATAGATCCTAGTAAAGGAGTTCATAATTTTTAATTTTTTAGAAAACAAACTCATACAGATTTTATTATTCCCTATTATTAGTTCAATCATAAAATAAGTCAATGCTTAGACTTGCTTGTTGTATCTATTGATTGTTCGTTAGCTTGACCTTCAGTGAGCAACTGACTTTTAATATTTTCAGGTTTTTATTGTTTTTTATTCGTGTCTGGTCGAAAGGACACCTATTTTCTTATTATTATTTTTCATTCCTTATTATTCATTGCTATTCCTTGTTCATAAAGGACGGGTATAGGTTCAACCAATGACAGGCCTCCAACGTTGAGTGCGACCAATGAGAGGCTCCCAGTCTATGAACTAATTGTATTGGTCTAAGTGGGATGCTACAAGGGTATTGAAGTACTCAATACCTATTTCAGTTTTAGTTCGATAGAGATTGACAATGATGTGACTGTCGAATATCGAATGTTAAGTACTAAGTGTTTGTGACAATATCTGTATTATTCGTTTATTCTGTATGTATCTGTATTATTCCAAATACATTTGGAACACATTTGGGAAGTGATAGCCACGAGCCGTAGCTGGTATCTGTTCAATCAGAGAGATAAGCTGCGTTCTCGTAGGTCCCGTTCGTAACGGTGACCGATTAGATTGGCCAGCAAAAAAGACACTGTTCTCTGCTGTAAAATCACTTCCCGGTGGTTCGGAACCCACCTAAAACTGTAGGTCCAACTCATCAATCACCATCATCCAACTCATTACCCACGCACAGGTCTCAGACCTATGTGGGCTTCATCCTCGAAAAAAAAAAAAAAATATCAAAAACGGCAGGCTACCTGCTTATCTTTTTCAAGCTTTACAATTATTTTGCATTACCCTCTTATCAGGGTTGTTTAAACTAAACCCGCTTTTGATTCGGATATATATTTAACCATTCAATCTTTTATTTCATCAATTGAACAACAATTCTAGGTTACCCCTTTATCAAGGTTGTTTGAACTTATTTAGTAACTCCAAGATATTTTCAGTTATATATTGTTACGGGTTCTATGTCTAAGATAACGCTGGCAACACTTTAATATAATACTCGCACTTTATTAACACAAATTATCCACAAGTCACATTGTTCAGTTATTTCTTACACAAAATAATGTAATCGGAAGCAGATAAATCGATATTGTTCAACTGATAGAGTTGTCAATATTACTGTACAAAAATCTATCACTAAATGTCAAAAGACCGATCTAATATTATTAAATAATAACTGTCCAATAATTCAAGAAGAACGTCAAAAAAGAAATATCACTACAGACAACGAAAGTTTATTATCACAGTTTGCAATAGCGCCAGCGGGATTGCACAGTGCGTATTAACGGAAACGGGAACAGTCACTGTACTCTAACACTTCAACAACAGACGTTTGTTTATTACGGTCTGTATAAGCGCTTACTGGTAAACAGGAACTGTCACTACTGCCACTTATCGCATTAAAGATCGAATTACCACTGAACTAACTTTTACAAAAGTCTCTCCTATTTATACATTTTTCCATTATTGAGATATGAACTAGATATCTCTCCATTTTTCTATCAACTTCTAAATAAACAGATGAGGACTCTCGCATTTTCTACAATATTCGATAAGATCGATAAATTTCTATAAGGTTCTAATTGAATATTCTACCAAATTCTAAGTAAATATCATAAAAGTTTCAAAAGAAGAGTAATAAATTGCTTTGACCAGAAGACTTGTTAACACAAGCGATAATAACGCTGTGAATCCTTCTTTCCATGTTCACAACAATATATTTTATTTTATCAATAAAACCACCATTGTCAATAAAGTGAATGGGGTAATTTCAAATAAATGAAAAATATCACCCCGTGCATAAATTGTAAATAACTATTAATGTTCTTTCAAAAATCTTCATGTTTGAGGCATGTCTATGTTCTTTCTATTTAAGCAATTGTGGAATGTGGAAGAGATAATGAGATTTATCCACAATAGTGACTAATCCATACCGGAACCAGAGAGAATACTGATATATGATCATACACGTAAATAAGTGTTATCGATATCATATACACACGTAAAATATAAATATGTAATGTCGTACATAGATAGACAACAGGCGACTCTGTCCAATAACCAATCCAAGCGTGAGTAATAAAACAAATCGAACAAAGACGTGATGGTTTGTGATGACAATCAGTGGAAAGGGGGATCAGTGGCTGAGAGGAAATAGCCTGACAGCGAGGAAAAATATCGCTCTGTTTCATCGACGATTTGTATGGAAGTATGTCTCCCTCATGGTGAATCCACTCGCGGACAGGGTTTGGGGTTGAGGAAGAGTGGCTGGAATTTATTATTATAAATCAGACAGACGCATCGCTAAACCTCACTCATTCAAGATTTATTCTTTTTTACTTCTCCAGAGATTCGGTTCGTCATAAACAGCACTCTATCTGTCATCACTCTACCGTACTCCGTATTTGTATGTCTGTTTTCTAATGGATTGAATGTATAGAAAGTGGGAACTATTTATGTATGTCGATTTTCAACCCTTTTCGTCAACCTGCCTCATCCTTTGATGAATTCACGCATGGGAGTTGGGGATTTCATGGCACGATTTTTGATCCTATTGATTAATTGTTTTATTGATAAACTCTCCAGTTGGTGATTGGTTGTTGGGACCAAAAGCTTCACTACACTCCAGTAATCAGATATTGAATAATTGAGGTGGGCAAATTGGTATTGATTATCATCAATAATTATTGATGCTGAGTATTTGAGTAGAATTATTCACTTGATAGCACTGCGTGAAGTAGTCTAGTTCAAAATTCTGATATCAATAATTTCCCATAAGGCTGATCCCGTCCATGATTAACCATCTTTTTGTTTCCTCAGCATTACCTATTCAATATTCTCTGCATATCAGATATCATCACATAATATTATAAATACTGTATTTCACAAAAGTCATGGTACTGGGTCCGAAAAGTTCAAATTCTTTATTGTTTCTCAATAATATCTGATCTCGCTCATGATTATAACATCTTTCAATTTTCTCAACATTACCTATAAATACCAGATATATAATCTCTATATACCAGATCTGTTGTCATCACATGATAATTATAATCATTTAACAAAAATAACGGTACTGGATTAAAAAAATTTCAAATTATTTATTGATTCATCGTTTTAATACAAAAATAATTCAAGAGAAGATAATAAAAGGCAAGCCAATATTGAATGTGTGTAATTGAGTGTTTATATAACCTGTCAAACTGCAGTATAATGTTTGTAAGATAATATTATTATTAGAATTTCTTTTTTTCTGACTTTCAAACTGCAGTAAAATGTTTGTAAATAATTAATTATTGGAATTTTTGCCCTTCTTGCAACCCTCCTGGAAAGAATTATTCATAATATATATAATTGTCCATCTTGGATAAACTTGATGCTCTTATAAACATCATAACTTTCTATTGCTATCAGCTTTTCTCAATCGTATTGTTGTGGTTTATCTAAAAATGGTGGCACTCATCTGTGAAATAACAAAATTACTTTTTTTATTTAATTATTCTGTGAAAAAATTAATTTCCTCACTTATCGATAGCTCTTTTTCACGATCTCTTCAGTCCACTTAATTCTCATCCCACCATCAAAGTCCAGGCACAATGAATTTAATATCCTCTTCCTGTGCTGGAGGCTTGGCCAACTTTTTATTGAAAGTTTGACGTGATCTTCTCTCTGAACCGCTTACTTCAATAACGTCGTCTTGTCAAACGACTTTTTAACGCCATGGCAGCGTAAAATCATCTCTGGCACGAAAGTAATATCTTGCCGTTGCTTTTCTGTACTTCTTGCATCTTAGCTACTTTTTTTATTTGAAAAATCTTTGATGAAATTCACTGACTTTCAAAATATTTCGAGGGATTTTTTGGAAATGGTCAAGGAATATGTCTATCCTCAACATCATGGATCGGTAACTCTTTACTCCGCAACTCCATCTAGGTTCTGGTTTTTAAAAATCGTTCATTTGACTAATATTTAGGTATAAATGTATTTCCAAGCCACATGCTTATTAGGCCGCTATCACATAAAGTAATACTCGTTTTGAAGTGTACTTCAGTTTGAGACTAAAGTTTCAACACTGATAACCAGTGTTTCAGTATCATCTCCCTCCTTTCCCTCATCTCCCACCACCACCTGCACTACCTCCTTCCTCCTCCGTCTCTTCCTCCTTCTCCGCCACCTCCTCTCCAACAAACAATAAATTGTATCGTGAATGAGAAGTCAATTTATTGAAACTCTGTCAATATTATTGTGTGCTTCAGTACAAAGTTGAGTGCTTTTCGTCAAATTCAATGTAAGCACTTGAAACATTGATAGCTGCACTGTTTTATTCATCATTGAATATTGGTGAATCAAACACTGAAATCTATGGATAACTTATTTACCCAAATAGCAATTAGCGATAAAAAATGATCATATCTATGCAGCTAACTCTATTATCCCGTGTGTTACTAACATACATATATTTTCAATTGGAAGGTGATAAGAGAATAAATAGCAAGATTGGAGTAATAATCTCTTATTCTAATGACTGCTTAAGATCTCTTAAGCCTTAATGTTCATTGTATAACGTTCTGCTGTGAAGTGAGTTCATCCATATTTCTCTGAATATGACAGAAAATAGCAAAAGAGGTGGTATATTACTACATGAGTAGAGAATTATCCATATTCACCAATTATTCCATAGATAAAATGACGTGAGGGAGTTCAGTACATTTCAATAATGAAAATCTGTGCATTCATGCACAGATTATTATATTTTTTTTTCTAGATATGGCTTCAAATATTATTCATATTGTATTGACGTTCATCGTCGTTTGACATGAAACTGTCTGAAGATGATCAAATGAGTTCTATCATTACAAAGAGTTCAAAATCATCATAACCTATTCAAAGATCAAGGTTGGTAGAGTATACTCTCAAAAGTTATGACGTGAAATTGACATAAACGCCTAGAATATCATTTATTTTATACTTTAAAGCATGATTTAAAATATTATAATGTTTGGTGATATTCTGGCGTGAAGCAAGTAGGTTCACTGCCACATTTTAAGAAACACGAATCTCTAATCAGGATTGTTCAATCATTACTCGGTTCTCATTTATCATAATTCTCTCTCTCAGAAGCTATAATGTGATTACGGTGCTCAATATTATAATAGTAAGCTGGCTCACAATCTGTATGTAATTCCGCCGAACAGGGAACTGCCATTAATTATACTCGGCATGTATTGTTAAGAACTCCATTGTTAGAAACGTGTAATCACAGTATATCGGTGAACTGCAACCTGGCAACTGGGGAAAAGGATCCAATCCTCTTGTGACTCACTTACCTCAATAGATTGTAGCAGAGTGTTACCTCATCGCCCCTCCCCCAAATGGAACCAGGGCGCGGTGAGTGATAAATTTCGACCCGATCGAGCCAAAACCCGAGCGGACCATCTTTTTTGTAACACTATATCGCCGTTGCTACTACATCAATAACGGGATAACCCTTTTTCGTTCCTGTGCACTAGTAGCTTTGTGTGTAGACGAGCGATGAGCGAAAGAAGGATGGAGAGGCACTGTTCTTGGTGGCTGTGGGAGCCGTACGTCGTGTCAGATTAGGGAGATATCGATTGTGATAAGTGGTAAAAGGTCCCAAGCCACTCACCGTTACTTTGGCCGCACGGTTTCGCGTGCGTGCATGCGTCAGTTACCCGCGTGAAGAGGCTGCAATTATCAAATTGCTCCTATACGTCTTCCCGCCAAAATTGGGAGTTTCCTTCATACAGAAGTGTGATGATGATGCCTCCTATGGCTTTCACTTGTCAAACTGTTATATGAAGAATTTGTGTGAAATTGATGTATTGTCTGCCAGCACACTTCTGGCATTTTCCAACTTAGTTATCGGGTTGCATGCATTTTCACCTCACGTGTTATGTGAGAAATAACCTGAACTAAATAAAAACAATGTGCTGAACAGCGTGTACAGTATATGTATCCACTCATTGTAAAACATTTCTTCTCTGAAATAAACACAAAAAAATGTTGAAATTAAAAAAGTACAATCCTGGATGAAAAAGAAATAAGGCACTAGTGTACAATATTAATTTTCATTCATTGTAGAATATTTCTCGTCTCAAATAATCATCCAAAAAAGTGTTCGAGTGTCGTAATTCACGTCTTTAACGTGTCTGTATATTGTAATTTCATTTACAGTTCCAGTAAGCATCCATTCTGCTATTAAAATTTCTCAGTTCTCAATGGAATAGTTTAGTGGAAATGAATTTTTAAGTGTATACATTGCTTACCTATTCTGGTATTCTCGATGGAATTTAGTTAGTTCTCAGTGGAATACATTAGTGGAAATAAATTTCAAAGCTTGCTCATTGACTTGGAAGAAACTTGAGAAAACTCGAGCTCGGGATTTCGGAGGAAAACGTATCCTTTCTATCACGTAATCAATCATAACTTCAATGTGTCACGGACATTCTATAATATTTGAGTGTTACGTAATAAAATTTTACCACTAAGGATGTAAGTCCATCAAAGTTATTATTCAACCAAACGCTGGCGTTAATTTGTATTATATTTTTACTAATATTACGTCATTCACAATATTTCGGTAGAAACAGTTAAACTTATGTCACGATTGCTACTTGAGAAAAATTTAATTTAATTGGATTGGAAGATTAGGTAATTTGGAGGGGAATGTTCTTCTTTGATCTCAAAAAATCCCTACACCAATATATTTTACAATAAATATCATATTCGTTATAGGTTTCAAACGTTTTACTCATACAAAATAAAATACGAAAACTACACCGTAACACGATGATAAAAACACTCATACTTTTAACAGAAACCGTTATCACAGAAAATCATATTTCGACAGCAAAGGTTGAGCCTATCATGAAACTCATAGGATGACAATTAGGATTTTATAAGAATCCATAGGATATTCCCGTAAGAATTCATAAACCCCTATTGGATAAAACCCACAAGAATTGGTTAAAGACTGTTGTCACTACTGTACCGTAATGGACTCTGAATGTATTGGGGAATGCACAGGGTCATGATCAATAATTCATTTATCAATTTTTATTCTAGACAACGCAATTACTATTTATTAACGTACAATATTCACTTTATATTGTTATATGTAACTTACTTTATCTTACAACTTTATACATACAATTAGAGATATAGTCATCATTCTTGATCATGATAAAAGTCGAAGGAACATGGATTGACGCTCTCTTACTTCTCTGAAGATTGTGGAAGCTCAACGTTTCTTGTTCATTTGAAATCAGGTCAATTGGAGCTTAGCCATTTTCAAGTTGAAGGTCCTTTGTTCCTCTCGTCTCAAAGCTCGTGATTAGAGGAGTCTGCAGCTGTACTCTCGCCTGCATGGGAAAGGCGCAGAGCTGCAACCTGCCATACAGCGTTTCAGTACTGTTTTTAGTCGGCACTTCCATAGTAATTCCCGGCATAAACTGCTCTATTTAATCAGACAACCAAGAACCTCGTATTGATTGTTGTTCCCCATCACTTACTACAAAAAAAAACCAGGTTGAATTGAGAACCTCTCCGATTTGGCAGTCGGTTAAAAATGGAATTTATGTTCAGTCAATAAGGAGTTGTATGCACGCATTTGAATTATGTTACTCCGTTTTCAAAGTAAGGTCTCTGGAATTCAATGGATAACGTTTTAAAAATAATTATAATCCATAAGTTGAAATTTCTATAGGACTTTCTAAATATAACTAAAAATACAAGTACTAGTGATATAAGATTCTTATTTGCTATGTAACACGCCCCTGATCATACGACTGAAACTAAATTCAAGAGGACGTTTACAACGGGACGTTTATACAACTTATAAGGCTAAAATACAACTTATGAGGCTAAAATGTTATTTCATGTGAAAATATCTGTGAGTTTCTGATTATTCATCAATTTTATTAACTGTCATCTGATAAGCCTATATTGAATGAATTTCCATTCTTCGTTCTCCAATCTTCAGGAAAATACTGAGTAATCTGTTCACACCAGGTCGATGTGAAATTCTCATGTGAAAGATGCTGTCACCTCTCAAGTAAATCTCTTGGAAATATTCCATTTCTTAGAAACAAAATCGCCTTATAGTTCAACTTATGGAAACGGTGTGCTTTGAGAAAACCTGTGAGGAATTTCAGGATAAAAAACCCTTGAGTTTTTTTGCACAAAGAAATACATTCACATTGGCCTTGTATCTTGTTCAACAGAAGCTTCTAGACTGAACGTTTACTTCTTGCCGCCCTTCAATCCACCACTTAGAGTGGTTTCCGGTTCCTTGAGGACAGAAAGTCTTAGCAAAGTACCCTTTTACTCAGTCTATTGTGACACTCACTATTGTCGCAAGATGAAAGTATTTCCACTTGGTTTCACTCTCTTTCTTGCTAGAAGAACCTTGCTGTCAACAACGTTTTCGTAAACTGTTGTTGATAGAAGGTTGAAGTTGAAACTCAAATCGTCAAAAATTATGATTCTTCTGTGAATGGTTAATGTACCATTTTTGTAAATTACAGTTCCATGGAAAAACGTATTCAAATTTCCTCCATAAACTCAATTACACAAATATGAATTGTTGTGTTCAAGAAATATCTCCATCTATCAATGTAAGAAGGGAATATTTATAGTACTTGACAATGGAAGCTGCAGTAACACAGCATATATAGATACTAAACTGACGAAAACTATCTCGAAATCTCTGCGCCAATTCGCGATTTTGAAACTCAGTAAGCAACGCATTAGCTAACATTATTAATATTTTATGGCTAACATACTGTTAGTGATTTGTTTTTGTATTTTGAGTTTTATGTACATAGAAAGAAATGCAGTTTCTTTGCAAGATTATTGGTTTTAAAATGGAGGTATGCAGCGATTTTAGAATATATTTTTTCTTAGGTTTGACTGGAAATTTCTATTCTCCTTATAGTACCTATCTATTTTGTATTAGTATCTTTCCTGTGATATCAAAGCTGACCTTTCACTGTACAAATTATTATCGATGTTTGATTACTTATTGATTAGCAAACATCGACTAAACATGACAAAATTTCTCATTACTTAACGAACTTCATATATTAAAGTCCCTGAATATGTCGAAAATTCGATTTAAACACTTGCACGAATCTCCAATTTTATTGTTGAATTTCTTAGTTGCTCCTGTTATTGGTGAGGTTCTCACTTAGTCCCTTTCTAGATGAGTTTCTCATTTGGTATTTCAAAGAGTTGTGAAGAAACATGGTGAAATGAAACAATTGGGTTGGCATTGAAGCAGTTAAGTTCATTATCGAGAAAATGTCTTCTACAATCGTTCCTTCTTGCAAAGGAAATTTCCGCTAAATTTCACCTTAGGTGAGAAACGGAAAAGAGTAATCGGGTGAAAAATTATCCTTTACAAAGACAGGGGCAGGGCAAGGCCACGCTGCCTGATTGAGGGCGTAAGATTTCTTCTAAAAATTACAGAGAAATCCCGTCGTATCCTGTTTCTTGAAGAGATAAAGACTGAAAGAAATCAGTCTTCAGTCTAACCCATTCCTTCCTATTTTTGGCATAAAATCGATTGTCGTTCAGTTCAGTTTCAGTTCTGGTCTTTTTTGACTCGTACTGCTGGAAACGTTCCTCTAACACTAACCTTTACTCAATTTTTTTTTTTTTTTTTTTTGAAGTATGAAGCCCACATAGGTATGAGACCAGTGAGAGGGGTATGAGTTTGATGATGGTGAATGATGAGTTGGATACTCAGTTTTAGGTTGGTTCCTACCCACTGGAAAGTAATTGTACAGCAGAGAACAAAGTGTTTTTGCTGGCCTATTCAATCAGTCACCCTTCAGGGTCACCCCTCAGGGCCCAGGAGAGCGTTGCTTATCTATTCTGATTGAACTGGTACCTGCTACGGCTGACAGCCATCACTTCCCTATTGTTCTAGCAGCTTTGACTAAACTACCAAAACTTTTATTTTTATAATATAGTCTCATGCTCATCCCGTCTAGTAATAATAATAATATATTCATGATCAGTTTCATCATTCCTTTGTAGGAAGAAAATAGCTATTTGTGTAATAATGTGAAATTTTTCTTTTTTCATTACATTTTCTTCATCTGGATTTGCTGAGAGAAATTAGACGATGTCAACAGAAACCCACCTAGCCAGCAAGAAATTCACATGAATTTCTCACCTATAAGATACTTCTAATTATCGGCTGGATTGAAAGAAACATGCAGTTCGAATTATTGTGCATAATGTACAAAAATACATAAATATGAATACAATTTATAAAAAAAATATCAGATGATAAGTTATCAACTTTATCAGATGTACGTGCAACTCATTCTTATGCTCAGGCATTACATCTCATTTACTTTGCCTGCTTTCTCCTCTCACCTTCTTTCATCACTCCTGAAAATGACCGTACATAGTCGTACGAGCCTTCCCGTGAATAATGGTCATCGTGGAACCTGACTGTACTACCGGTTGAAGGCAGCACCCTTGGCAATGTGAACGATTTGTACGTCTGGTGTGTTTTGATTCACTATTTTTATGGTATGTACTAATGCATTCGCAGTTGTTGTGTTTAATACCGGAAATTTATTTTTTGTTGATAAGAATTGATACGTAGAGGAAGTTAATGTAAAAAAGTAAAAAAAATATTCATCAGTCAATTTTATAAGAAGTGGAGAATATTATGTAAAAAAGTAAAAACCATTCATCAAAAACAAATTTAATTATATAAAAACAAAGTATTCATTCATTGAATCCATTCAAATTGTGATTCAGAACAGTTTATGCGAGCAGATAGTGCAGTCGGAAAGTTAGTTGCCATCGATAACAGGAGGGAGGCCACCACTAGGTCGAGGCAGTCCTTTGTTTGCTGGAATGGACGGACGATGGAGTGTGGTGTTGGTGATGGGAAGGGAATGGAACTTTCCCAGTCCCAGTTGTGCCAAAGTAAGCCCGGGAACAATAACGGGCATCTAGCGGGAGACAATAGGCGACCGCTGCGACTTCAATCGACAGACTTCTTCGCCGAGTTGCAGATTAGAGTTTCATGCTTGACAGAGTTTACGAAAACTTGGGAAGCGTCTTCAGCCACTTCAAACAAAGCCGGGCTTCAACTTTGATATCACTCTTGATTGTCGAGGCAACACTACCAACGTTTCTAGGACCGCCCCATCCACCACAAACCCCTCTCCACAGAAAGTAGAAAGCAAGACATCACTGGAATGTCAGCCCTGGCTTCGTTATTGTGCAGCTTCCATGTGAAACACATTAATTTTTATAGTCCATCCCTTTTTTATTGGGCATTTATTATTAACGTTGTCGTATCGATTTATGCTTTCATTGTGTAAGAAAAATTCATTAACCTTTTTCATATTGGTGGTGATGTTGTGGTAGATCAAGGCGATCAAAGTGTAGGAGGTGGGTCAAACTGGAAACTTTTATGCCAAAATGACGTAGATGCAGTCTTATCGGAAAGGCTGTAACTGCTTTAGAACTGCAGGCTACGTCATTTCGGCTTACAAATAACAAAAACAAGTATAAAATATTAAAATGAAATTAAATTTGAAAATCAAGCTTAAATTTCTAGGAAGAATAGTATGTTATGAAAAGGGAAGATCTTTACAAAGGAGCAGTTGCGACGTAAGAGCTTAGTGCCAACTAGGCTGTACATGTAGGCTGTTCAATCGGATAATCTGATAATCCTGAACTCAGTCGAGCACGATCTTGGACAAATTGCAAACCGATTATCTAGAGATCTAGACGATTATGAAATGGAATATGCAGTAGGCGCTTTGCCGACAATATCGCATTGTATCAGATTGTGATAATCGGCGCTTATTCCCAAGCAGCATGAACGAAAATCAGCTGTTAATCCAGAATAAAGCATCGAATGATTTTATTGTTCATTACGATAATAGCTATTTGTGTAACTAGTGCGCAAAGTAGCTTTCTGCTGCACGTGAAAAACGCTTTACGCACGAGCTGCAGACGAGTGTAGAAAAGCTTTTCGAGTGCAGCAAAGATAGTTTGAGTACGAGTTGCACATTTAATTTCTCCTACAGTTGTTGCACCAGGATTGCGACAAAGAAAGACAAGTGCGACGAAGTAAAAGAGGACAGGAATCAGCTGTTTTTCGTATTATAATGAATGTATGAATAGTCGCTTTTTTAGGTAACTGTAGAAAAACAATACTATGATGAATGAGATCGACGATTATTTTACTGATTATGATGAATGAGATCGACTATACTTGCAGGCTTTTACTGCCGGACTGATTGTCACTTGAAAATTTTTAGGTAGTTTTTTTGTGGTTATGAGGTGATTTATCTTCTAATAATATTGTAATAAGCGTTATTATCACTTACTTGATGGTTCAGAACCCTTCTAAAACAGTAAGTCGTTTACCATGTTCTCCATAACATGACTCAAACGGCGAGGTGGAATTACCCTCAAGGGTCTCCCCACCAATAAAAGCCATAAAAGGCTTCTTCTTATTATTATTGTTATTGTATATTGTGATGAATTTCCCATCAAGCTTTTCAATAATAACTTCATGTCTCACCATAATTGTTGCATCACTTCTGAATTGCGGCATCCTTTGCTGTTGATAGCAAGCAAATTGAACAGCAACACTTACTGCTGTGGTTTCTCATCAACTGCAGAACAAAAGCAAATTAATAGATGGAAATTGGTGAGCCGAACCGATGCGAGTGAGTGGAGAGAGGGGAGCAATCATGCAATCATCCAATCATCCAGATAATTAGCCGCGTTCAATGCAGACCTAAAACTGGCGTCACGTTTGATTTTGCTGCTTCACCTGGTACAACAGTACAAGCATGATGACTGCAACAAGCATACCCTTGTATTGCATTGTGGCAGACTAGTATCTGCTACACCTCCAGTTATTCGCGGATGCTTTACAGACCTTGTTAGCATCCTCTTGCTTCAAACAGCCTCAAGCATCATCCATTTTACCTCCTTCCACCTCTAATTTCATACATTGTATTCGTGCACTGAGCGTGCGTCGCTCCATTCATAGACATACTTTCAAGTAGTGTTGTGCTATTTGCAGATACTTTACTACCTCTCTCACGAACTGTCTCTCTCTTACATACACATTCACTCTTCCTCACTCACTCTCTCTTTCTCTTTGTCAGCATCTTCCGTCAAGTCAACTGCGCTTACTACCTGTGTTTCCGTATCGCCATTTCTTGTCTGCAGATTAATATTACAATAGCAGTCATCATTTCATCTCCATTTCCCTTTCATCATTGCTCAAGTCTACGGTTGCATCCAGTTCCTCTTATCACACATTTCCCCTACTTTCCACTCATTCCCTTTCGCTCTAATCCCCCATGCCGTAATTCTCGACTGGTTTCGTCGACAATGCAACGCTTGGCTTGTTTAACACGCAGCTGTTCCTTTGAACAGCTAGTTTCAGGCTCTGTACCCAGCTTTGCCTACTAACGCTAGCATTTCCCCCTTCCCCGTTACCCGTCACCCATAAACCTCCAAGTTTGTGGACTAATGGATCAAGCGAGACTTTCGAAACGCTCTTGCATTGCAATCTTCGTAAAATGTCTCTTACCCGGCTTATTATGTGACGTCCTCAGCCTCAGCGTTCCATTAGGACGTTCCTCCCACTTAGCTTGTGACAATGCCGGGCTCTGAGCATTAGGACCGTATCCGACCGCTCTGATTAAAGGCAGCTCCAAATTCCTAACTTTCTGCGTTCAATTATCTTTGTTGATCACTGGAATAACTTATGCAAAGCCTCTTCCTTTCAATTAGTGATTTGCTGATTAAAATGTTGAAAAGCTGTCTATTCCGATACATTTACTTGAAAGGTAACGATTCTTCGTGTTCGTATCACAAAATCTTGACTAGTTTTTCTGGTTGGAAGCATCAATATCAATAATTTATTTCGATAATACAATTGAATTTATCATAGAATCAACTCTCTATAATTTATTATGAAATCAACCAGTTATCCGGCGTGAGAGATCTTGCAAAAAAGTCAGCATCATCCCAATCTGTGACCCCCCAAACTTTTCTCTGTTGGGACCACTGTTGATAAAATCAGTTCAAAATTCATTTATTCCTATAACTATCATATTTTCAAATCAATATACACTTTAATATCACATCACTGTTTCGCGGTTGGGATTGTACCTTTTCTGGGTATTGTTTCATCTTGACTTTGTTTCTTTTCCTTGCCTGGTTAACTTGTCTTTCTGATTTGGATATTTTGTTGCTCTGTTGTTTTGTTTTAGCCTGTTACATTCTTGCTTGTTTTTTTATTCTTTGATCTTCTCTTCTTAACTGTGTTTCTATAATTATTTAGATATAAATATTTATATATATATATATATAATTATCAGATAATTAATATAATTATTTAGATAAGTACTCTGTTATTTTTCATGATATACCTTTTTGTTAATCTTGTATAATTTGTGTCTACCGTTGGAATGTGAATAAATACTTTATGATGTATATTTATTTCATTGAATAGTACATTTTCAGTCTTACTCATATTGAATAACTCGTAAGTTATAAAATTAAATTTTTGTGCAATATTCTTTCAACTAGTTTTATCACGATATGATCAGTGGAATAAAATCGTATATCTTCTGATATCCTATTTCAATTCTTCTGATATACTAATCATTTATTATATTATGCAAACTCAAACTACGTACGAAGAGTAAAGAGTAAACATGAATCATAATATTTTCTATGTTGCAGAATAACCAATTTTTATTTATCTTCGGCTCCGTTTTCAAGCATCATCAATAACTCATTAAAATTTGAATGAAGATTTGATCAGTCAATAGATAAAATTGGGTGTCCTGTTCAGCATATTAAAAGATAACATTCAAATCCCATGGAATATTATTTTTGTCAATAGGCTCTGAATGGATTGGGTTTTCAAATTTCCAGTGAGTATCGAATAAATGACCAAATCCTATTATGAATTAGTTTTTCGACTGAGAGACTGACCGGTGGTCATATTTCCTCGAAAACATTTTCTTGCTCAGACGGAGAAGTTCACAGCAACTGAAAATCTTTGTAGGAATTCAAAGTTCCTGAAGCTTCATGCGGTGGATATTACGACTTCGCTTCGACTTGGAATTGTATTACCTCCATACTCGGGTTGAATGAAGTAAATTTTCCGAATTAGCGAAGTGGATAGTTTGTAGGCCAGATAGGCTGGACGGTGGGTGAGCAGTTCAACAAGCCTTCTAACTGGTTCAAGTTTTTCTCGATATTCCCTCGGAAAACCTTCTCCTTACTCTCTCAATCTCTTCTACTCTTTCCACATGGAAGTAAAACGTGGAACTGTGAAAGGTAATTTGTAGCTCAACTCGAACGATTGCCAGCTCCCTTATTTTTCCAGCATCCTCTTTCTCTTATTTCCAGATCTTGTTGTCCATTGGAGCAGATATTTTAATTATTGAGAAAAGGCGTCTGGCAGTATTTGACTTTTCATTTTTATTTTTGTACTCTTGAAATTGACTAAAGGCATTTTTTCATTCAAACATCACCATAGCAACAAGATAACATTTTTCGGCTCCAAAGCTTTTATGAAAATTTAATATTATAAGCTATTTTCAACTGTTTTTAGTGTTTCGTTTCAAGTGAGATTTTAAATTAATAGTGGTTGAGTGAGAAGATTCATTTTGTTATTTTTAGAGTGAAGGTTATTAGCAAATCTTACATTTTTAGTCTGTGTTAACCTCAATATTTTGGACAATTAACTTTTTCAAAATTTGTGAAGGGAGCAGTTTTGGACTTGAGTCTGTTGCACCTTCACACTCGTTGTAAATTTGTCACAATAAATAAATAAATAAAATAAACTCACTTGTAGCGTACTTTGCTTTGAATATCTTCTCCTTTGAAAATAATGTTTCTGGCGTGCTAGTTGAATGTATTTTTTCGAGCAGACTAGTTTTATATAAACACTTCTATTTCAAAGCGGAGCTTAGAATTATCTAGAAGATTTTTGAAGCAAACAGTTTTTTGAATCTCATTTCAAAACAAGACACTCATGATAAAAGTTTTTTAAGAGCGTACAGTCATTGAAAGAAAGAAAGAAAGAGAGAAAGAAAGATTTTATTGCCAATCAAAAACAAAATTATACAAAATGAAAAAGCTTTTACAGCTAGACAATTAAACTTAATATTGGCGTTGCCATCAAAACAAATGTTTGGGCGCTGGCAACGAGTAATCAGTAATATATGAAAATAATTAATGATAGAAACGCAAGAAGTCAAAAGAAAAGAGAAAAAAAAATAAAAAAATATAAGAAGACAAAAGGTATTGACATCTAGTAAGAATGATACAGAAGAGTAAGCTAGAAAATAAATTGTTTGATATTTTAAGAAAGAAGAGATATACATAAGAGCTGTGTACATAGCGAATGTAGTTAGTAATCATATATGATTAAAAATAATTACTGATCTCTAGTTTAGTAATAATTATAATAAAATTAATATAGTAATGAAATAATGTAAGTATGCAGTAATGAAATAGAATTCAATGATTAACTTTTTTAAAGTATTGAAGAATTCAAAAGAGAGAAAGTTTCAAACAATTTATAAAAGTATAGAATTTGAGAGGTAACAACTTGTAAGCAGTGCATAAGTAATAGAGGAAAACATCAAAACTAAAGGATTTCAGCTGTAACACTCGGTTTTGATCCAATTTTCAGTTTTTATTTTTTAAGTGCTTTTGTGGGTTTGGTTGCTATAAAATGATCAGGAATAATATTAATCAGTTTGTTCGATGTGTAATTAAATTGTCTTCTGCATATAGTCAAATTTGTTCTAGGAGTAAGATATCTTGATGCAGATCGGAAAGTGTAATTAGTTTGATGCAGGGTGAAGAGATTTCTATGCTTGCTGATGTATTTGATAAGATTTCTCACATACAGCTGTCTAACTGACATAACTCCAAATTCCACAAAAAGTCTGCGACTAGGGTAACGTCTGTCCACTCCCAAAGCTGCTTTTAAAATACTTTTTTGAATTATATATATTTTATTGATATGCGTATTAAATGCACCACCCCATACTCCAATGCCATATTGAAAGATTGATTGTGCATATGCTAGATAAACCATTCTGATTAGGCATTTATCTTTGAGCAAGCTTAATTTGTGGAATTTATAGATAATAAATTTCATTTTGCTACACATATTATCTATATGCTCATTCCACCTTGAATGTGGATCCAGAGTAACTCCTAAATACTTTGTTTTATTTACTCTACTCAACATAGGACATGTACAAGCCAGACCAGTGTAACCATCACTGTTAATACAGTTATTTAAGCAATTCATTTCATGTACTCTGCATTAAATTGATTTTCGATATCATTGGACTGTGTACTTGAGGTAGGTGAAAATGTCATATAAACACTCTTTGCATAATTCAAGGTCAAAGTATTTTCCACAAGCCACGATCTCACCTTAGAAAGTCCCAAGTTAGTCAAAGATATTACATTATCCCAGGAAGTTCCAGTAAAAACCAATACAGTGTCATCAGCATATGATAATATTTTACACCCTTGAATGTGAAGACTTAGAAGACTATTTATGTAAGCTAGAAATAAAATTGGAGATAAAACTGTACCTTGGGGAAGGCCAAATTCTGTTGAAGTCATTTTGCTTTCTTTCCCATTTAGAGTAATTATTTGTGTTCTATTTTTTAAATAACTAGCAAAAAGTCTCAATACTGGTCCACGAAACCCAACTTTTTCCAATTTCTTAAGCAGATTGACATGTGGGATGGTATCAAACGATTTAGCTAAGTCCAGAAATTCAGCTAAAGATTTTTTATTCCTATTGAAATTAGATGTTATTTCCTGTACAAGTTCAGCCATGGCATCCTCAGTGCTTTTATTTTCTTGAAAAGCATATTGATATTTGCTTATTACATTAAACTTCTCAAAGTAGGAGATAATTTGTTGTTTAATTATCTTTTCAAAAACCTTGGACAAATTACTTATGAGACTAATTGGACGATAATTACCTGGATTTGTTTTGTCTCCAGATTTGTACAATGGAATTATATTGGCAATTTTGAAATGACTTGGGAAATGTCCTGTTTCCATACATTTATTAAATATTATTGCTAGAGGCTGAGCTATGAAAGGTGCTATTCTTTTTAGGCAAACACTATTTATATTATCAAATCCAGGAGATGCACTATTTTTTAATTATTTATTTGTTTTATAACTTCCTGTGGGTTAGTGGGGCGTATAAAAAATGAATTTGCAAGAGTAAAATTAGAATCAGTTGAGATATCATGATGAGAAACACATCCATTTTCCTCAAGGAGTTCCTCTGCATAAGTCTTTCCTACTTGTGAAAAGTATTTATTCAATAGTTCGGGATCAATATCAGGCAGGAGTCTTCGACGTTTACTGCCCAATATTTCCTGAATGCAGTTCCATGTCTTCTTGCTGTTCCCTTCGCAAGATTTCAATTTGTCTTTATAAAAATCGAATTTCGCTGATTTTATAAGTCTATTTAGCAAGTTTCTATAAGTTTTATACTTTTCCTTCAACATGGTATTAAAAGGTTGCTTTTTAAGATCATTATGCATTCTATCTCTTGCTCTTATAGAATTTACCAAGCCTGAACTTATCCATTCCTTTAAGGGCCTATATCTTCTTCTAAAATTTATTCGATCAGTTGATAATTTTATATAAGACAACAATTTATTTACAAAAGCGTTAATTTTGTAATCCAAGTCAGCAGAATCCTTCAACTCTGAAATCTCGTTCTCCCACGTTTCTCTCTCCAACAAAGCAATGAGTTTGACATAATTTATTTTTTCCTTGTAATAGTTCAAATTGCTTGATTTATTAGATATCGGGTTATCAATACTGATATGAAAAGTTGTACAAAAATGATCAGTTATGTATGTTTTTTGAATTGTTCCTAAAATACTTTCTTCGTAAATTTTTGCACTCCTGTAAAAAACATGATCGATACAGGTTTTAGTACTATCGCTTACTCTAGTTGCCTTGTTAATGAATGACTTGAGACCGTTTATCTGCATTAGACTAATATATTCATTTGAAATTTTACTATTCTGCAAGAGATCGATATTCAAGTCGCCCAGCAAGATAATTTTTTCTGATTTGCTCATGTCTCTCAGTTGCGCATCAAGATCAAAGAAGAAAGTTTCAATGTCCGCGGCCGGAGATCTGTACAGTGCTATCAAATTTAAAATTGAATCATTTATTTGTAATTTTATCGTTAGAATATCTGCTCCTCGGTTTATGTGAGTAATTTCTTCAAATTTTATACAATTTTTAATGAAAATGCACAAACCGTTACAGCTATTTAGTTGTCCAGGTTTGCTTAATGCAGTAAATCCATCTAAACTATAGTCAAAACTCCTATCCTCAGTTATCCATGTTTCTGATAGAACTATAATATCATAATTTACTTTACAATTTTGTAAAATGTAACTGAATTCGTCAAAATTCTTTCCTATACTTCGGATATTCATATGCATAACATTTAAAAGCTCTTTAGAATAATTATTGTACTGATCAGGGTGAAAATTGAATATGTCATCAATTTCAAACGTGCTATAGCACTCTAGATCTATTATTTCAGCAAAACTATAAGTATTAGGCATTTCTCAATAATTGAATTCTACAGAAATACAAAAATATATACACGAATATGAAATTCTTACAATTGAAGATAGTTGAAAGAGAGAAAAAATATGAATGAAAATAGAAACAAACAGTATAGGTAATATGAAACTAATGTGAGATAATTTATTTTTTTTGTGGGGAAAAATATATATTTATTTTATTCAATATGTAGAGTAAAGCAAAAACAAAAGATAGTGTGCCTATGCCACTGTGCATCACTTTAATGTTATGGAAAAATATCAATTCTAAAAAATTTCCAAGTCCTCATCACAAACAATTCTTTTCGTGTGCGAGTTTTCATTTTCTTTTACAAAAATTTTACAGTCTCTTATCCAGACGAACATGAGTTTTCTCTTCTTTTTCAATTCCTTGGCCTTTCCGAACAAACGTTTGAAAAATGGTGAAAGGTGTTCGTTGATATAAACCTGATTGTCGATTGGTGAATTGTATATTTCCTTCAATTTGATTCCCTTCTTCTCCCTTGCCGCCGCAAGCCACTCAGCTTTCTTCCTTCGTGATGTGAATTTGACAATTATTGAAGTGTCTCCTTTTTTTGTTGGAACGCGATGTACCACTGACACGTCTTCCTCCTTGAATTTCAGTTTCATAGGTTTGGTCAGGCATTCCAATATGTTCATTAAATCTTCTCCTTTAGTTTCAGGTATTCCGACTATCTCCAAATTGTCGATTCTGCTTCTCTGATGTAGTGAATTTATTTCTTGTTGCAGAGAGCGTACATGACTAGTAGTTTCCGTGTTTTTCTTTTCCAGATCCTCGCACTTTTGTTTTTAAATTAGATAATAGTTCAGATACTTGAAGATATGAAAAGTCACACTGACCTGGATTTTTGTTAACGGTACACTTACAGCCATCACACTTCCACACTAATTTGTTTTGGGCACTCATTTTTTTGTAGTTTTTTTGCTCAATCCTTGTACAGGTGGGGTGGTAGGACATATTGCACTCACTGCATCGAATTATATCAACATCATTTGAAAACTTAGTTTCACATTTAAAACAATGCGACATGATTTTAGAGGTTAGAAGTTTGGTTATTTTGAGAAAAATAAGCACAGTTGCAACGGTCCCGATTAGATAACGACGGTGACCTCTTTCATCGAACGCTCGACTGATACCTGTATTACTATATGAAGTGACATGAATTACTATGACAAAATGGGAAGATCGAATCTCGCTTGTGCAGTGGAGCACCTCATACTCCAATATGAGTGTTGCTAGGGAAATGTGTGGGAAAAATGGTTTCTGAATCAATCGTAGGGGTTGTCTCAATTTGTTGAAATGCTAGATTGCTAAGAGAAACAAAGAAACAAACATCTAAGGTTCATGACTCTTTCATATGTTATTCCAACGTTATTCAAAGATACAGTAAGATCTTTTAACGTAGGTGAGAAATAAGATGGTGAAAATTGAGATAGTTCAATCCTCAAGTGTGCTCGACATAAGGATCCAAGGATGTTTCTTGGTATAGATATAGGAATATTCCAACGCTCCATCGACATGAGGAGATATAATAAGGGCGAAATATGATTGTCGCCTTCACCACTCAACCTGTTGGCCATAGATGCATGTTATTAGGGTGCATATAGTGAGTAAAGTACATTGTTCAAGCTCTTCACTCGAGTTGAGTAACATGAGGATCTGAATTCTTGAGATTGATAGCTCACCATGTCAGATGTAGTAGCATGCAGGCCTTCTTAATGGCTGCCACTTTTCTTCCTCAGCTTCTGAGTAACCAAATCCTGGTTGAGCGAGTGAGCGAGCGAGCGCGTCGGTAATGCGCGTTGCCTTACAATGAAATGCCTGCTGCAACGCACCATCGATTAATTAACTAGCTCAGAGCGGGAGGCCACGCTATTCCTTATGTTCTCTCAACTGCTTCCTTGCCCTCCCACCACAGGTAAACTCTTTCAAGTAAGCCTATTTTAAATATCTGATGTAACACAGTGCCTCCCATATTCCTCCTACTCCTCTCGGACATCTATTCCTTCTCCGATTCCACCTTCTTCTTCTTCTCCTCCTCCTCCTCATCATCCTCCTCCTCTTCCTCCTCCTCCTCCTCCTCCTCCTCCTCATCATCATCATCCTCCTCCTCTTCCTCCTGAAGGTTGGTTGTATGTAGGTTGAGTGTTAGATAGGGCTCTCTTACTCCGTCCTTTTGTGCAAATGCATCATCTGGATATTGCATCATATTTAGTATTCAAACTTTCTTAACTACTTTTACTTTCGTACTTGTATAAACATACTAAACAATGTAATAGTAACAGTGGAAACGTATCTATTTTGTACCGTCTTCTATCTTTCCATGAATCCAGGTGATGTCATCCGTTGTAATGTAAAGTAGTCTTATAAATTGTACTTTTACTCAAATAAAGCTATCTGAATCCTCGCCATCCTTCTCCTCCATATCATCATCATCCTGAAGTACTTAGGCAATTTGATATTTTTAAGCAATTTGTTCAATTTCACTTAGAGTATTATTAGAGGAATAATCTTCCAGACACCATATTCATTTTTACTTTCATTCTCTTTTCTTTTTACTCTCATTCTCTTTCCAATTATTACATTCTTTTTTCTTTCTTTGTTCACATTATAACAATCCTCTTTCATGATCATTTTTTCAGCTTTTATTTATTTTTCTTCTTTACCTATTCATCTACTTTATGATTATGTTATAAACGTAAGCTCTCGTATTACTTCAGAATAATTTGTAGCTCATTGTTATTTTTTTGGAAAATCATTATCATTAAACATTTTAATAATTAACGAAGAACATTACATACTTTACAACTGTACATTTATTTATGCATGCTTGTGTAATACAATAGGCTTTTAAAGACCTTTCTTTCCATCAACCCCCTCCTCCTCGTCATCTTGCACTCCGTTTACACTTCCTCCTCATCTCTCTTCTTTCCTCCTCCTTTTCTCTTTTCTTCAATCCTCTTCACTTCTCTTTTCTTCTCCTCTTCCTCATCCTTCTCTGATTCCTCCCCCTCGTTCTCCTCCTCCAATTCTTCATCCTCCGATCCGTATTTCCTGCTTACTCTTTTCTTCCTGTTTCTAAAATACTCCGAGATTTCTTAGTAAGGCGTAGTTTGGGCTTTGTTTGTGACTATACCTGCTAACACCCGCTGTCTTCCAAACACTGCGTTAATAGAACAATTTATTACGGGATAAACCCGCTCCCTCTCACACTCTCTGTCACACACACGCACATTCTCCTCCTCACTCTTCCTTGTTCCTCCTTCCAAATTTCCTCCCCCAGATTCATACAGCTCCTGACTTCCCATCAGTCTTCACTGGAAAATGTTGGTCGTAATATCTTCACACCTCTTCTTACTAAACTGAGCCTCAAATCTCAGTTACTACCAACTACGAGAACTGAATATGTACACATCTACTTCCCGAAATTTTCTCGTTATTGCAACTCAGCTACGTTGAAATTTTCTTGTCAAGCTGCTGTTAGAACCTGGCAAATGCTTCAGAGATGTTTCATAATGGATTTTACTGAGGCCTTCTGCTATTAAAATGATTTTCAGTGCGATTTGTGTACGGGTTTGGGGAATTATTAAAGTTAATTGGATCTAGCAATTCAATGGATGATTACTGCAACATTCCAGTGATGTAATTCCATTACAGAAATAGTATTTTTATTTTTTTGTTCAAGTGATAATAGCATTATTTTGTTCGACTTTTACTTTTCATATAAATTTTACATTTACTTTCATTTGTATTTCATATATACTCTTATATGTATTCCAAACACATTACTTACATGCATACTTCATATTTTGTGTTTTTCTCGTTATTACTTAAATTTTCATTATCATTTGATTTTCTGCATGTAGCTCCTCTATTGATTTATGAACTGGTGTTATTGACTTTTTTATTCTGTATCATGATATGCTGCGGCATATGTAAGGTTGTCTCCAATAATAAATTATTCATGAATTTCTATTACAATTTTGTTTAGTTGTTCGCGTAGTGCTAATACACGCGCAATATTGGCAATCTTTGAGTGTATTAGTTATTAATCCTACCAACTTGAAATTCAATAATCAAAATTAATCTCTAGTAGAACCTTCAATGCCAAATAAACATTATTGATTTATTGCCTTTACCAAAGGCGGAGTTGAGACTCTTGATCCTCTCTTTCACTCAACCTTCAAAGCAAAATTTCAACTCATGAAATCGGACTAAATGGACAGCGGTCGGGGCGAATACACTGCAATAATTGATGCTTTTGATATAGGTTCCTATATCAAAAGCATCAATTGTAGTATGTTTCGGCCCTGTGACTACAATTACAGCTTGATAAATTTGATACTTTTAGTATAGAAACCTATATCAAAAGCATCAGTTGTCCCTGTCCGCCGTCTATTAATACGCCGTCCATTAGTACGAATCCGTGTAGTTGGAAACCGAGGCTTGAATATTGGAAAAGAAAGAAAGCTAACAGCTTTCACAGTTGAATAAATAAATGAATAAATGATTTATTTTCAAAAAACTAATACTACTACAAATTTACAAACATCTACAGTTATTAATACAAAAATGTGTTAGTAAAAGATCAAAATTTATGTTATAATACAAAAGTTTTTGTGTGGAAAATTGACCTACTCCACTATGGCAAGCCATGTTCTAGAGTGGGTTTGAATTTTTGTGAGCGAATAAGTAAGATTAGTAAGTGTTAAGTAAATCAGTAAATGTCTTGTGGGTATGTGTTCTATGTTAGATGATACTATGAATTGTTTGAAATTACTGTTTCTATTCTCTGTCTTCCTTTGCTTGTTAACCAATTTTGTACTGTTGCTTTGAACTTTTTGAAGTGAGTTATGTGTTTAATGTTTTCAGGAAGTAGATTATATAATTTTGGTGCTAGATGATTGAAATGTCTTTGGTATAGTGCCTTCTTAGCAACATTAGTGATAAGAAGGTTCCTGTATCTGGTGTTGTGGCTATGGTTTCTGGTTTGGAAGCTGGCTGGATTTCCGTGTATTCTGCATAGTATTTCCTTGGAGTACAGCTGTCTTGGATCCATCACAACGAATTCGCTGAATAGCTGGTCCGATGGATAGCGTGGTGGTTTCCGGCTGATGACCCTCATAATCAGCTTCTGAACCTTGAGGAGCGGCTCAATATGCAGGAAGCTGGTTCCTCCCCATCCTACAATCCCATACATAAGCAAGGACTGGGTCAGAGAATAGTAGATTGTTTTCAGACACCTCTCATCGACTAGTGTCCTCAGGATTCTGAACTTGTAGATGGTTTTTCTTAACCTCCCGCATAAGTCGTTGATATGATGGTCCCAGCGCAGAAACGAATCCATTGTAACTCCAAGATATTTGTGAAACTGTTTTCTGTGAATTGTGTATGATGTGTTATTCATATGATTAGTGACTATTAGATTATCCTCTGTTGGCTGTCCATGCCATACAGTGGTAACACTATATTCAATTTTGGTTGAATTTGAATGAAACTTGTCACGGACTTTATTCGTATCAAAAGCTTGTCGGTTTCTCTGTAAATACCCATTCATATGATCAAAAATCAAATTAAATATTGTAAATGCCCTTCTTCTTTCATTGCCATACCCGGTTCCGGGCGTTGTCTACAGGGTGTCTCTGAACTCTCTACTGACCTTTTCAGGTATTATTGCTGGACCAAAGACAAGCCAAAATATCATATTCAAAATGTTGAAAACTCAAAAGTTACTTGTATAGCCGCCATTTTGTTTTTTCACATAGGAAATTTTAATTCGAGAACGGCTAGATATAATTAAATGAAATTTGGTATTTAGCTTTATTACCTAAAGACCTAATTACAGCAGAAAAAAAAGGTTTTTACAATTATTATTTTCAAAATGGCGGCCGTCTAAAAATTTCAAACATAAATATCTTAAAAACCGCTTTTAATAAAAAATTACATTTATCACGTTTTATTTAGAGAATTTAATTTCAAATCTAATGACACAAAATTTACGGAAATCGGTTCATAAATAAAGGTGAAAATCAATTTTAAGATATTGCATTCTTGTCAATATCAACTGTTATCATGTGACATCTCTGCTAGTATTTGTATGAAAATGGATTTTCTCCGTTATTTATGAACCGATTTCTGTAAATTTGATGTCATTAGATTTGCAATTAAATACTCTAAATAAAAAGTGATAAATGTAATTTTTTTATTATGAGCAGTTTTTTAAATATTTACGTTTGAAATTTTTAAGCAGCCGCCATTTTGAAAATAATGATTGTAAAAAAATAATTTTTTCCCTGTAATTAGATCTTTTCGTAATATAACTGAATACCAAATTTAATTTAATTATAACCAGCCGTTCTCGAATTAAAATTTCCTTTGTGAAAAAATCAAAATGGCGGCTATACGAGAAATTTTAAATATGATATTTTGGCTTGTCTATGGTCCAGGAATAATACCTGAAAAGGTCGATAGAGAGTATTTTTCAATCCTGCATTTTATTTTAATTGAGGGGTCCCATGCCTCATTTAACGAACAGCCAAGATAGGTGAATTTTGTTCTCTCAATATTTTGATTTATTGACAACATTCCTGGTTGGAATTGATTTTCACTTATTACCATGTATTAAGTCTTTTTCACATTCAAATCCAACCCATATTCTGCACTAACGTCCACAACTTTGTTCAGTAGCTCCTGTAATTCCTCTAAATTGTTTGCTGTCAGAACAGTATCATCTGCATTACGGATATTATTTATCTTGTCTCCATTAACCTTGATGCCCACATTACTGTTCTCAAGAGCCTTCTTGAAAATGCAATTTGAATAGAGGTTGAACAAAAGCGGAGATAGTATGCGTCCTTGTCTAACGCCTCTTTTGATATCAATGAAGTCTGACTCTTTAATTTCGACTCTTACAGATACTTTCTGCCTCCAGTAAAGATTGGCTATATCTTTTATATCTTTAATATCTTTTCCATCCAGACCAATACTCTGCAATATATCTATCATTGTTTGCGGCTCTATATTCATGGTATTCTAATTTTTCAATTTCTCTCTGGTGTAGATATTAAATTCCGCTTTAATGAAGTTGTTAATTTTTAAATATTTTACAGCGCATATGAAGCAATAAATTCGAACTCATTATTTCTGTATCGTTAGCTGTTCATTGAAAAGAGAATGCGTTGAGTCTCAAAGGAAAACAAGTTTTTAAAATTATAATAATTATTCATAATTCATTATGGTCACTAATATGATTTCATTCGTTATTCGGATATTCATAACTACCATTGAAGTATGATGTAGTTAAAATAATAGTCAATTGTTAATATTCCTATTATAACTCGCAATTCGTTGTTAGACTATTCCCAACTATCCTTGAAATTTGATATAGTTTGAATCATCTTCTACGAAAATAATTATCTTGTCGCCATCGATACAAAGAAATATTTTATTATTCCTTTTTTTTAATTTATTTTCAATTGTTTGAACATTTTTTTTTAATTATTTTTCTTAGGTGTATAATCTACCACCATTATTATTTTCGTGTAAATTCTTCAAAATTGAAAATAACTGTTTAAGCTATATTTTATTTGTTATTTTCCACTTCCATAAAAATACTTTGCACCTATTAATTTGTTAATGGATTTCTGTTTTTTTTATTGCGGAAAATGCCCACATAAGACTGGAGACTTTTGCTTAGGTAATGAGGTGAATGGGTGAATGATGAGAAACACCCATGGCTGAATGAGTTTCGAACCCAAGGCTGCAAGAGACGAAGTCAGCCAGAGCCTTAACTCATCATAGACAAGCGCTACAACCAAATGCTCTACCAGAGCCGCCAATCCAGATCTGTTGCATCTTTCTGGACAGATAAATGTATAAATAAATACCGAATCACTGATCTGTCATATTGAATTGAATGGAATCAGAGTTTCCTGGAGGTCACTAGAAAACTTTAATATATAGACATTTCAAGATAGTTTCCGATTCAATCATTCCACGCAGATTGTTTGTAACCTCGGGATGCTAAATTTTATCAGTCTGAATTTTACAATTTTTAATAAAAAATCATTCATTATTTCAAGGTTATTGAATGATAGTTTTATTACTTATTCATTGGAAAATAACTCGCACTTGCATATTATAGCAATATAGATAGCATAAACCATTCAATTACGGTACTTATTAATCAGGCCGATAATTTTGGCCTTTATTAGGAATAAACTCAATTTTAGTGGGTGAATCTCGCAGATTATCACTAGTGGCCGTGGCCTACATGTAAATACAAAGAAATTCGATTAGGGTGTGCGCAACTAATCAAAAATTGATTAATTAAAATTCGGATGAGATAAAATTGATAGAGAGAAATTAATTGAGGTCCAGGAAATGATGGGCACGGCTCGGTAGCGGTAGATTGGTGGGTGAGACAATTTGCCTTTGTTTACTCACATCATAAAATATTAGTGATGTTGGGGTGCAGTCGGTGAGAGAGAGAGAGAGTGAGGGAGACACAGTGTCAGAGTCATAGAGAGAGAGCGATTGAGTGGGTAAGAGAGTGAGTATGGCAAAGGAGGCACGTGAGAGAGGCTGTTCCAGAATGGGGAATTGAGAAAAGTTATTAGTGATGATTGGTAATAGAAAAGGGTAGACGTACTGTGGAAGGAAGATAGCCTGAGAGACTACAAAAATTGTTAATCATAGCCGGAAATGAGTTTTTCGATAAGAGTGCTTTTGTTTTTGTTGCTAGTACTGCCCAGTTTAGGGGTGCCATGGCGACGATATGTTCTCAAAACTGCATGGTGATCCAAACAGTGTGAGTTGAGAGTCTATGACCAAGCGTATTGTAATCATTGCGAAAAACGAATTCCCCGTATGATGCTGAAGCTACGCGCTCTCATTCGATTTGTCGCTTTATTTATTCAGCACATGTTTGACTGGGTCATACTGAATAGGAGCAAGTCATAACGCGTCTTCCCTAGAGGGTTTTAATCATACACCGATATCTACTACAGGCTAATGTTCCAATATAGGAGACTCTAGGATAGGAGTGATAGTGAATTGTTTGACGGTTCGAAAATATCGGCTGTGCATAAACGTGACAGGTTATATATGCCTCTAATGACGGCTTCCAATGGAATGTGCATTCCATTTTAATGGTCAATGATATAAATCTGACAATTCACGGTCCTGATCAATTTCATCAATCCTCCGGCTTTTTTGAAACAAAAAACTCATTTCACTTTTCTTCTTCTCTCGCTTCTTATATCTTTTTCTTCGTCTTCTTCTTCTCCCTCCTCCTCCTCCTCCTCCCTCTCCTCCTCCTACTCCTTTCCCCCCTCCTCCCTCTCCTCCTCCTACTCCTCCCCCCTCCTCTTTCTCCTCCACCCCCTCCTCATCCTCCTCCTCCTACACCTTCTTCTCCATTATTTCTATTTGCATTACCAAATGCATTCCCCATGCCGATTCTCGTATTATGTAGCAGGACATTTGACTTTTTCTGGATTGTGAAACCCTCTTCTTTCAATCTTCTAAAATATTTATTCAAAATATAAAAGGTTTCACCTCATCACTCTCCATTTATTTTGCTCTATTTCGTTGGTGTTTTTTGTCAGTTATCGTACTTTTAGTTTTTTTGGCATTCATTCTCACTTCTCAATAAATACTTACATTTATGTCATTTATAAATTTATATTTATATGTAAAAGTTATAAGACATTATATATATAGATTTATTTAAATAATTAATATTTATCCAAAATATTTAAGATTTCATCTCTTTTTTTTCAATTATCTTGTTCTATAGAATAGAATAAAATATTTATTTATTCAACACAATATAAAGATGGATCATTACACAGTTGAATATCGTCAATAACCCACAACTGAAACATTTAATACATTATGTCATGTATGACTGTCAATCAAATCACAGGTAACTTTAAATTAAATTCAAACATTAGATAGCACATTCCAGGCGCATTTAAGGATTAAGCAATAATTTATTAAAATGAGTCGGTAAGAAATTCATCGACCGAGTAGTATTCCTTGTCAACAAGCATATTATAAAGTGCAGCTTTAAAAACATTCGCATTATGGCTCAAAAATTTCAGAGATTCGGGTAGCTTGTTATAAATTTCACAGCCGCATAACTAGGCTTCTCTTCGAACATTTTTAGCTTATGGGGTTGTACTGAAAAATTTCCTTTTCCTCTTGTATTATAAGAGTTGGTATACGCATTTACTTTCAAGATCATCCTATTGTGAAGAGAGTAGATAACTATCTTGTATGTATATATATATTGAAGGCACTGTCAAGAGGTTTAATTTATTAAACGCATCTTTGCACGACTGTTTGTTTAAGCCCTTCTATGCACCGTATCGCATTTTTCTGGTGGTTAAGTATCCTCTGGATGTTTTCCTTGCTAGTATTGCCCCAAAGCTCAATACCATAAACCAGATGTGAATAGAAAGTAGCAAATGTTGTTACTATGTTGGTGCTATGTTGTTGTTATTGTCCATCAATTTTTATTCTTCTAGCTTTCTTGGCATTCATTCTCACTCCTCAAGGGCTATTCATGATACAAATCAAAACACTCCATTCGCCATGAATATGATGAAAACTCTAATGCTATCTCAATACTGAATGTTTCAGTACTGTTTAAATCTACTTGCAAATCACTCGATGAATCTCCAATTGAATGTCTTGTGCTTGACTATGTCTTGGCTTGGACGATGTCGAAGTTCGTATGCCAGGTTGGTGGTGGTGATAACGTTGATGACAATTTTGGAAGAACAAGTACCACTAGTGACTATTGACTAATTCAGCTATCTTGTCAGTGGATAGGAGAAAGCGGCGCCACTCCCTTACCGTGCTCCAACGAGAAACTGATTGTTGGCAGGCCTCCAGAGAGGTCTTCTCACTCGGGGTAGCCAGAGCCAGCCAGAGCCAGCCAGAGCCAGCCAGAGCCAGAGCCTGGGGTGCATTACTCGTCCGACCTATTCCCTAGAGTTGATAACGTTAATACGTCTCGTTACTCTTCAAGCTACACCGATAAGACATACAGGTTCGCCAACTTTTTCTCCTCATTCTCAGAGACTTGAAAAAAGAATACTGCTACTGGATTTTCTCAACACTGTGAGCGCAAGGTTTCATGAGGTCAAATGTTTTAATAGATGTGGCAGATTTTCAAGTTCTTAGCTTGTTTGAAACTAGTAACTGCAGTCCGCATTATGATACAGGTATTATAATGTTGCTGTTCATCACCCTCTTGAATCCTGCATCAAGACTAGCACACTGAATACCGTACAGTATTTGATGATGATGATGATGATGATGAGTATTATTATTATTAATATTATCATTATTATTATTATTATCATTATTATTATTATTATTATCATTATTATTATTATTATTATTATTATTATTATTATTATTATTATTATTATTATTATTATTATTATTAATAATATTCATTTACTGTATATAGATTTGTCAATAAATTTAAGTCATTAAAATAAAACTCTGTCATCTTTTTTGCATGTCATAATGAGCGTGAAATTCCTCATTAGATTATGCACATATATTTAACGATTCTTCCTTTATTTTAATTCTAAATGTATCGCCTGTGATAGCCTTTAAACGCGCTGGTAGTAAATTATAAAGACGGATCCCTGCACTTTTTACTGCCCTCTCATACAATGTTGTTCAATGTAAGTCGTCTTGTAAGTCTTGTCTTAACCTGGTTCTATAACTGTGAAAGAATTCACCTGTTTTGAATGTATCCTTATTTTTTTCAATAAAGTAGATGACTTCAAAATATACAGGCTTGGAAGTGGGAAAAACCTTATTTTCTTTAAATATGGTCCACAAATTTTGCGAATGGATTCCCCTACCATTACTCGTAATGCCCACTCTTGAACTCGAAATGTTTCAATCACTTGACATGATAGTACCTGTCTTTAAATGTTAACCTTTATTCACTGAAAAAATATCTCACAAGGTATTTTTTATGTTCCTATAGTATTTTTATTGTTATAAATATTTTATTTTATTTCCGATGGCATTGCCATACTCCTGCCATATACAGAAAATCTTGTCCACGAAGTACGATTTTTTATTTTTTCCACTGCTTACCAGTATATAACAGTTTTTTTTTTTAATTCCAATCAAGTACATAAGCTTGAATTCCATTCTCATTCACCCACTCATCATTCACCCATTCACTCATTACTCACGCACAAGTCTCTAGACTCATGTGGGCATCATCCGTAATAATAAAAAAATCTGTTATTCTTTTTATATTTGTACTAAAGTCATTATTTGCTTAGAATTTTAATACTTTTCTAACAAAACTCGTGCCGCATGCTCTTACAAACATTTGTCCATGTGCGGAACTTCCTTAAATGAAATAATTTATTTATTTATTTGATGAAATTATTACAATCAAGTAAAAAACTACAGGCATTTGCCCAAAACAGTTCAAATTACAAATTTGTCACATAAATAGTCCAAATTAGGTTATGTCCATAGGTTGTGTTCAAATTTCTGTTTCCATCAAATATTTCCACTAAAAAAAGTAGTCCGACAGTAAATGATCAATTTGAATGGTTGATAAAACCGAAAAACACTACATAACACAAATATTTCAAGAATATTGAAATTAAATTGATAATTTTGAGCCGGAAATTCTCACAATTTGATTGATTCATTACGTGATGGCGAAATTTATATCTTTTTTGAAGACAATGTGATATTGCTCATGTTTATCAGATGTGTATTTTGTCATAATTTGTGCTGTTTTGTTTAGGAAAATGAAATAATATAAATTTAGATTTCAAATTTTCTGCTGAAATGAAATTTTACATTAATTTTAATTAAACACTGCATCGATACTTTATTTGGAGTGGTGACTTTATTTGATTAGAAAATGTTATTTGAAGTCGGTAATATCGAGGTACCATACACAACACACTAAACTTCTTTTCAGAGAAATGTGACGGGCACCTACAGTATGATTGTATTTCTTCTTTAACCTCAATAGTATATTATTATTTTTTTTCTCTTTCTCTTTCTTTATTTTTATTTATTTGCGGAATCAATTGCAGGATAACAGGAACTAATTAGTTCTGAACTGATACTCTCACCCAGCGGACAGGAATTTCCTTTGCTGGGGGGTGCCAAGTTTTACTTTGTTTTTGTTTTAAATTGTGTGCATAAGAAAATACTTTTATAAGATTTCTTTGTTTGATCATGGCATACATATGTATTTTTTGTATCATATATCAATGCAATATATATTGTTCTTATTGTGAATTTTTGTGGCAATAAATTGATTTGATTTGATGTATAGTTTTTACATATAACTGAATTTTCCAATCAATCAACCATGAAATTAATCAATCAGTTTGGAAATCTCTCTGTATGGCAGTTATAGAGTAGTAAAGTACTTAAGTTGGAATACTTTGAAGTCACATTAAAATTCAATCCACCAGATTTCAGTCAAATTAAAACATTATAAATATATTTTTATAAAGTGGATAATTTATTTGTAATCTTTCAAAGTAACATTTAACTGAACGTTGTCAAATTCATTGCTCTATACCGTAGTTTGTCTTGAAATCTTTTTCTGTTAGAAGCATTGTTCTGTTAGGTTGTTGAAAGTCGTTTCTTCCAACATGTCACATCACAGATAAAACATTTTCTGTCGGAGCGGAGAAAGCAGAGTGGGAGGACGCAGATAGCGACGACAGTGTTGGACGATTATTGTCGCAGTGATTCTGCACATTGAAATTGTTTAATGAGAAAAGTTTTTCGTAATTCATGACGCTGGTAGGCAGCAGCAGCAACTGGGGTTGGAAGTTTGTTACGGGTGTTATCACTGCTCCCCTCTATTCCAATTTATTACGTACACGTGCACAACACAGAGCTGTGTGGAATAAGTGTTAGAATATATGTAGCAACAAATACAAGGTCGTAACAGTTGTTGTGTGGGAGGGAGTGATGTCTAAAGTGGAGGGGGTTGTGTCTAAAGGTGAGGGGGCTGTGTCTAACGTGGTAGGGGGAGTGTCCAAATGGTGAGGGGGAAGAGGAGTGTGCAAGCAAAAATTATAACTGAGGAGTGGTGAAGGCACGTAATTTGAAGTTTGCATCTTTCCTGGCTATCGTAGCTGCAGGGGCAACAATGTTCCTGTTTTTGGCTCCATCTTCGAGTCCACTGCGCTAGTTTCTCTCTTTTCTCGTATCCATTCCTCTTCTGTCTTCCAAACATCCCCCCCCCCCCAACCCACCTATTCCGCCAACAACTATTTGACAACGTTGCTGCTACACCGTCTCCCTCCTGTTGACACCACAATATCTGCATTGTTATCAACAGTGACTAAGAAATATTGTAGATGAAAATTTTGTTATATAAAACGTTTTCTAAGGGTTTAGTTCAGCTATAAATCAAAATTGATTAAAGGTCACTTGTTGAAAATTATCAGATCAATTCTAAATAGGTGTTCTCTAGGTTTTAAAAAATTAATAGTAATAGAACACTTGATATCTTGATACTAAAATTCAGAAACTCTTGAGTTTCTCAAGCTTTTATAACGTTCAAAAACTGTTTCATTTCCAATTCTTCTATAGAGAACTTCAATTAGGATGACCTGATTCAGTTTGTCTTCTGTTGTTTTTTATTCATTAAATTTGTGACTTTCAATCAACATGTACATGATTTTAGGGGATGAACATTGACCTCTTGAAAATTGAAGAGTATTTCTAATTTTTGGTACTTTAATACATCCAAGATTTGCCAAAAAGTCAACAGTCACAAAATTGCTGTATGTCAACCAATGAAAATACGATATATTTCATATCAGGCCTACTATTATACTCAATTATTTCTTATCTTCTTTGGTGTCAAATTGTTAACTCTACCTCACTTCTGTTATGACTTCTGCATTACTCGGAACCATTATTGCATCGCATTTTGAAAGTAAAAAAGTGGGCTGGAAATAAAAGACCTTTAAAATTAAAAAAAATGAAGCTCACTGAAATACTGTGAATATTAATTAGCTTGTGATACCTGCTAGCTTACTTTTGACTAATTTATTAATGTCGTTGGTTGGATTGGAGTGAAACTCAATGAAATTTTTGTCTGAAATGATTTTCCAACTTTACCTATGTATTCAGTTTTCTCTAATGTAACCGTGGTGCCTCCTTTGTATCTTTTTCAACCAATTCAATACAACTAACTTGGTTTCATCATAGTTCTGCCTACATTTTAATAGCGGTACTTTCGTGATTTTCTCTGTTAACCTTGACTGCATTTCAGTGAGCTTCAATTTTTTAATTTTAAAAATCTTTTATTTATAGCCCACTTGTGTATTGTTCTTGTTTGTTGCTCTCTATGTGTTCACTCCCTCAGCCAATAGTATCACTCTGTGTTTAGTATATATTACGCTACTCTATACTTTAGCTTTAGTTTGTTTGAGATTGGTAATGGTGTATAAATGAAACTAGTTATCTCCCTATTTTCAATAATGTGGTTGTGACCACAGTAAAGAGAAGAATCTATCTACCGTGAATGTGAAAACTGTAAGTCTTAAGTCTTATGATTAATTCTTGATAAAGTTTCAACTAATAGTCTAAAAATAAGCGAATGGCTTTTATTAGTGGGGAGACCCTTTCAGATAACACCTCGCCGTTTGAGCCATGTTACTCAACATGTTACTATTTTAGGTGGGAACATTAACAACTAATGAAGAATCCTAATTTTAAACTAAAGATTCCAAATTTTATGAGTCTGTTTTACTATAATTATTTAAGCATTTCACGCTCATTAGAAACATAGTATTGTTCTGGTGATATTTGCATGGCAAGCAATCTGCATGAAACATTACCAGTGTTCCAAAGTAAAAATTATCAAAGTACATTAATTTTCCCAATAAAAAGTCAAAAATCCATTTCTGCTTCTATTCTGTTTTTCTGGAAATGATTTCTTGTTGATACGTAAATAATGTAATGTAACTCTCTCCTACAATTTAATTAAAACCAGTTTTCTTGTACCCATTCTACATTTGACCCTTGTCGACTCCGTTTTATTAATTTACAAATATAACGATGGAGCATGTTAAATAGTGGGCGGAAAGGAGCTTATGCTTTGTATTGTGCTGGAACTCGAGAATTGAAAGCGCAACGAGTGTTTGTGATGCATGAGAATAACAGATGAAAAACAAGCTTTTCTGACGGCTCTAATTTACAAATTACACCAAATGTAAATAAATGGATGGCCACTGTTGTTTGTTATATCAGTTCAACAGTATCGTTGGACCTTGTCATTCGGCTTGTCCTGTCAAATGAAACGTGACCGAAATAAATCTGGAGAAAAATAATTATTATTGTGGATGCCGAAAAATTCAAATACAAACCAAAGCTTCAACAAGTCCAGCAGAGGTTCCCACCGTTGTTGGATGCGTTGAACTAATTTTTAACTGAAAACGATGGGAACCCATCATTGTGTAAACTTAATAATTTATGGTTGAAAATCGAATCTTATTGGAAATTTTAAAATGAATTTAGAGCAATTTATATGCGGTTTGGTCAATTTGCCCACTTTCAGAATTTGATCAACTTCATTGAATTTACTGATGTTCAAAAATGTATGACCTCTGATATTTGTTTCATATGAGCAACAAAATTCAATTCAGTAGAATACTTCTCTACTTTTACTAGTTCGACACAATGATTGTACAAGTTACTATACCAATAAAATTAATACTAATGTATGACAGATAAATAAAAATCCATATTCTGGTTGTCCATATCAAATTATCTCCTCTTGAAATAATTTTATGAATGATAGTCTCAGCAACATTTATGAAGTTATTCTTTTCTATTCTGACATTCCTAAAACACGTAAAATTCATGGATGCAACAAGAATGTCCATGTCACTCAGATATTTCAAGAAAAACATAACTGATAACGATGCAGTATAACTTGAAACCATTGTGGTTAGCGTTACAGAATATGAATCCCTGGTTTTCTTTTGTTTTGTGGTATTCATTGAATTCCATTATTTATTTATTTGTTATTTATTTATTTATTCGCCATGAAAAATACAAACAATCATAAATTGTGAAATAATGAAAGAAATCAAATACATAACAATCGTAAATCATAAATATAAACTAACAGTATAAATAATACAGAAACACAAATATCTCTTTATGCATTTATGGCATCACCAGCAAAAAGAAAACTTTGCCCGCTGGTGACCGTTGCGGTTGAAAAAATAAAAAAATCTTCAATGCTGTATCATTCTTGAGGTTAAACTTATGAAAAATCTGTGTTTTCAAAAATTACTTTTATCATTAAATTATAGTTTCTATTGAAAGGAAATAGTTGTCCGTTATCCAGTCATTAATTGTTTTATTACTATTTTTATTTTTCAGATTGAAAGGCGATATATTTATAAACTTGCTGCATATATAAATTAACTGCCTTCTAACTACACTCAATTTCGTTTGATAAACTTCGTATTCATAGGTTATACGTGGTCTAAAATTGTATTGAGTTCTATTAATTATTGGAAAATTGTTTTTATGCTTAATAATATATTTTGCTAAACTTTTCAAGTAAAGTTGTCTTACAGTCATTACATTAAATTCTTGAAATAATAAATTAGTTGGATATAGCCTAGGTTTATTTAATACTGTTTTAATAATATATGTTTGGGTAATAAATAAGTTATTTATGTGGGTGTCAGAAGCTCAACCCCAAATCGTTATCCCATACTCCAAGATGGATTGCACCAGTGCAAAATATATAGTTTTTAAATCCTGCAGTTTCAGTATTTTATTAATTTTATAAAATTTATATGAAATATATTTTAGTTTTTTGCATAGAAAGAAATTACCTGTGTTGCGCACCTTTTACGGATGCAGTTGTCATTGGATGAAGTATAGTAGTAGAACATAATTTATAGCATAAAAAGGGATTTCGAAATTAGTTAACTTGTGAATTCCATTGATCCCAGGTCTCTGGCTGATTTCTCATTTTGAGTGATTGTCTTCCCTTATAATCCATTCAAAAGCGTCAGTATGATGTGGGATTTATCCTCAAAAATGAAAAAATTCTGGTTGTAATTGTAAAACGGCTGTACGGCATAGTCGTGAGAGATTTATCCTCAATAAATAAATAAAAAATATTGTGTCTGTAATTTCACGATAGTAATTCCTGCTTGTGCCTGAATTTAAATGAGATGATGGGATACGTATGGGGAATTGTGTAGAATAGACGTTGGAGTGACGAGATCATCACAATATCCAAACGCTCTAAATGAGAGAATGGCATCAGTCCACAATCTCGATGTGAAAAAGTGCGTGGGGAATTGAAAAAAGACGTCAAATTAACAGCAGAATAATAACCACAATCAATTTTAGCGAGCGGCTGTGGGATGGAAATGTAAGCTGTTACAGCGGAAGCTGTAGAAAAAGCGTTGTCGCGTGAATTAATTAGTGGCGAAATAATTAAAACTTGGATCGGGCGCTAATGAGACTGGACTGGTGACACTGATGGACAAAGGCGCTTCGGCCAATAGCCACTAAATAACTGGAATTCACTCAGTTTTTTCACGAAACTTTCTATGTTTTCTCACTCTTGCTTGAATAATGAATTGAACATTGCGTTGAATTTGTTCTTGAACATAACGCTGTATTGAATTATCACTAACTTGTTACATTATGCTTCCCATATAGAATAAGCATGGCTCATAAAATAGAGTATAATATACTGTATTTTACGGCCATATTATGGTCATACTAGGCATATTATGCTTTAGTACTGTATAACCGCATTATTATTATTATTATTATTATTATTACTTTTATCATGATTGTTATTATTTCTTATTATCATGATTATTATTATTACCATCATTATTATTATTATTATTATTATTATTATTATTATTATTATTATTATTTTATCTTGATTATTATTTTCAAAATAAAAACAATAATAAACTAATTACTGATTAGAGAAGTGCATGGGGAGTTAGATTTATTTTTCATTTAAATCAAAAAATGTTGAGTGCTCGTGATTGAGAACAAAATAATTAACATCAAATATATTGTAGATACTATTTTTAACATAGTGATGAAAACATGAGCGAATAATAGGTGGTAATAATAAAGCAAATGAATAATAATAGGCATGCTAGTGAATAAGCATTCACACAAAACGACGAAGTTCAGAGTCGATGAAAGGTTGTGTACCATACTCTTTAGTCGGACTTGATCTTAAATGAATTTGTCAATGGTTTTCTACTCTTTATACACTAAAATGAGTTCAAGACTGCTCTTGGATGACCGAGCAGTTTGTAGTTATTATTTGTTATTGTTTGCTTTATTATAATTTTCTAGGTGACTTGAAACACGTCTAAAATAATTTAGGCCCACCGTGTTTCCGAACGATTCTTAACATGGCTCGAACGAGGAGTTGGAAATACCCTTCAATGAAAGCCATACTTCACGCTTACATTTGTTTTACGAGCTCGAGACTGACATAATTCGCATTGATCTGTAACCTGATCACATTGGGAAGCCGCGCTTACAATCGCAATCGTTGTAGTGCGTAAAAAATACGCACACAATGTGAAATTGGCAATTTTCTGACAATCAAATTAAAAATTGTTTAGGAGTGTTCTAACTTGGCATATCAAGTTATGAAGTTTGAGAACCGAAAAAACCATTCGAAAACCAGAATAGTTCTATCAAAGAAATTGTAATTGGATTTTAATTTAAAAAAATAATATCAATCTGTTTCCATTGGATATGAATTGATATGAATTGAATGATATGAAGTAGTCTGAAAAAGTTGAAATTCTTCCATGAACTGATTGAAATTTAATTTTTTCCAGGTATGCAATAATTGATATTGGATCGGTGAGTAGATCAGTTAAATTCCGCAACTGATTGCAGTTGAAGGAACAAAATTGAAACATTCATTCTGAAACGGTAATCAAAATGTAATTATTTCCATATTGATAGACTCTATTCCAATTCTCAATTGGAACATTGATTTTCAGGAAGAATGAATGCTCTACTTTATATTAAATTATTCAGTCCCTATATTATTAAAAACAAAGATTCTATGAAATATAAATCAGAACCAATGAGCGGCCGATCTTGAAAGCTAAATAAAATCACATTTAGTAATTTATATCGCATTTCTTTCGAGGAAAATAGAAGAATTTGTTAAAGAAGTATACTCTCTTATTTCTACTTAGCTACAACACTTATATGTTAATATTTTGTAAAATATTGGAGGAAACATTTTGTGATGGCTGCATTGATTAATCAGGGAATTTTTAATAAAACTTCCCAAAGCCACATTATATTAAGTATGTATGATATAACATTAATACTTCTCTTTAGTTTTGAATATGAATTTAGAGTACTGAAGTTTTATCTTTCCTCTAAAACACCAAGACATTTCGTATCTACATGATGTTTCAGGAGGAATCTGCCATTCTATGCCAGCTCATTCCTCACATCAAAATGTAAAAAGGAAACGTTCATATAAACAAAGGCTCTGAAACTAATAATGGCATAAAAATGTCAGCAATTTCCACCATTTTACTCAATCAAAAATCTCTAGGGCGACCATTTATGTGATAAATCAAATAGGTTTTTATGTAATAAGTGCTGGAAAATCGAATAAAATATGTTACAAGTCTGTAACTAGTGTGATTATTGAGATATTTTGTAAATAATGAAAGCTCAAAACAGCCATGTAAAATCAATGTATTACAACCCGATTTAATGACTTTTTTAACTATTGGATGATTCGACTTTTTTTTAAATTTAAATATTTACAAGTATATTGGAAAAAAATGTTGAGAAATAATGAAATTAATGTACTTTAAACTCGGAAACACCTGTTCTTCTAGCCATTTTCGCTAATCCTATTGATTGCGGTAATTAACATGCTTTTATCACGATTTATTCGATTTTCCGCTCATTTTACCACCTAAATGGAATTCTCAGAGATTTTTATTGTGTAAGATTATAGGGATAGCTGTCAACTTCAGCCACCTCTATTTCTGGAACGAAGCGTTTCCGAACTAATGTTTATGTTAACTTTTCTCTTCCTTATGATAAGAGGGATGAGTTGGCACAGTATGGCAGGCAGATTCCTCCTGAAACACCCTGTTCATCTAAACGCAGGGTTTCCCAAACTTTTCCTGACCGCCAAATTTCGAGATTTATTTTTTTTTCGCCCACCTGATTTAAAAAAACACACAAATCTTGAAATTTCAAACACATACATTCAAATACTACATATAAGTTGAGAAATGAGGATTTTTACAAAAAATTTTCTCTTAATAGATACATCATGTTTATTTAGATATAATTAAGAACATTAAAAATTGAAAATGATAGTTCTAAAAAGGAATAACAATCAATGGAACGAATTTGAAAAAAATTAAAACTAGACTACGTGAATTTTTATGTCCAATTAATTTAACAACATGAATACCTATGTCTAATTAATGCGAAAGATGGATTTGATGAGTTTCAATCAATTATTTGTTGATATCAGGAGCCATTTTTGTTGGAAAAATTCTAAGATCTCCTTGCTTTTCAATTTCTAATTTCAAGGCAAGATTATTTACCGCACAAAACCCTCTCTAACCATGTAAGAAGAAGAAAAGACTACAGACTATTTTTCTGTGATACACCAAAATCCAGGATATTTTAAAGCCAAAATGCTTGCTAGCCCATTTTGAACTTGGGCTCTAGTTCTTCATTTTTGTAACAAGCTCAATCAGCTCTTCTTCCAGGGTCTGGTCAGCGAAATTTGTCGTTTCCAAGTTTTCATGCAGTGTCTCTTCAATTCACTGTTCTCCAACATCTTGTTAATTCTTCTTCATACTGTATTATTGCTCAAAGATAATTTCTTAGTAATACCAAAGGCAGGTGTATTATATATATATCTCTCATTCTGTATTATATATATCTCATCTGTATTATATATATCTCATGCAATTATTGGTGACTGATGAGATAGCTAATCTATTAACTAAGTTTATTTATAGAAATAAATAGTGTAACTTTATCTAATCCCTTGTTTTTATAGACAAAAACTTCTCGGCCATATTGCACAGTATATAAAAAACTGAATTATTTGCCCACCAATTTTTCAAATCGCCCATCGAATTCACATTCTGCCAGTTTTGCCCACTGGCGTGCTAAAATCGCCCACTGCTGGGCGAATCCGCCCAGTTTGGGAATCTCTGAGCTAAATTATCTCAAAAAACATCCAATTCAATTTTTATAACTTTCATAACCTCCAAGAAAACACTTGACATTGAACAAGTAATTGCGAAGCAATTCTTCAGCTTCCATTGTTGTTTTGTTCCGCTGAAATGATATTTTATTCCTACTAATCCATTTCTTCACGTTCTAAAAAATTATCCCTAGAGTTTGTTTTCTAGCTCACCACACTAATAATGTATTCTCATCGCGTCTTTTCCCCATTTATCACAAGACTCCTACAAACAAAGTTTCTCTGAAAATTCTCATTTCACTAGCTGTACTACAGTGTTATTGCCTGAGTGGAATTGAAGATTAATAACCACTTTGCCCAACTGCATGAACATTTTGAAATTCATCACTTTATTGTAGAATAAATGACCTTCACTACAATAGAAATTATTAAAAGCAAGTAACTTCTGCAAACTATCCTTGTTATACTGGTTGGTAGGTCCATATTTATCCTGAAACATCAAAATGAAAATTAAAATTGAAAAACAAATAGTAACTCGCAAGTCGAGTCTTTTTTCAACAACAATAATATCTTATCTAAACTTATTTTTATATTTATTTACTTATTCAACTGAAATCAATGTGAACACAACAGGCTATTATCCAAAACTGCTTTTCACAAAATTTTAAATTAGAATCGAAATGTTAGGTTAGCTCTGTTTCACTAAAAATTTCACCTTGAAGCACAATAATTCACAAATTATAACTTATCTTCTTATTTGCTTTATAACAAACTCTATTATCGATTATGACGATTTTCACAATATATGTGACATCGCGGCTCGTAACTCATAGTTTGTCTCTCTCATAAATTGAGTTTTATTAAGTGTATGAACTTCAAGTTTTCAATTAACATATGAATTATTGCTGAATTTGATCGACCAACACATCAAGTTTTACTATTAAAAATTTGCATCAAAATTCAAAAAAGATGTTTTAGGTGGAATCTGACTGTACATCCTCATTATAATAAAAATTAAATTTGTTAATAGTTTTTGAAACGCTTTTCTACAGAAATAAATATAGAGGAAGATTGTAGCTATCCCTATCAATTTATTCATTCAGAAATCGGTAGTCCTTTCATTTAGGTGGTTTCAAATAGAAATACAGTAACTGAAAATCGAATAGAACATGTTACAATGTTGTAACTGCCGTAATTATTGAGATATTCTACAAAATACCCAAAAATGGCCATCAACACATTTTTTCAAGTTTCAAGTGGATTAACTTGTTAAGTGATTATAAACCTGTAATTTATTCTAGAAAATTTGCAGAGCATCCAATTATCAAAATCCATTTGGAATAACCCATAGCAAAAAACGCTCCCAAAGTTAATGAAATCTAGGTTTATTCAATCAAACCCACTGGTTTCGGATGGTCTATTGCTATTCTTGTGCGTTCCGAGTCAAGAAAATCTCATTCTGACGTGGTTGCGTTTTTGGCTATTGGGACACATTTTTTCTATTGAATTCTCCAAAAGTTTGATAGAGAATTATCTGTTTACTAGCTATTGTACCCGTCCTTCGTACGGATATGTTTTTAAGAAATAAGACTAACTATGTTTCGGCTTTTTTGATAGCAACGATCATGAAGTTTTTAGCAGCTTAGTTCAGACGTTACAGTTTTTTTGCGGTACGGTTTTTTTACTGTACAGCGTCAACTGTACTGTGATGTTCACACGGCCCGGCTTTGCTGCTTATTGCTGTGCTCTCCTCCTTCTTCCATTGCGCTTCCATTTCAGTTTTATTTATTCCAGTCCAGGATTTTTTTTATTTGTGTAAGATTTTTTTAAATAAGTTACTTACTGAAGGTTTCTCTTAAATTTTGATCAAAGTATGCAAATTCTGGTTTCAATATTCCACACATTTCTCGCCGCGCTGATAATTTTCTCTCTTTATTTTTATATTAATCTTAAGTCTTGTCCAACAAGGCGGGTCTCTCATATATTATAGAAATTAAATTTTCACAATAATTAATATCTTCCACTTCTGGACACTGGAATTCACTAATAAGAAGATCAATGCTGAAGAATATCAATGAAGAAGATCAATGCTGACGATCTGAAGACTGCTTCCAGCGTACGAAGCGTATCGTTTGAACATATTCATTACCGGTACAATACATGTGTCACCGGATACGGATACAGTTATTTTTCGGTACAGCTGATTTTAGCAATACAGTTTTCGAAGACAAAACCGAATGTAGAAATCGGCTAGAACAACTTTTTTACTGGATACAGTCGAAACAGTATTGTGTGAACATACAATATGAAATGTACATGCAAACGAAAGCACTGCAAAATAACTGGTACAGCAAATTTACTGTACCGCACAAAAACTGTAACGTGTGAACGGGCCCTTAGTAAACAACTTAGAACGTAATCAATTCAGTGTGTGGTGAGACGCAGTCCATGTCTCACATAGTGAATGAATGTCCTGAATTTGGCTTTGAGGGGGGACTAGCAGAACTACACAAGGCAAATGACCAGGCCTTACATGGGGGGAAAGAATTGTGACTGAGCTGTCGGTCTGATAGTGTTTTAATTTTCATGTAGTTTTTTTTTCTGTTTAGGTGTTATTTAGTTTTGGCCTTTAGCATAAGCATATATATAAGTTATATTTCAAGTCCGTGTGATTGCTTTTTTAAAAAACAATCTTTATTTTCACAAACTTGAAATTAATAAAGGAATTCAATATACATTTGAATAATTAAACTCAAAAATTTGAGGAGGTGAGTACCTTACGCTACGATGGTGTTAGCTGGACTGACGAGAGGCTGTCCGGTCGTGGGAAACCTGCGTTGAATTGATGATCCAGGAATTCTAGGAAAGCAGCCTATAAAGGTGCTGACTCCTACAGGAACTCATGATATAACTCCTCCATCCCTAAAGAGAACTTCGGGGGTTGGCTGCGAAGTTCTGGAAGAAGGATCTCTTTTGGAAAGTCTTTTGTACACAGCAAGGATAACACCCAATACAATCACAATGTACAATATTGATGTGAAGATGTTGACGTCAGTGGTGAAGTATGAATTTCGAATCACTGGTGACACTTGATTGTAGTTGAATTTTTCAAAGTCCAAATTTTTAATATTAATTTGGAAGTCGGGAAGTTGGTGGTCTTGAAGTTCTAATTTGATGTCTTCTAGAAATTTCGGGTGTCCTCTAAGTTGAGATGAATGGAAAAGAGGTTTTCCTTGATAGTAAACTCTTCCTTCAGCTGTGTTGATAAAAAAGATTCCTTGAAGTATTTTAACAGCGGTTTCGGTTTTACTTTCGATGTTGAAAGTCTCTTTCTTTGGTAGAACTGCCAGATATTGCTGCATTTCGGGAATCCATTTTAGGAGGTTCTCTTCAATTTGGACAGCGGTGTATTTACAGTTGTTCGTTGTGCCGGTTGAGATGATCGCCGCTTCGCATGAGAGTTGTTGATGGGAGATGTCTTCGGATGAGCATAGATATTCGTTATCTCCTATCAATTTACATTTTCTATCTAATCCTTCAAATTTTGAATTTGACAAATTGTCAAAAGATTTCAATATGTACTTATTACGTGGGAATATGGTTACAAAACCAGATTCTAAATTACTTGGTACTGATAACAGTTCATAAAAATCGAAAATTACTTCTTCCACAATTGGAAATTCGAGAAAATAAATGATTTCATTATTAATTAGCTTACAATCTACGTTGATTAATTTTTCTATTTCTAACATCTTATCATACTTAATATCTAATGGAAGCTTATTATTATAAAATTTCGACACTTTCAAAAGTTCATTGAACAGTTCTTTAGTAGACATGATACTAGGATGAAGGACGCCTACTTTACAAAATGCAATTGAATTTTCGATGTCTTGAACTACGTTTAACATCATATTATAGGCAATGAATAATTGATTCAAAATATCCTTAATTTTTTCTAATTCTACAAAATCATTAAAATCGTTCATAACTAACATAAATTTTTGTTTCATTTCTTCAAAGTTATCATTTACTAGTTTAATAGTTCTATTAAATTCTACAATAATATTTTGACTAACTGAATAATGATTAGCAACTTGATCAGCTAAATTATCTTGGTTTTTATATAATTCAAAAATCAACTTATCATATTTTTGTCCATCATAAGCATCTAAATTACCAGTGACAAATTTTAGAACAGATCCAAGGCCATTGATTGGACCTCTTTTATTACGTTTGACATTTTCATTGTTAACAAGAATTATTTCGAGTTTCTCTTCAATAACAGTTTTTGTGTGGTTGATAAATTTCAGATAATTAATTGCTTCTCTTAGCTTACTACTGTTGTCTGTTACAAAGTCAGTTTTTGCACTTAAACTAATATTCTTCCAAAAATAATGGGTAACATTTTCATAATAGTTGTTCAAATTTTCAAGTTGCAAATACATCAATTTTAAATCATAATTATGTACAAAAACATGAGAACTATATTCTAACTTAGCTTTTCCAAGATGTATTGGAACAATTCCTAAATTTACAGTTACATTTTTGATTTCCACTGTTGCTCCTGGGGTTGCTCCATACAGGATGAGGAAGGACCTGGAACAGGATTGTCATTGTTAAGAGTCGGTTGAGTCACTGTTTGAGGTTTTTCAATCTCATTAGTTTTAGCAATTTTTCTAGGTCTTTTCATTTTTGATAGGTGTATTTTGGTTTTGGTATTATGGTGTCTGGGTACAATTTTCGCTGTTTTCAACTGTCTGTTTACAGATTCAACTTTTTCTCTATTATATTTATTCTTGGTTTTACTCTGTTTCTGCATGTTTTTTATGTAGATTTCTGGAGGAACTTCAGGCAACGTTTCTCTATTCTCATTCACTTTATCAATTACCTTTTCTTTGGTTGTTTGATTCATTTCTCGAATGTGTTCGTAGAGTTTTTTTGTTTTTTCTTTGTGTTGATTGATATAATCACTCATCATCTGTTTACTAATGTCAATGTCAAGTAGAGCGTTTGCGTTTATGTGTCCGTTTAAAATCTCAAATGGTGTCAATTTAGTAAAAGAGTGAATACTATTGTTATACGCTAAAATTGAATGTTTTATTTTTTTATCGATGGAGTCTTCTTTGAATTGATCTTGATTGTTGAGAAGTCTGATGTGTTCGATCAGGGTTGAGTGGAGTCTTTCACACATACCGTTGGAAGGAGGGTGTTGTGTGCTAATAAAATGAATTTTGATCTTGTGTAATGCCATCAATTCTTTCACAACATTATTATTGAATTCAGTGCCGTTATCCGAAACTATAGTTTCCGGAACGCCGTGATGACTGAAGAAATCCAATAGTTTATCTACTATTTCAACCCCTTGTGCGCCAGCAAGTGGGTATGCTTGTGCATAACGTGAAAAACTGTCTATTATTGTCAAGAATTTTCGTCTGTCGAAAGTAATGCTATCAATATGAATAGTTTGAAGTGGTTTTGAAGCAGTGGGTGTTAGATTCATTTCCAGGTTCAATGGAACTCTTTCATATTTTGTTTTTAAGCATATGTCACATTTATTGATAAAATTCTGAATACGATTTCGAATATTTGGCCAATAGTATTTTCTTCTAATTTGCTCATATGTTTCTTGAATTCCACGGTGATTATTTTTTCCTACATGATAGTTATCAATTATCTCTTTTATTTCTTCTTCGTCTGTAACATCAATTAATCTTTTCGTACAACGAACTAAGTTGAGTTGCGTATTTTTGAAGTAAGTTGCAATTACTACAGTAAATTTCTCATAGAAATCACTCTCAAAAAATAGACAATATTTAACATTCGGAACTAAATATTCTTTTACAAATTCTACAACGTCTTTCTCAAAATTGTTCTCAGAAATTTCTACATGGAATCGTTGTTTATTTTCAAATAATTTTTGTATTTTTACTTTTCGTGGTTTGTATTTCACTAAATTTAGAAAAATTTGATTCTTGCCAAAATTCACTGGTTCGTCAAGAGTTTGAATTCCAACCATTTCATTTCCATCATAGTTAGAGTGCATAGTTTGATCATTGTCAGAATCACGTTCAGCTTGTTCATTTTCACGGTCAGGGTCATTGTCACGTATTTCATTGGCATCTACATTTCCTATCATAGACTGATTATCAAGTTTAGAAAAATGTAATTCAATAGCTTCTTCTATTATTCGATCTACTTCTTCACCTGTATTCTGACGTGGAATACTTGGATTAGTATCATTAACATTCAATTGGATTCTAGATAGGGCATCGGCATTTTGGTTAGTTTTACCTTTCTTGTAGCAAATTTCGTAATCATACTCCTCAAGTTTCAATCTCCAACGGAGAAGTTTGGAGTTTGGCTCTTTTATTGAGAACAACCACTGTAAGGGTTTGTGATCGGTATAAATTTTGAATTTTTGGCCATACAAGTACGGGCGGAAATATTTTGTTGCCCAAACTATCGCTAACAATTCTTTTTCTATTGCCGAATATTTGGTTTCACTTTCATTAAGAGTTCTACTTGCATACGCTATTGGCAAATCTGCACCGTTATTTATTTGACTAAGTATAGCTCCAACTGCAATATTCGATGCGTCAGTTGTTAACAGAAATTCGGATGAAAAATCGGGATATTGTAGAATTGGATCATTACATAAAATATTTTTGCAATATTCGAAACATTTCGCATAATCTTTGTCATCAATGTTAATCTTTACTCCTTTTTTCAGACGTTTTGTGAGTGGTTTAGTTATATCTGCAAAATTTTTAATAAATCTTCTGTAATAACCTAATAATCCGAGAAAACCTTTGATTTCTTTGCTAGTCTTTGGAATTGGAAATTTTTGTATTGCTCTAATCTTTTCTGGATTCGGTTTAACTCCTTCTGGTGTGACTATACAGGGTGGGGGAAATGTTTGGAAACGGCTTAATATTTCATATACAAAGGTGATTTTGCGGTAGGTATGATTGAGGATCCTACTCAAATTGAAAATACTATTTTACTGTGACTTTAAAAATCTGGTCCGCCATCTTGGAACCGCCATTTTGAATGTAACTTTTTTTTTTAAATAGGAAGGGGGTCATGCGATACATGATTTCAATACGGAATTTTAAGACAAAATGAATGCCGAAAACCGCACATCGATATGTCAACCCGTTTCGGAGATATTTACATTATTAATCGATACCATGAAAAGCAGAAATGAAATAAATAAGTACATTAAAATCTTACCTATCAAATTTTTTGTTAATAGTGTTTGCTAATAAACATTAAAACCCAATTATTTTAATAAATGTTCAAACTGTTTTCCTTCAGCTGTTTGACAATGTGCTAATCTTAAATAATAGCCATCAAGCACATTTTGAATCATTTCGCGTGGAATTCTGTTAGCCACTTCAGTTATACATTCTCTCAGTTCATTAATTGTTGCTGGTTTCTTTTTGTACACATTGTCTTTCATGTAGCCCCAAAAGAAATAATCAAGTGGAGAGAGGTCAGGTGACCTAGCGGGCCACTCTATTGCACCTCTACGACCTATCCAGCGTTGGGGAAATGTTTGGTTCAATATATCCCGCACTCCTAATGCATAATGAGGGGGCGCCCCATCTTGTTGAAACCACAAGTTATGTAACTCTTGTCCGTTGATGTTCTGGATGGCTGGAACGATCAAATTTATTAACATGTTCTCGTAAATGGCACCTGTTAAATTATTCTCGATAATAAATGGTCCTACAATGTGACCATTTACCATACCAGCCCATACGTTTAATTTTTCAGGATACTGTGTATGACCCTCCTTCATCCAGTATGGGTTGACATCGGTCCAGAAACGATAGTTTTGCTTATTTACATTGCCGTTAAGCATGAACGTTGTATCCGAAAATACTACATTATTAAAGAAGTTTGGATCATTGTCATACTTGTTCATCATTATGTCACAAAACTCTACCCGGCGGTCGAAATCATCCTCATTCAGTTCTTGTAATACATGAAGCTTAAACGGATGGAAATGAGATTCCTTAAGAACTTTTCTGACAGAACGAGTAGACATACCATGTTCCTTGGCAACGCTTCTAGTTGATGTATGCGGATCTTCAACAAATGATTGCATTACCTCTAAAGATTTTTCATTGTTGGTGGCAGTATTTGTTCTTCCAGTGCGAGCACGATCAGTCACTTTGCCCGTTTCTTGAAACCGCTTTACTGTCTTAAAAACAACACTTTTACTAATTGGATTTCTGTTGGGAAATGTTTCGTTAAATAAATCAGAAACTTCTTGGTAAGACCGTACTCTATCTCCATAGCCGCGCATCATTAACAAAGTTATTCTCTCGGTTTCATTTAAAAATGCCATTGCGAACGACTTTAAACACACTCACTACTTCATGATTGAAAAAGAATTCATTAAATCAGTTGGATTATTACAGATGATTTTAGGTTGATATCATGATTATTGTTGATATTATGATATCCAGAGTCAGATGTTCATCACGCGAAATGATTCAAAATGTGCGGTTTCATTTAAAAATGCCATTGCGAACGACTTTAAACACACTCACTACTTCATGATTGAAAAAGAATTCATTAAATCAGTTGGATTATTACAGATGATTTTAGGTTGATATCATGATTATTGTTGATATTATGATATCCAGAGTCAGATGTTCATCACGCGAAATGATTCAAAATGTGCGGTTTCATTTAAAAATGCCATTGCGAACGACTTTAAACACACTCACTACTTCATGATTGAAAAAGAATTCATTAAATCAGTTGGATTATTACAGATGATTTTAGGTTGATATCATGATTATTGTTGATATTATGATATCCAGAGTCAGATGTTCATCACGCGAAATGATTCAAAATGTGCTTGATGGCTATTATTTAAGATTAGCACATTGTCAAACAGCTGAAGGAAAACAGTTTGAACATTTATTAAAATAATTGGGTTTTAATGTTTATTAGCAAACACTATTAACAAAAAATTTGATAGGTAAGATTTTAATGTACTTATTTATTTCATTTCTGCTTTTCATGGTATCGATTAATAATGTAAATATCTCCGAAACGGGTTGACATATCGATGTGCGGTTTTCGGCATTCATTTTGTCTTAAAATTCTGTATTGAAATCATGTATCGCATGACCCCCTTCCTATTTAAAAAAAAAAGTTACATTCAAAATGGCGGTTCCAAGATGGCGGACCAGATTTTTAAAGTCACAGTAAAATAGTATTTTCAATTTGAGTAGGATCCTCAATCATACCTACCGCAAAATCACCTTTGTATATGAAATATTAAGCCGTTTCCAAACATTTCCCCCACCCTGTATGTCCTAAATATGCTACTTCTTTTCTTAGAAACTCTGTTTTATCTGGCTGAATTTTAAAGTTGGCATTTCGTAATCTATCAAATACTTCTCTTAGTCTTTGAAGATGTTCTTGGAGACTGGTGGAATAGATTATTATATCATCTAGATAGACAAGACATTTTTCGTTGTGAATACCTCTCAAAACGTTATTCAAAAGTCTTTGAAACGTGGGTGGACTATTTTTGAGCCCGAAAGGCATTCTTAGAAATTCATAGTGACCAGTGTCAGTCGAAAAAGCTGTTTTCTCAATACTGTTAGGATGCATTTGAATTTGATGGAAGCCGCTTGCTAAATCAAGTGTAGTAAAATATTGGCATCTTCCTAATTTATCTAATATTTCGGAAATATTTGGCAATGGAAATCTGTCATCAATCGTTTTTGAATTCACCCCTCTAAAATCTATTACGATTCTGAACTTGGCTTTGCCAGAGGCATCACGTTTTTTTGGTATTATCCAAATTGGTGAGTTCCATGCTGAATGGCTTGGTCTAATGATATTCTGATTTAGCATTTCTTGGATTTGTCTGTCGACTTCTTCCTTATAAACAACAGGGTAGCGGTAATTTTTTGAATAGACGGGAATTTCGTCAGTTGTTCTGATTATATGTTTTACTTGATTTGTGAACGTTAATTTGTTTCCTTCTATATGAAAAATATCAGCATATTCGTTTATCAAATTTAGTATAGCATCTTTTTCTTCAGAATTCATATGTTCGGTTCGTACTGTTGACAGGTCTAATTTGGATTGATTAATTTCAAAATTGTTCAAATTATTATTTTTTGATGAAGCATTATCTTTTGATTCTATTGGAGCAAAATCATAGTTTTCCAAATTTTCAGCTCTAAATGGACGTGTGATAGTCAGTTTTTTATCTTCTGTGAATGAATTCGTAATTTGACAGATTGCTTTGTTATTTTCCACTTTCAGTATGGACTTTGGGATTTCTAATCCAGAAAGGTTTTGATAGTCCAGTAAGCATTCACCGTAAGACATGTTTTCTATTGGAATAGCTATTGTTTTCTGACTGCGTGCTTCTATCAGATACGTCCAGGTGCGACTGGGTTTATTGACAGGAGAATGAACTTGTTGCGACGTAGTATTGAAAAATAATATGGGCACATGCTTATTCCTGTAATAAAGTCTATTGTTGATGAAATCCAATCTTATATTCAATTGTTTCATAGTGTCAAGTCCTAATAAAAGATCGAAGTCGTTGTGAAAATCAAACACAAAAAATTCAAATTTCTTATTTCCTAATAATGGTACCTTAGTACTGAATTTTTCTTTTGATGTACCATGAGCAGTAGTAACTTCAAATGGGTTTTGTTTCAGTGATTCTTTAAAAAATTCTAGTCCAATTGTTTTTTTTACAAATGACCTGGTACTTCCAGTATCAATCAGTACTCTAAAATTTGTTTGAGGGTCAAAGAAGTACGGAAGTTCGTTTCTATCAATCTGTAAATTCATTATTGAAAATTTGTTCCGAGGCTCGTTTCCTCTAAAAAATGATTCGATGCTGATTGTTCAAAAGTCATTTGAGTATTGAACTCGTTGTTCAACTCCAAATCTTCGAAATTGCTTGTGAAATTTTCGGTCAATTCTAGATTGTCGAAATCATTTGGGAAATTGTCAGTCAAAATTTCGTTTTCGTTAGTATTAGTCAATTCGTCACAGTTTGTAGCAAGTCCTGTTGTCAATTGATTGAGTCTAGGATTCTTTTTGGGTGGTTCATGTTCACTATTTCTTGTTGAAATACTCATAGGGGTAGGTTGAGAGTTTGTCTGTGGTCTTTGTTGTTGACCTTGACCTACAAATGGTTGTCTATTATAGAACATAGGTCTTGGTTGGTTCATTGGATTGAAATTGCGAAATTGTTGATTATTTTGTTGTGTCATAGGTTTTTGAAATTGATTTTGGAAATGCGGAACAGGTTTGTTTTGCGAGAAATTTTGCATTGGTTTTTGTTGAAAAAAGTTTTGCATTGGTTGAAGGATTGGTCTCTTATTGAAATTGTTAATACTATTTCTATTCTTGTACTGCATTTCGTTCATTAGCATGTTTACTGCTTCACTTAGACTTGAAGGGTTTCTTGTTCTCATCAGTGACCCTATAGGTTCATTAAGACCTCTTAAAAATACTCTAAGGGCTAGATTTCTTGCATATTCGCATAGAATAGCTGAATTTGCTGCCATTTTTGTAAGGAAAAATGCGAGTTGTAAGTTAAGTATTTTCTGAATGCGTTCATGAAAATGAAAAGGGCTTTCACTACTTTCTTGTTTCATTTCTGTCATTTCAATATTCAATGTGAAACAATCTCGTTTGTCAAGATAGCCGTCGAGAAGTACTCTTCTCACTTCAGGCCAAGAATAAGTGTTTCCACTTGTTACAAGTTCTAAAGCTCTACCTTTGAGTCTAGATACAATAGTTGAAAATAAATATTCATTTTGAAAATCATCGGGGTTTGATTGCACATAGAATTTAGCAACTATCTTGTCGCAAATTGATACAAATCTATTAAGCAATAATGGCTCTCCAGAGAATTCTGGTATCATATCCAGGAATTCCTTTTTTAAAACAGGGGTAGCAATAGCTGGGGTAGCTGAAGTTGCTGGAGGCTGATGAGTAGCCATTTTACAGTAATTAAATAATTAAAAATATAACAATTACAAATATCTTAAAAACTTACACTAATACGAATACTATGCTCATCTCTCCTGATGTCCTTTCAGTGAGTTGAATGATGCGTAGCTCGAAGATGATGATATCGAAGTTTGATACCCAAGTTGATGATAACTTTCACTGCACTTCACAATTTTGGCGATGCACAGTTTGAGTAAATTCACCACTGATTTTTGTTTTTAGAAGTCGCGAACGCGAGGTTACTTTTTTTTTTTGAACGGCCGTAAACAGTTAAAACTGACGATTGATTATTTTCACTAATAAATCGCGACCGTCCTACCGACTGCGCCAGTTATATTTCAAGTCCGTGTGATTGCTTTTTTAAAAAACAATCTTTATTTTCACAAACTTGAAATTAATAAAGGAATTCAATATACATTTGAATAATTAAACTCAAAAATTTGAGGAGGTGAGTACCTTACGCTACGATGGTGTTAGCTGGACTGACGAGAGGCTGTCCGGTCGTGGGAAACCTGCGTTGAATTGATGATCCAGGAATTCTAGGAAAGCAGCCTATAAAGGTGCTGACTCCTACAGGAACTCATGATATAACTTATATATATATATATAGTGACAGGTATCGGAGAGAATATTTTTTGAGAACAGCTGATTGATATATCATGATAAATTACGTGATTTGTTCTTTCTATATAAATAAAATTAGAGTTTTTTCTGTACATTTATCAGAATTGTATATTTTTTGGTTATTTTTACGTTTTATACATTAAATAAGCCGAAAATAGTCTTATCTCACTTTCTGTCTGTCTGTCTATCTGTCTGTCACGGCCCCAAAGGCATTTTATGCGGCCTTCTCCTCAAAAACGAGAGCATCGATCGGGATTTTAGTTATTGAACAGTATTGAAAACATTATTGACAATGTCTTTAGCTATAAAAAACTAAATTAACTTGTCTTAACAGAGTAATAAACGTTTAAAAACCAAGTATTGTGCGATTTTGGATACATTTTACGCGGCCTTCTCCTGAAAAACGAGAGCATCGATCGGGATTAAAGTTATTTATAAGTATTGAAAACCTTTTTGACAATGTCTTTAGCTATAAAAAACTAAATTAACTTTTTTTTAACAGAATAATAAACGTTTAAAAACCAAGTATTGTGCAATTTTGGATACATTTCTTCTAAGTTTTATTACCACATAAGAACAAATCACGTAATTTATCAATCAGCTGTTCTCAAGTATAATCTGAATGGTGTTATTTACGCTGTCTGCAGACTTGTGTAGTCGGAGCATTGCAGTCTTTTAGGAAACATATGACTGGTGAATCAAAGCTCATCTTATGTTTCATCAATTATTTCTTTGTTGAAAAAAAAAACAAAATTTTCTAATTTAAATTTATCAAAACAAAAATTAACATTTTAGGAAGGTGCGGTTTGTGCTAGGCTCTTGGGAATTCGCCAGGTAGCACTATTATTACCACATAAGAACAAATCACGTAATTTATCATGATATATTAATCAGCTGTTCTCAAGTATTCTCTCTGATAACTGTCACTGAATTGTTTACGTTCAAAGTTGTTTACTAAGCTGCTAACAACTTCATGATCGCTGCTATCAAAAAAGCTGAAACATATTTAGTCATATCGAGGTAGCAGTGGTACTGTGCATACGTTGTCAGAACAGGCTCTGCGAATTTTGAAGCATAGAGTATTAATTCGAACGGATAAGTAGTATTTTTGTTTATTATTATTAGTATTTATAATATCTTAATAATTTACATCATTAACTTGTCTAATATAAGTTAAATTATTTAAATAAAAAGTCAAATTCTATTTTCGAGGTTAGGTGTACCGATATTGATAAATTTTCTTGTAATTAAATAGTTTCAAGTTGACAATTGTAATAAATTAAGTAATATTTCATTAAACATTTGACTAAAATCAATTGAAAACAATTTTTAGCTAGGAAAATGAGTCCAAACAAGGCATCTGAATCTAATAGTTTAACTAAAACTCAGGTAGCTACGCGATCTCAGCAATTATTAACAAAAAAATCTCCAACAGCTCTTAAAGCTACTGTAGATGTAGAAGAAAAGGTTGCTAAACTATTGAGTGATCACACCGAATTGAAAACAAAATTAGAATCATCACTAAAAAATTCTGAGGAAGAACGAATAGGGTTGGTGGATCACATAAAATCTCTGGAAGTTATTATAAAATTGCAGCAGGAAGACCATAAAACTGAAATACTAAATCTCACGAGTCAATGTAGGTCTATGTCAGAGGAAATCGAAATATTAAAATCAAAAATAAACTTGGCTAATGTAAGATCTGAACCTCTGATCAATACAAAAAAGTAGAACCTAAATCAAATGGGGAAAAAATTAATAGAAATGGTCAAACAAAAACGTATAGTCAAGTTTTGCAAACAGCAACCAAAACTAAAGTAAGGGCAAATAACGTTAGGAAAGGTAGAGTACTGCTCTTGACATCCAGTCATGGACGAGACTGTAGTGACCTACTAAATAAAAGATTAAAAAATAAGTATGAAGCTCAGAGCTTTTTCAAACCAAGTGCCCCTATAAACGCTATCGTAGAGTCAGCTCAGGAACAAACTAAAGATTTTGGAAAAAACGATTTTCTAATAGTACTGGGTGGCTCAAACAATATAAATGAACCTAATCTAAAACATCTTCCTGAAATAAATGAAAAAATTAAAGAGATTGTGCCACTCAGCCAAAAAACTAATGTAATAATAAGTACAATTCCGTATAGGATTGATAGGCCAGAGCTAAATGAAGCCATTAAGTCAACAAATAAATCAATTCATAATACAATCAACAGCCTAAAAAATAAGAATTCTAAGCAGTTGGGGATTTGTTTTCTAAATGAAAGGCTGAAAAAACAAAACTTCACTAATCATGGTCTACATCTAAATCAATCTGGCTAAGTAATATTTTGTAATAGGCTGGCAGAGCTGATTGAAAGTCGTTTGCAATCTACTGTCAATAATTCTCCTAAACAATCATCTAACGAACCTTTTTTAGTAAAGTGGCTCAAAACCGGGAAGGGAAACTAGTTTCAGATGATAAATTCATATCTTCAATTGTATTAAAAGACGTTAATCGATCAAAAAATCAGGATAGCATTAGTGGAAGGAACTCTTGTAGCAATCTGATAGGCTCTCAAGATTCTAAGAGATTAAGTAAATCTACTTCAATATGCAAAAGCAACGATAAAGTAATAAGGGATGATAGGGAAGTACCGGTACTCACTGTGTTCCATCAGAATATTCAATACATTCGTAACAAAATAGATAGAATCGAAGTATTTTTTAAAGAAGAGGCTCCTGATATAGCTATTTTCACAGAGCATGGTTTTAAAGAAAATGAATTGTCACAACTTAATATTCCAAACTATTCATTGAAAACGTCGTATTGCAGGACATCTCATCGAAGTGGGGGAGTAGCTATCTTCACTAAAAATGCTAAGAATATGCAAACATTTAATCTAGAATATGTAGAGAAATTTGCTGTGGAAATGGATATAGAAGTTACTGGTTTAAGAGTAAAAATCGACAGTAGCGGTGTTAGGTATTTACAGGTCACCAAATGGGGAATGGAACAATTTTTGTGAACTACTCAATAGGCTTTTAGAGATTACTACTACTCGTTTTACAAACGTTATTGTAGCCGGAGATTTCAATACAGACTTTGCAACACAGAATAAAATGACAGAAGATTTAAAGGATATTATATGCATGAATAACTTGGAAATAAAAGTTCATGAATATACCAGAGTCACAAGAACATCACAAACAATAATTGATAACATCCTTACTAATATAGATTACTCTAAAACAAGATTAGGCGGCTCGGAACTATCTGATCATGACTATCAAATCTTAGAGGTGGGGTTGCAAGGTCATAAATCAATTAAAAAGAGTAGAGTAATGAAAGAAATTCAACAATGTGAACAGGGGAATATCGATTGTTTGAAGCAGAATCTGCTACAAGAAAACTGGAGTAGGGTTTACAATAGCGATAGTTTGAATGACAAATATGATAGTTTCATTAATATTTTAAGGTTTCATATTACTATGAGTTGTCCAGTTAAAAAAGTCCCTGTAAAGAACAAATTAGACAAGATTGAAGAGTGGATAACTGATGATATCCTTGCAGAAAGAAATAGGGTTAAAGATGCATATGATGAATTCAAACTATCTAGAAATATGTTAAGTGAAGATAATTAATTACAAAGCTCTAAAGAAAAATTATACAAGAGAAGTGAAAAGAGCGAAATGTAAGAAAACAGCTGAAATTTTGAATAATAGTGTGTACTTTAACACAGCAGTGTGGGATGTAATAAACAAAAATAGGCAAGTAGCTGATGTAGATGCTTATACTAGTGTCCCCAGAATAATTAACGAAAATAACAAAATAATATATTGATGATAGTGTAGACATTTGTAATTTCTTTAACAGATATTATCAACTGGTTGCTAAGGATCTTCAAAAATCTCTTAATACAGGTATTAGTGATGCAAACATGAGGAATACTGAGGGGATTCAGAACGAATTAAAATTCCACCCAGTATGCCAAGACGAGTTGTCAAATATCATTGATAGTTTAAATAATAAAAAAACTGTAGGAATGGATGGGTTATCCAGTAAAATTCTGAAAGAATGTAAAGATCAATTGTTAGACCCTTTGATTCATCTGATCAATCATTCATTAGAACAAGGTGTTTTTCCAGATAACTTAAAAGAGGGGAAGATCTTGCCAATCTTCAAAAGTGGTGATAGAGAAAAGGTAGAAAACTATAGGCCCATTAGTATTTTAAATGTAATAAGTAGAATTTTTGAAAGAGTAGTTCTAAATAGGTTACTTCTGCACCTTCAAGAAGCTAACTTTATCTGTGATGAACAGCATGGCTTCCAGAAAGGGAGATCAACAAAAACAGCCATAGTTTCTCTAGTTGAAAAACTAATAGATATAATAGATTCAGGTGATAAAGCTACTGCAATCTTCTTAGATCTGTCAAAGGCATTTGACTGTGTTAATCATAGAACTTTATTGGAAATACTGCAAAATGTAGGTGTAAATGGGGTTGAACTGAAATGGTTTGAATCATATCTTATTGGGAGAAAACAATGTGTAGAACTAACTACAGTAGTTGGTAATAGTATAGTAAAGAATAAATCTAATAAATTAGAGGTGCAAGCTGGAGTGCCTCAGTGGTCAATACCAGGTCCATTGCTTTTTTTGTTATATGTCAACCGTTTACCTAAAGAATTAATTAGTGATAGAGCCCTCTTATTTGCTGACGATACATCACTCATTTTCAGCAATTCCATTCTAGATAATTTAGAAATAAGTGCCCATATAGGTGTGCAGTCCATTGTCCAATTTTTAAATCAGTTGAAATTAACTATAAATAGTAAAAAATGCCAATACCTTCAAATTCAAAAACAAACATAATTTAAATGAAGATAGTGCTATAAACGTGTTTGTAAATGATAATCAATTAGACCAGGAAGAAAAAATTGCATTTCTAGGAGTTACGTTGGATAGACGATTGACCTGGACTCCATACATTGAGAAAATATGTAGTAAAATTTCATCTGGGGTATTTGTCCTGCGACAGCTCGCTAGATTGAATGACAAAAAGTTACTTTTTACAGCTTACCATGGGCTCTTACTGTCACATATTAGGTATGCTATCTTAGTATGGGGTAATTCATCAAAACAAAATTTTGATTGGGTGTTTAAGATCCAAACGAAAGCGGTTAGGTGTATAGAAAGAGTAAATAGATTAGATTCATGTAGGCCGTTGTTCAAGAGACTGGTCTCCTAACTGTACCCTGCTTATATGTGTATGAAGCTACTTTATATGTAAAAACGAATGATATTAACCAAAATCTTGATGTACATGATTATAATACAAGACGCCGAGGAGATTATCACTTGGTGAGTCACAATAGTAGCTTATTCAAACAAAAACCTAGTTATATTGGTAGGAAATTCTACAACAAGCTACCGCAGTTTTTGAAGAGTCTTGAAAATATAGAAATATTTAAAAAACAATTGAAGAAATATTTAGTTGATAAAGCTTTTTAGAGTGTACAAGAGTTCCTTTCACATCAAAATTAAGCCTCACCTCAACTAATTGAAGTAATTATGTAATATAGTGTATAATATTGTTGATTTGACTTGTCTTATACTCCTCAACTGGAGTCTCCAAGACGTAATCTACAAAAAAAAAAATATTTCTAAACATAATCCGTACGAAGGACGGGTAGCTGCTAGTGTGGTAATAGAACTTGGAAGAAATGTATCCAAAATCGCACAATACTTGGTTTTTAAACGTTTAGTATTCTGTTAAAAAAAAGTTAATTTAGTCTTTTATAGCTAAAGACATTGTCAAAAAGGTTTTCTATACTGATAAATAACATTAATCCCGATCGATGCTCTCGTTTTTCAGGAGAAGGCCGCGTAAAATGTATCCAAAATCGCACAATACTTGGTTTTTAAACGTTTATTACTCCGTTAAAAAAAAGTTAATTTAGTTTTTTATAGCTAAAGGCATTGTCAATAATGTTTTCAATACTGTTCAATAACTAAAATCCCGATCGATGCTCTCGTTTTTGAGGAGAAGGCCGCGTAAAATGCCTTTGGGGCCGTGACAGACAGACAGACAGAAATTGAGGTAAGACTATTTTCAGCTTATTTAATGTATAAAACGTAAAAATAACAAAAAAATATATAATTCTGATAAATTTACAGACAAAACTCTAATTTTATTTATATAGATTGGCAATATTAGCCAAGCCATCCATTCTGAACTTGAAAAACGTGCTATTAAGAATATTTTCGCGTACTTTGCAGAGTATCTTAATAATTACGGGTAATACAGTCGTGTAATGTGTTTTATATGATTTTCAGCTCCTTCTTTATGAAGCCTTATAAGTTTACCACTCAAATAAAGGTCCGTATATCTATAGATTTTGAATATAAATAAAATAATTGATATTGGTAGCCGCCATAATGTCACTGATAAAACGGATTGCGACTCCTTCGTCCTGGGGTCTGATTAACGTTTAACCTTGTTCCATTATTTCAGTTTATTAGTTAGGTTCTTTTTGAATTATTTAATGGTTCATCGTTACCCACTACTTAGAGACTCATGTGGGCGTCATTAGCAAAAAAAAAAAAAATAAACAGCATTCTTCTTTTAGCTCTATGTAACGAAGCGTTTCAAGACGTTCTTTGTTCATAAACGTTTTCATTATTTTGATCAGAATATTTGTATGAGTTGCTTTGGCTTGTGACAAAATGAAAGATAAATTCTTCGATTTCTTGTTCCATAACGGTCTGCGTTGTTAATATTAATTTATTATTGTAAATTTTATTTAACGACTTGCAGTTAATTTCAATTGTGAATAAATAATATTCTTACTCACCCTTGGCCAGAAGTTTTAGCCTTGAAGATGAGTTTTCATCACTCGAAAACGATTGGCCAAGAGTGAGTAAAAATATTATTTATTCACAATTAAATTTGACTACAAATCGTTGATAAGTTGATAAAAGATAAATGTAGAAGAATATTTCAGCTCTTTAGAGTGCACGAGCACACATGTAGTCTGTCAGAATCTTCCTGTAACATTCTTTATAATAAGTAGGCCAGCTCTATTGACCTTTATTTTGACTGTTTAAAGTTTTTTTTGTAAAATTGTGCTAGCCATCACTACTGGTTCAGATGGCTAGAAGTTCCATAATATTCTTGATACTGTATCTCATTATTTGTAAAACTTTAATGGAAATAAAATTTACTTACTTACTTACTTAAATCAGGGTTATTTTTCGTATGGATTATTGGTAAAGACAGGATCACGGTACTTGCAGCCCGCGTTGAGATCAAAGTGCTCGACGGGCAATATTCGAGATGAGAGTCTGCAAGTGACGGCTCCGATTAAATAGGACAACTGGGCTGCTATGGTGGCTGCTGGAGACCGCTCTAATTGAATGACCCTGCCTACACAGATTGGCACTCACACACACACACACACTCAATCACCCTTGCTGCCATTCCAATGAGCCAGTCATTCAAATGAATTGCATTCATCCGTGACAACCCAGAACACTCAAATGAATTGCATAAATTTCATCAAATTCTCGACTTTCTTCTATATTACTTAAAGCTCTGAAATTTCTCATAAAACGATAGTAGATGGATGAAATATGTTGCTCCACTTTGATTAACTTATTTTAATCTTCTTCATATTGGTGATGGTGATTTTTTGGTAAATATCCATTATAAATGAATTGAAATGATGTTATCACAATCATATTGACTATGAATAGACGAGGCGCTATAGCCACGTCATGTTCAATCAAACTTAAACTAATAAAATGAGCTGCTTTATGTAGCCTACATGGAATAAGGCCCATATTACACTGTAAAACATTATTTATAGAAGAAATTTCCTGGCAGAAATCATTGATAGTGTAATTGGGCATTACTTTTCATAAAAGACTTCACGACTACTTAGTTGTCTTATCTGCTGTACTAAATTCTGATTTGTATGTCAACTTATTGTTAATTGTTCACGAAATTGAAACGCTCAAAAAGTATAATTAAACGGTAGAATCTACAAAAGTGTTAATCGCAGAATACGACAGCTTTGAAAGTTCATAGTTCTGGTAGCGCAGTTGGTTGGAGCGCTTGTCTGTGGCTCTGGCTGGCTTTGTTTCCTGCAGCCTTGGGTTCGAATCTCATTCAGCCATGGATTTTTCTCTTATTTCACCCATTCACATCATTACCCACGCACAAGTCTCTGGACTCATGTGGGCATCCACCGCAATAAAAAAAATATAATATTGTATCATAATGCAGAGCATGCTATAAATAATTTTCCTACTAAAAATTCATCAAAAAAGGTTGCCACTTCTTTGGCTCATATTTTATTTAGTACAGTGTAGTACAGCGCCAAACATTTCTGGTGCAGCGCGTATTTCTTGGTGCTCTGAAAACTCACATTTATGTGACTGAATCTGTATGATTTTGCATTGTACCAACTCGTGAAAAACTAGAAGGCATAATCAATAAATGCTTGTAAATATAATATTTTTCTAAAGAATTAAGCAACATTAGCCTTAACAATTTCTCGAGTGCTCTTGACCCTAAAAGCTCTAGCCTATTCACTTTTTTTAAGTTTTGTGATATCAGAAATTTCTGCAGTTCATATCAATTTCAAGAAGTTAATTTGGATAATAATTGAACAAAAACTTTGTTAGTGTACTCCATCCTGAACTCCATACTTCGAATTAGTCAACAAAAAGTTGTCTTCGTAGTGGCGCAACGTAAAGTTTGGAGCGGTTGAGTTGCAGTAATTCTGTGTATTATTAGCAGTACAGCTTTTTTGCATTAAATTAGAGTTCTATAACTACATTTCACAACTGGGATAACCCAGTAACACGCATCCACAAAACTCTCCGTCCAGCATGCATTTTCATCTTTGCGTGGGAGTTAACAGTGAAATTTTATTGAATATATGAGATAATCAGCAAGATAAGCAAACATACCAGAGTTTCAAATGGGACTATTCCAAGTTTGAAATGTAAACTTCCCAGTTCAAACAAATGCTTCCCATGGGAAACATCTTCTTACCACCCTCGAGTGTCTAGTTAGAATTCTGAATATCTTTATCAATTCTAAAGTGAACTCTGGTGGGTTAATGCAGTAAGAAGTGAAGGTTGCAATAGAAGTTAGTTTATTATGTTTGTCTGGAAATAATAAACTTCTAAGAATATTAGTTATTAATATTAGTTTATACCTTACATTTTTATCTTACATGCTTACATTAGGATAAATATTTCATAGTATTCAAGTATTTTTATTGAATGAAAATATTTTTTCTAGACTATCAATGAATACCGTATTTGAGAAGAATACCTTGAAATATCATTTTTAACAATTATTTGTTTCATGGTATAATAGTAATTATTATTTAAAGTCAAAATTTTATTAGAAGATTCAATGTCATGTTCTTTGAACTGGTTCTGTGCGTCATTTCAAGTGAACTTCTAAATTGATATTCTTCAATTAAAGGGTATTTAGTTATATTTTTTCAGTAAGACTGACCTAACCTACAAAAATTGGATTTTCTAGTCAAAATTGCGTGGAAAAATTGTTTTGGACTAAAAGCAGTTGTATATTTACATAAGATAGTCTTGAAAAATAAATTATTAAAAATCTTGAAATATAATTGTTGGTAATAGCTTGAAATGTGGATTAATATATGAAAATTAAAAGTTGATCCTATGATGTATTTGATCCATATACATCATTTAATCATACACTTATTTAATTTGTGGTCCACATATTTAATTTTAATCCTACTTTATCTTGATAAATAACAATGGTGGGTATGCTACTTGAGTAATAATTATTCTCTAAATGTTGATCATGATGTTAATCAATGTTAATCGATGTTAATCAATGTTAATCATAATTCTTGTAATACGATATGGAGACAGAATCTCATCATAATCATACGGATTAATTCAACTTATTGCATTTCAATTCATCTAAAGTTATTTTCCAAGTAAATCTCATCAAAGGTTCGAGAGCAGATTCGAGAAAATGCGAATTCTACAAAATCTCATCATAATCATTACTGATCAATTCAACTTTTTGTCTTTCAATTCATGTAAATTTACCTAAACTTATTTTCTCAAATATACCATTGAAGGTAACAGGCATATTCGAGAAATTGCGAATTATACAAAATTTCACATTACAAATTAATTAAACTTATCGCATTTCAATTCATCTAAAGTTCTTTTTCAAAAATATCCCATTAAAGTTAACAAGCAGTTTCGAGGGTGGCCCTAAAGTGTGGGTTTTTGTTATCTCAATCGTACCAAAGCCCTATTTCTTTCTTGCAGTTCCCCTCTTATTGGTCAGCTTTCGCATTACTCTACACTGGGGTGCAATTCCCTGTTAAAAAGCTTTTCCTATCATTCTCACACATCTCCTCGTTCATCAGCTCTCTTCTGCCTCAACACTTTCTCTAAAATGGAAGTCATTCTTTTTGTGCTCTATTCTTCCGTATCCTTATCACGAGGTTATTTCCTGGTATGAAGCTCTCATGTATGTTAATCAACCTCATCTCTTCTTACACTTAGTCTGTGCTTTGTAGCAATGGAAAATGTTGCTTTTTCTTGCTGATGGTTTCTTTAAGAGTCTGAGACTTGTGGGTGTGTAATGAAGTGGATGGTGATGTAGTGATGTTATTAAAATTAAAGATAAACCTTTAGATTTAGTTGGGTTTCAAGGTATTTTTGGGTTCCAAGGTTTCGAGTAAGTGAAAATAAAACAGACGTCATGTTACAGCTGCCGGTCAAAGCAGCCCCGAGCTTTTGAACAATGAATGGAACAAAACAAGGGTGAATGAATGAAATGTTTTATTATTTGTTGAATTTGAAAGAACTGACAATTTTGCAAACTACCGAATACGCTTAACATAATTTAATAATTCCGTATTCCTCAAAGTGCAATCAATTATACTCGAGGAGACTTCCGCAATGGCGGATATTGACTACAGCATTGAATAGTTACTGGAAATCGATGGACGCTATTGCACAAAAATATTTAGCCACCGCCGGGAATCGAACGACGGACCTTCCAATTGCGGGTCAGGCGTCTTAGTCATTAGACTACAGTGACCTTTTCTATACAGCAGCGTTCATTTTAGACTTGGCCATATCGGCTCGTGTATCACAAGTTGGATTTAAAGGAACTAATCGTTTTACGAACTGCCAAATATACAAAACATAATTTATTGATTTCGAAATCATAAATCAGGTGTATTATTTTATTCATTATAAAAAAGTTGTAAGATATTGGTTGTTCAATTCCATTTCAAAACACAACATTTCATTCTTAATACACAAAAAATTCAAATCTTGTGAATTTATCGATTGTCTATGAAGAATCCTTACAACAAAAATCCAAAACACAAAAAATTTATTTCTAAAATTTTATATTATTTTTATCTTTTAGTATTAATAATTTCTTTCATAAAGTTATGTTCTCTCTTTACTATTCATGTAAATTCCTCTTAAACTCTTACTACCACAAAGTTCATTTTCGCTGTCTAAATAACTGGCCAAATTTACCTTCCATCTTTTCTTGGCTCATTTATGAAAATGTTGCTAATCTGTTGATTAATGAGCATACTAAGGATGAAGATGCTGGAAGCACTTCTCTATGCTAAGTATTTCTCCACAGTGGAAGTTTCACATTTTCCAATCCATTAATAACTTTTTATTCGAGCATAAAGTAGTTTAATACTGTGTATTCTGTGATCGCGAAGATTTTCTACTTCTGACTTCAGAACTCGCGAAGCTCTGAATAAATTTGCGACTGAAAATCGCTTTATAACATTGTAGAAAGTTGATGGGATTCACTGAGAGAGCAATTTGTATTCAATGCATCGCTCAATTCGTTCATCGAACACCTGTGACCTGTGTACTGAGTTTGGAAGTGGATCTCACATCTCTCCTAGATAACTATCTCTTATTGTAGCGAAGATTTCAGTAGTCTAGATATTTCCTATAAATTTTGTTGTTTCCTGTTTCATTCCAAAATCAAATTTAGAAAAGACCTGATACGGAGTTCGAAGTTATATGAAAGTTCCAAAGACTCTCAAAGACAAAATTGGCTGGAGACAAAACTCTGTTTTACAGAATTTTACATCTCAACGAAAAATTTTTACTTAGGATTTTCCTAGTATTTGGGTCTTCCTAGTATATTGCAGTCGAATGAATACCATTGTTTTCATGTGGTGCTCGAATATATATCAGACTACAAAACCTTTATTGCTTTCTGATAAACATATGAAATTATGTAATTTTCTATTCACTTGAAGTGTCACTCAGCGCTCTCGTACATTAGCTTCAATGCATTGCAGTTTCTAAAGTATTGTTGAAAGATAGTTTTGCTGCTCAAATTGCTCATATAATATAAATAAATAAATATAAATTAATGGTTTTATTAACCGTCATGAAACAAAACATGAAATACAAAAAAAGTCTTAGCAAATAACAAAATGACGAATATATACACATGCAAAGCTCAAAGAGTATGTCCAAATATGGGAGAAATTATATATTTAATTACATCGCTCAAATAATATTATATATCAGGTTTTTAATTCTATATTCATTATCAGGCTGTCCGATGGAGTAGAGAAGAATATACTGCATTTACTCGAATTTGAAGCATCCTTGTTGGATATGTACTTCATTCGGATGAGAATAAACCGTCTTCTGGTTGTTTCATTTTTTCGGATTGAACGCGTCCAAGTTTATCAGATTTTTTTGAAAGAAAAATGTTTCGCACAGCCGATTATGTTTTATGTAAGTAATCATTATTATCAAGATGTATTTTGTTAAGACACAAGAATGATATTTATCTGTATTGTTGATAAAAAATAAATTGGATTGAATTGAGTACGAGTGGATGACTGGACGTGTGTGTGTGAGTGTGTGAATTTGTGCATGCATGAGAAGTTTCACTAAGCTATATCATTTATTATTAAATTTATTGGAGTGTTCCCACATAGGTTTTCCTATGGGGAAACACATATTTGAAGATAAGTTTATTTTGTTTGATTTTGTAATTGAATGATTTAATTTAATTTTTTAATAAATTTAAATTTGAAAAAATGAGTAAATACGGCAATATTGCATAGTCTTGATTATACTGTAATTCATAGGTTTGAGCCAAAGTGAAAATTTGGTCTTTCCTGCCCCTCCTGTTGTACTACTGCTTTATTTCATGAGCAAAACGTGATTCCCACTCTTAAATGTGAATTACTCTTTAATGAAACGTGCAGCTTTGTTATTCGTTGTTAATTAGCGTTGCGGTCACTATTTGAAGGCTAAAAAATAATACTTTTGGACCCTGTTGTTGTAGTAACTGAAGTTTCTACTAGCTCTCAAATTGCGGTTAAAAGTAATTGTAGAATGAGTCAAAATTCAAGCATGTCGAGAATATTATTCGTTAAACTTCCGGACTGCTATCCGCTGCATGTTACAAGCCGGAAAGAGCTGCCTGCTGATCATTAGTCCGAGCTCGGAGCTCACAAAACCTCTGCTCACTAACTACCTCCACTAACGATGCTTCCCCACCAATTGTAACATTTGTTTCGCACACGCAAGTTTTCCACAACCAAATCCCAGTGTGTGGTAATTGCAATTTCAATCTTTATTATATGATAATTGAGTAATTATGTATAATTTTATGTATAAAATATAATCCTTTTCAGTGCTATTGGGTTGGACATGAAAGTGGTAAACCTCAGTGTAAACAATTTTTTGTTTTAATGTTTATCAGATATCATTAAATATCTTGAATTGATATTTTGAGTTCAGTTTCAGTGCTACCAATCATATTGAAGATTTGGAAGTTTGACAAAATTACAAGCTTAAAAAAATTCAGGTACACTGTAGATCAAGAGCAAGAAGATGCTACTTGATAGTGAAGGGTTCTGCTAGTGGATAGTAATGGATTTTGAACTCTCAATTTAACCCAATTCAATGCACTAAAGACACATTGATTCAACAATATGGTTAAAATGTAAAACCTTGGATTACTTCCATCATTAATAAGGATTCTGTTATTTTGAAAGAAATGATTTAGAATAATATTAATGATGATGATGATGATTTTATTGAGTATTACTAAAGCCTTGGGGAATTCAGAATGAATGGTTCTGTTGATATGGACGATTTGTGAGAAGTGAGGTAATGTTAATAAAATTGCTAAATTTAATAGAAGTTCATCAAGAGTATTGCTGAAAACATGAAAGATTACTGTAGAGAATATTATTCTAGAGAGCATAGAAAAGTCAAACTTTTATAAAAATGCTGCAAATTTCAATGATAGCGGGCTTTCAAAAATGAAGTGCTTTTAATGATAGCCAATGAAAGAGGCTTTCAAAAATTTGTTATTTTTATAAATTTTCGAACATTTTTGAGAAACTGATATTGAATAATTATAAATTTGTTGTAAAACAAATTATGGTGAAGAATGGAGGATATAATAACTATTTAAAAAGAGGAATTGAAATAACGGTTTTCAATTACATGAATCAAACGCTAAACGCGAATCTTGAATTTCATTCTTTGTAGTTGCAGTTGGCTTAGTCGATTAATTTCTTGGAAATCGATAAATTGATTTGATTGCTCTGTGCTTGTTATCCAACAATTGTGATTTCGAATTCGAAATATTGAATTCCAATCAGTTTGCTCCATCAAATCAATTAGGCTTTGGTAGAGTTATGTTTTATTTAATTTATTAAATCAATTTAGTAATCAATTTATTTAATACTCCAACCAAGAAAGAATCAAGGAAATAAAAAATCATTAAAATCGAATATTTATTCTCGATCATTCTCTTTTTTCCACTTATATTGCATACGTCCATTTCAACTCTCAACTTAATTTTAATTTCCTGAGCGGCTTTTAGACGGTGGTTATTAAATTTGATGTTTACGTCCATATTTTAAAGCTACCATTATCAGACACAATTCACTTTTAAAAAGTCGATAATTTTTTTCCAAGTACAAATAAATGGGGATATTATGCAGGCTCACAGACCAAGACTCAAATTACGATTGTGTGATTATCCTTGTTTTCGCTAGAGATATGATGATGAATCACCGTACAACAGTCGTAATAAACGATTGTTTAATATTCCAGTTGATATCAAATGAATTGGAACTCGCCCTTCTCTGGAATAAACAGACATCATTTTCTTCATCTGAACATTTTTGTTTTCTGCTTTACAACGTAAGCTTGATTTATTGCTGTTTTCCTCAATAAATAAAGCTTACGTTCAAAAATACTGCATGAAGGGCTGAAACGTTATCGAGCTACGGATATTCTTTTTTTTTTATTCATTGGTTTTAATACAGTTAGGGAAACGAAATTCAAGGAAGACACAATGTAGATAACTAATCTCCTGAGTATTGGCAATGTAGCCTTTGTGGCCCTATCAGTGTTGGAATTAGGTGTTTGAAAATTTGTTGTCATAGCTCAGTCCATTATGGCATTGTTGTGAAACTGAATCATTCTTCTTTATGTTAGTATTGTTATAGTTATATTCGTTATATAAAATTGTTTTTTCATAGCTCAGTCCTTTATGGCATAGTTGTGAAACTGATTCATTCTTCATTATGTTAATATTGTTATAGTTATATTCATTGTATAAGAATTTGTTGTTATAGCTCAGTCTTTCATGGCATAGTTGTGAAACTGATTAATTCTTCTTTATGTTAATATTGTTATAGTTACATTTGTTGTTTAAGAATTTGTTGTCATAGCTCAGTCCTTAATGGCATAGTTGTGAAACTGATTCATTCTTCATTATGTAAATATTGTTATAGTTATATTCATTGTATAAGAATTTGTTGTTATAGCTCAGTCTTTCATGGCATAGTTGTGAAACTGATTAATTCTTCTTTATGTTAATATTGTTATAGTTATATTTGTTGTTTAAGAATTTGTTGTCATAGCTCAGTCCTTAATGGTATAGTTGTGAAACTGATTCATTCTTCATTATGTTAATATTGTTATAGTTATATTCGTTGTATAAGAATTTGTTGTTATAGCTCAGTCTTTCATGGCATAGTTGTGAAACTGATTAATTCTTCTTTATGTTAATATTGTTATAGTTACATTCGTTGTTTAAGAATTTGTTGTCATAGCTCAGTCCTTAATGGCATAGTTGTGAAACTGATTCATTCTTCATTATGTTAATATTGTTATAGTTGTATTCGTTGTATAAGAATTTGTTGTTATAGCTCAGTCTTTCATGGCATAGTTGTGAAACTGATTAATTCTTCTTTATGTTAATATTGTTATAGTTATATTTGTTGTTTAAGAATTTGTTGTCATAGCTCAGTCCTTTATGGCATAGTTGTGAAACTGATTCATTCTTCATTATGTTAATATTGTTATAGCTATATTCGTTGTATAAGAATTTGTTGTTATAACTCAGTCTTTCATGGCATAGTTGTGAAACTGATTAATTCTTCTTTATGTTAATATTGTTATGGTTATATTCGTTGTTCAAGAACTTGTTGTCATAGCTCAGTCCTTAATGGCATAGTTGTGAAACTGATTCATTCTTCATTATGTTAATATTGTTATAGCTATATTCGTTGTATACGAATTTGTTGTTATAGCTCATCCTTTCATGGCATAGTTGTGAAACTGACTAATTCTTCTTTATGTTAATATTGTTATAGTTATATTCGTTGTTTAAGAATTTGTTGTCATAGCTCAGTCCTTTATGGCATAGTTGTGAAACTGATTCATTCTTCATTATGTTAATATTGTTATAGCTATATTCGTTGTACACAAATTTGTTGTTATAGCTCAGGCTTTCATGGCATAGTTGTGAAACTGATTCATTCTTCATTATGTTAATATTGTTATAGTTATATTCGTTGTATAAGAATTTGTTGTTATAACTCAGTCTTTCATGGCATAGTTGTGAAACTGATTAATTCTTCTTTATGTTAATATTGTTATGGTTATATTCGTTGTTCAAGAACTGGTTGTCATAGCTCAGTCCTTAATGGCATAGTTGTGAAACTGAATCATTCTTCATTATGTTAATATTGTTATAGCTATATTCGTTGTATACGAATTTGTTGTTATAGCTCAGCCTTTCATGGCATAGTTGTGAAACTGACTAATTCTTCTTTATGTTAATATTGTTATAGTTATATTCTTTGTTTAAGAATTTGTTGTCATAGCTCAGTCCTTTATGGCATAGTTGTGAAACTGATTCATTCTTCATTATGTTAATATTGTTATAGCTATATTCGTTGTACACGAATTTGTTGTTATAGCTCAGCCTTTCATGGCATAGTTGTGAAACTGATTCATTCTTCATTATGTTAGTATTGTTACTGTTATATTCGTTGTATAAAATTGTTTTTTCATAGCTCAGTCCTTTATGGCATAGTTGTGAAACTGATTCATTCTTCATTATATCAATATTGTTATAGTTATATTCGTTGTATTAGAATTTGTTGTTATAGCTCAGTCTTTCATGACATGGTTGTGAAACTGATTCATTCTTCATTATGTTAATATTGTTATAGTTATATTCGTTGTATAAGAATTTGTTGTTATAGCTCAGTCTTTCATGGCATAGTTGTGAAACTGATTAATTCTTCTTTATGTTAATATTGTTATAGTTATATTCGTTGTTTAAGAATTTGTTGTCATAGCTCAGTCCTTAATGGCATAGTTGTGAAACTGATTCATTCTTCATTATGTTAATATTGTTATAGTTATATTCGTTGTATAAGAATTTGTTGTTATAGCTCAGTCTTTCATGGCATAGTTGTGAAACTGATTAATTCTTCTTTATGTTAATATTGTTATAGTTATATTCGTTTTTAAGAATTTGTTGTCATAGCTCAGTCCTTAATGGCATAGTTGTGAAACTGATTCATTCTTCATTATGTTAATATTGTTATAGCTATATTCGTTGTATACGAATTTGTTGTTATAGCTCAGCCTTTCATGGCATAGTTGTGAAACTGATTCATTCTTCATTATGTTAATATTGTTATAGCTATATTCGTTGTATACGAATTTGTTGTTATAGCTCAGCCTTTCATGGCATAGTTGTGAAACTGACTAATTCTTCTTTATGTTAATATTGTTATAGTTATATTCGTTGTACACGAATTTGTTGTTATAGCTCAGCCTTTCATGGCATAGTTGTGAAACTGATTCATTCTTCATTATGTTAGTATTGTTACAGTTATATTCGTTGTATAAAATTGTTTTTTCATAGCTCAGTCCTTTATGGCATAGTTGTGAAACTGATTCATTCTTCATTATATTAATATTGTTATAGTTATATTCGTTGTATGAGAATTTGTTGTTATAGCTCAGTCTTTCATGACATAGTTGTGAAACTGATTCATTCTTCATTATGTTAATATTGTTATAGCTATATTCGTTGTATACGAATTTGTTGTTATAGCTCAGCCTTTCATGGCATAGTTGTGAAACTGACTAATTCTTCTCTATGTTAATATTGTTATAGTTATATTCGTTTTTTAAGAATTTGTTGTCATAGCTCAGTCCTTAATGGCATAGTTGTGAAACTGATTCATTCTTCATCATGTTAATTTTGTTATAGCTATATTCGTTGTACACGAATTTGTTGTTATAGCTCAGCCTTTCATGGCATAGTTGTGAAACTGATTCATTATTAATTATGTTAATATTGTTATAGTTATATTCGTTGTATAAGAATTTGTTGTTATAGCTCAGTCTTTCATGACATAGTTGTGAAACTGATTAATTCTTCTTTATGTTAATATTGTTATAGTTATATTCATTGTTTAAGAATTTGTTGTCATAGCTCAGTCCTTAATGGCATAGTTGTGAAACTGATTCATTCTTCATTATGTTAATATTGTTATAGTTATATTCGTTGTATAAGAATTTGTTGTTATAGCTCAGTCTTTCATGGCATAGTTGTGAAACTGATTAATTCTTCTTTATGTTAATATTGTTATAGTTATATTCGTTGTTTAAGAATTTGTTGTCATAGCTCAGTCCTTAATGGCATAGTTGTGAAACTGATTCATTCTTCATTATGTTAATATTGTTATAGTTATATTCGTTGTATAAGAATTTGTTGTTATAGCTCAGTCTTTCATGGCATAGTTGTGAAACTGACTAATTCTTCTTTATGTTAATATTGTTATAGTTATATTCGTTGTTTAAGAATTTGTTGTCATAGCTCAGTCCTTAATGGCATAGTTGTGAAACTGATTCATTCTTCATTATGTTAATATTGTTATAGCTATATTCGTTGTATACGAATTTGTTGTTATAGCTCAGCCTTTCATGGCATAGTTGTGAAACTGACTAATTCTTCTTTATGTTAATATTGTTATAGTTATATTCGTTGTTTAAGAATTTGTTGTCATAGCTCAGTCCTTAATGGCATAGTTGTGAAACTGATTCATTCTTCATTATGTTAATATTGTTATAGCTATATTCGTTGTATACGAATTTGTTGTTATAGCTCAGCCTTTCATGGCATAGTTGTGAAACTGACTAATTCTTCTTTATGTTAATATTGTTATAGTTATATTCGTTGTTTAGGAATTTGTTGTCATAGCTCAGTCCTTTATGGCATAGTTGTGAAACTGATTCATTCTTCATTATGTTAATATTGTTATAGCTATATTCGTTGTACACGAATTTGTTGTTATAGCTCAGCCTTTAATGGCATAGTTGTGAAACTGATTCATTCTTCATTATGTTAATATTGTTATAGTTATATTCGTTGTATAAGAATTTGTTGTTATAGCTCAGTCTTTCATGGCATAGTTGTGAAACTGATTAATTCTTCTTTATGTTAATATTGTTATAGTTATATTCGTTGTTTAAGAATTTGTTGTCATAGCTCAGTCCTTAATGGCATAGTTGTGAAACTGATTCATTCTTCATTATGTTAATATTGTTATTGCTGTATTCGTTGTATACGAATTTGATGTTATAGCTCAGCCTTTCATGGCATAGTTGTGAAACTGTTTAATTCTTTTTTATGTTAGTATTGTTATAGTTATATTCGGTGTATAAAAAATTGTTGTCATAGCTCAATCCGTTATGGCATAGTTTTGAACTGATTAATTCTTCTTTATGTTAATATTGTTATAGTTATATTCGTTGTTTAAGAATTTGTTGTCATAGCTCAGTTTTTTATGGCATAGTTGTAAAACTTATTAATTCTTCATTATGTAAGTATTAGTATACGTGGAAAAGGTGTAGAGGCATAGATACTATACTAATATATACATTGAGAATGAAATAATGAGTATGAAAAGATAATGTTTATCTTCAAAAGAAGACCCGTAAAAAAGAAAAAAATTATAGGCTCAGTAGAGACTGTAGCCTATTGGTTTGAACCACTGTACGTTATACACGAAGCCATAGACGAAGCTTGAATGTTATGGTATTGTGATACCATAAGCGCTGTAACAGAGAAAATAAGCCTGTTTCTTGTTGAGGGTTACTTACTTGCTTTTCTGCAATGTACTTCTCTGAACCACTGTAGCTTGTCACTAAAAAGCCATAGTCGAAGCAAGAATGTTGTGATCTTTGATAAAGAACTGTATCAGAGAAGATAAAGCTTTTTTTATTGACAAGGAGCATTTGCTTCGCTGCAATAGGCTTTCCTGTAATTGGGAAGAAACGAGAAAAAGACGAATAAAAAGTTTTCATTTGGATTATATTATCATTGCACAGTATAACGAGGAAACGGGGATCATTGAAGAAAAAAGGCAGCAAATAAATCTGAAGTTCGGAGTTGGAGACTATTAAAGCTATGTTTCAATGTTTTCTAATGTAAATTTACTTTTAAAATAGTCTATGAAATTGGAAAAGACTAGCTCTAGACTCTAGACAGATCCAGTTGAGAGCTACAGCTATGTATCCTTCTTGCAGTCTATAGCATATTTCTACTAAAGTCTCAATGAGCTTATTACGTTCAATAGTCTACTTGGAGCTTATACAGACTTTTTAGAAAAGCTAAAAATATTATTGCTAGAAACTGCAATTCTGTTATCATAACTTACTATAAATAAATGAGCAAATACATCGTGCTATTACTCTGATATGGTTCTCTGCTTATTTGCATGCCAGTTTATCTCTCTTAATCTCTATCCTTTTCATTTTTTGTCACTTTCTATTGTATGAATATCCATAATAGGCTTTTGGCTTTATTATATATTTGGCGAATTAAATATCATTCAATTAATTATTTTTTTATTTTATTTTGTTGATAGTTCTTTCCATAAGCAGTAAAATCACTATCGATCAGTGAATGCTTCAGGAGGGGTGATTCGGAACTCACCTGAAACTGCAGCTCAAACTGATAATTATCTTTATATAGAGTAAAGTAAGATTGTTATGAAGCAGTGATTGATTCATAACATCATTGTATTCACCCACAGCCATCTCCAGAGATGGCTGTGATTCACCTCATTATCAACGCGAAAATTTCAGACTCATGTGGTTTATTAGCTTCATCAGAAAACATGTGAAGCCTTCTTAATATCTCATTGTTTGATCTTGTAGTTCCATATAACTTTTTCACTTGATATTTGAACATAAAGAATAATGTAAATAAACTTTACTAGAAAATTATACACGAATAAGTTAGTAAGTGTTTATTAACTATAATTATTTATATTAATTTCATTATTATTGCAGTAGAATTCTAATTATCCAAATCATTTGAGACCGGGCACCGGACACAATTCAGATAATTGGATTGTTTTGGAAAAAGGATAAATTTATAAGTGCTTTTTTTCGTTACTAAAATGCATTTTTTATTGATTGAGGCAACACTTTCACTAGTTATTAGAGATGTTTTGTAAGTCAGTTTTATTTTATATTAATAAGAGTCATTAATTGCTGATCATCTCAAAGTAAACATTTTTTCTTAACTTTTTGTCAAAGCGACTCGGATAATCAAAGATTTTGTCTATCGAAGTTCTTAGTATTACTTCTACTTCGTTCTATAGCTCTAGTTCTTAGACCTTCTTAGTTTTACTGTGTATTCCGTGAAAATAAACCATATATGAAGATGCATGAGCCTCTAGTCTATAGAACAAAATTAAAACAGTTGATTTGAGTTTGTTTGTCACCATATAACTGAAACTGAAATATTCATCGCTGGGAATTGGATTTTTTTGTTGTTTGGGCCTTCTATGCTTTTGTACTCCTAGGTGACCAACTGCAACTGCACTAGTCCGGTGGATAATCATTGTCCGCCATTTTTCCAGCGACCACTCTATCAGTGGTCATTTTCATAGAGTCCAAAATGAAAGTTGGCGGAGTGGAAATTGAAAATTTGGAAATTGTTTGCCTCGTGAATTATTCATCGACCGGTTGTCGTGGGGCGGACTACTACTGGTGGGCAGGGTGGGCAGGGGAGGGCAACTCGCCCTGGTGTAATAAATATTAATGAGTTTATTACGTTTTGCTCGGTTGCGGAAAGAACTCTTCTCACCACCTGCCTCACCACTCCTCACAACACTCAATCCCCTTCACTTTTGCTTCGAAATCTGTGCGGTGGAAAAAAGATCGTTGCTGGTCTGCTAGGAGAATTCACCTCGTATGAATGAATAATGGAAAACGATCCGCTGTTTCATCTCATTCTTTATTTCCTAATACACCCTCCAACGCCCGCTCATTGCATCCAGCTCTCGCTATCACTCTTTAAGATTCGTTTGTGTTTTGATTTGAAGCTCCTCTATCATATGAATCCCTTTTCTGTGAGAACTTTTCCCCACATCGTTACCAGGTTATGAATTAGGGATCATTATGAGATTCATTTGGGAAACCGTTCGCGTGAATACGAAAGCTTTTCTTCCGTCTACCTAATTAGTGACTACCACCAGCTGTTGGTTTTCAGTGCGGCTTGTTGCTCAAGTTTCCTCAATAGCTTAAAAGAGTGAGTGTGAGTAAGCGTTGAACAGAAGAAATAGAGCATTTTTTCTTGTTAAACAGTGAACCTAAGTCTGAAAGTCTCCACATGTCTATTTTGGTATTTATTTGTTTATTGTTACAATCAAAATGCAATGTATTGTAAAGAAACAACAGGTTCTTAGCCCAAAACTTTCTTAACCAACTTTATACAAGAGTCCAACTATTTCTATGCGTAGGTTATGTATACGTTTTGGTTAGAATATAACTTGAATCTTCTGGAAAACACAATTACCAAGTTATCATTCAGAAGATGATTATTAGAATTACAAGCAGACACAAATGACATGAAGTACTAGAAATACTAATTGGAAGAAACAGAACATTGAAAATACCAGTAAATGCCAAAAATAGAGTAGGCCTATCAGATATACCAATAGAAACAACAAGTAAGAGTTTTATAAATACGAATAGAATCAAGATGAATAGAACATTAGAAATACGAAGAACATTACTAGTACCGAGAGGAATATTACAAATACGAATAGAAACAAAAGAGAGTATTAGAAATATGAATAATAACAAAGAAAATAAGAGTCCATTTATTTATTTTAATTTAATCCTAAGCTTATACGGTTATTGCCAACATGTCATCACATCGACTTTGTAAATTTGTCACCATGCAAATCGTGTTTCTTTCCCATCAGTTTAGATTATTATATATTCAAGATTTACAGTGTGGAAGCGCGTATTTTGTTCCTAAACTAGTGGTCTAAAATTAATAATTTCAAGAGTTGGGGAGTTATAGACATTCAATTCTATTTTAAGTAGAGTGATAATCGCAATTATAAACAGCATTCATTAAGAAAACCGTACAATTACTGTAACTTCAATTATTTTAGTTCAATCTATTTTTTTAAGGCTCGTGTAGCTGATTCCAGCAAGCAAATTCGACAATGTTATTAAATTAGATTTGCATCTTATCAAGTCCTAGAATGCGCAGGCTAGTAGCTAGTTAATTACAACGATGGGTAGTAATACCCCTACGTCGTGGGAATGTACGCCTATTTATTAAAAAACTTGAAAATGACTTCTTCGACTTGTCACATTTTTACTTATAAGTTATCTACTTTTATACATCAATTGAGTGATCTGCAAACTTTTGAATGGAATCATTAGTTTGCTATAACTAGCAAACTTGGCTTTACTTGGGATGAAAACCAACATTTCCATCACAGCTATTCAACCACGAGTTCAATTTGATCATTATTGAGTGTAGTTGAGACTCTATATGTGACTGTAAGTGAATATCACTCATAAGTATCCTAAATTCAATTTATAAGTATCACAAAAGTACTAATATACTATATACTTTTCAAGGGAATTGAAGTGCTTCATTATTATGGTGAACCTTAATCCAAGATAGCTTCAGTTATTGTTTTTCTGTCTCCTTTTACGATAAAATCTGCAAAGATTTCAGCACAAAAGACTCGATTGAATCTTTTTGATTGTACAGAATCTAGTCAAGAAAGAAAATAGTTTTCCAGTCAAGTAAGAGAAAATGAACTTATTGCATTTGGCAATGGAAATGTCCGGAGAGAAGAAATGAACAATGTCCCCAATCTTTGTTTGGAGCTGAGTGTAATATATGCGAAGCTGGGCGAACAGGAAAACTCGTATGTTTTCCAATTTGAACAAGAGGCGGTGCGCTGTTTTTCTCTCAGGAGATGAAGGAAACTGGATTAAATTGTTTTTCCGTCCTTCCTTTGTCTGAGTTTCCAGTGTAACCGGGAGGAATGCAGAAAATAGCAAGCCTGGAATGGTCGGGTAGAAGCAGATTATAGGTAGGGCACAACGTGTTTGCTCTTCTTTTTCTCAACCTTTCTTGTCGCTGTTCTGTAATTTCCAGAGATAATATGCGCCACAACAAGGAGCTCGCCCAGGGCACGTGACATCTTTTGTGTCTAATCCAATATCGTCTCTTGACTGAGATCGGCAAAATTCATTTTTTTTGTCATCCATAGCACAATATTAAATTGTTAACAACGTTTGTTGTTAACGATTTTTTAACAACGGCAGTACAATCTATGCAGCTATCCACCGTAGTAAATCTAGAAGTATTGCCAATTAAGAAGCTTTTATTATTGTGATTTACGAATTTTTCGCTAACAGCATTGAAAAAGTTCTATTTTTTCGCTTTAATCATCCAGAAATTTTATTTTAAGATGAAAATTTTCTTGGTGGGTTTCAAAAATATAAATTTATGTAAAGATAATAAATAAAAATTAAGACGAATGCACACAAAATAAACACTGTTTACTATCATCGATGAGTGAAAATGAAAATATTTGTGATTCAATATGAAACAAATTTTCAAAAATAGTATTGATGCTTCAATAGCACTCATTTACCATAAAACTAATAAACATGTCGTAACATTTTTAGAATAGAATAATTTAGAATTTGGAATAATTTTTATTTAACCAATCAAAATGTACAATAAATCTGCATATAAAAACACAATGACATTCCAAGATGCAAAATATACAAGAAAATAAATAAACAAATTTTTATATCCAATTATAATAATTGAAAACAAAACAACTTTCTCGAGAAAGTAGAAATCAATAATGTGTTGGAAAATGCAAAATTCTCATTTACAGTATTATCAATTTCCATGTCCCCATATTCTCAAACATGTTTCCAGTTCATACGTCTTTCAATAAATTTCGCACAGCAGTTCAGTGATACCTTGAAGTTGTGCAAATTAACATGAAGAAGATAACTGACTCCCCTTTTAATAAGCTGTGCATTAGAAAATTACTTTTTTCAATAAATTAACGTTTGTTGAAATCGATTTTAATATCACTTTCATTTATTACAGGTGAGAGTTTATGTAATTGGAAGCGAGATTCACACACTCAGTAATACTGTAAGTAGTTTAGAGTAGTTTATTAGTTCATTAGACATAACAATTTCCTAGGAAAGCTTACTTTGAATCATCCAGCGTTGTACTACCAGTGATCAAACTAACTCTAATTAATAAGTGATCTGCAAACTTTTGAATTGTATCAGAAGTACGTTGTAACGAATAAACTTTGCTTTACTTAGAATGAAGACCAATTTAGAGATGTTTTCCAAGAATTTTCTAACATCAGAGCTCTTCAACCACGTGCTCAATCCGAACATAATCGAGTTGAGATTATTAATACATCTGTCAACAACACAGTAAATTGTCGCGGCTGTTTGAATTCTATTCATTCTATTTGAACAGACCACTAAGCAAGCTACACGAGTCTAAACACTATCTAGAATGATCTAATATTTACCTCGACTCTATCCATATTGAATGTAGTAATATTTGAATGTATGCCGTCTGATGTAACAGTATCTGCATTATCTTAATTAAGCCCAGTGTAGCTTGCCTGGCGAGCTCTCGTTGGCGTAGTGGCAGCCATTTGGGCCCAAGATAGCAATGATAAAAAAGATAATAGCGATGGCGCGCGATTGTTATCAGCATGCGTACATTTGAATCTGAATGGGGTACAAAGGTATGAGAGGGTGCTTCCTCCCCACATTAAGGAGGTAAGCCGCAAAACAATAATTCCAGGCCGAGTTAGGTTGGCAGTAGTGCTTCGTGCAGGTCATATTAAATAGTTCCCTTGTGCCGACGTTGCTTTGTATGTTGGAAACCTGGGTTGGATTGCCATGCAGTGTACCAGCTCCCAAAACACCAGGTGAACGAGGCTGCTTTGAACCGCCCCGCTGCACTGCAAAAGCCACCACCTCATCATCCATCCACCCCGTCCGTATTTCTTCATTGTGCGCTAATCTCATTAACCGTACGAACGTATTTCAAGCTGGGTATCCATACTCTCCATTGAGCAGCGGTTCTATTCCATAAAATATGAGAGGGTCAACTGCCTTCACTGGTTTCCCAGAATTTTTCAAATACTGGAAGTTCAGATGACAGATGATAAACACAAATTTGAAAATTATTGGATTTGAACTTTAATTTCCATCTCGAGTATCATCGGATAGATCAGAAAGTATTGCCATCGGCGGTCAAATTGGCCAAATTAGCCCAAAAGTGAATGAATAAAAAGGCTTTCAATACTATCTTGAATCAGAAATTAAATAAGATATTTGAATATATAAGCCAATAAAGCATACGCATACATACAAGAATCTCTTGTTTTCATAATTTTCTTACTATTTTCTATGAATAGGAGCTATTTAGTATTATATCTTAATTTTTCATTTCAAGAGCACGAGATCACCATCTAGTGCTGTAAGAATAGTTAAAATCGTAATTTCTCAAAAATTGATGGTTTTTTTCTTAGAAATGTATTGAAATAAAACTTTATGGAGTCTGGATCCTTCTGAAGGCGAGAAAGTATTCTATTTCTCCAGTTATTTGGAATTTAGATCCATTAATGCTACGAAATTTGAAAAAAATAATCAAGTTTTGAGAAAAAACTATCGTTTTCGTAAAAAAACATCGACAATCCATCACCTAGGACCACTTGAGGTCTAAAATGTATCGGCTCAGGTGATAACAAATGATAATTAGCTGTTATATTGTCAAAACTCTTATTTCGAATGACGACAGTAGCCTAATACTCCTTGAAATGTATGACAGAGCTCAGCTCATGAAAAATGTCTAAGAAAAACAATCATTCCAATCTACATTGTATGTACAGTCAATTTTTCAGTTTCGAATGTTGGTTGAGTGGATAAAAATACAAATAATTTCGAAGAAAGTTGTCCGGGAAATTGTGGGGGGGGGGGGCATGGGTGGGAGAGAGGTGACAACTGGTAAACGTTCGTTACGCACTGCAGGCGTTGTTGAAAAAAATCTCAAGATCATGCTAAGTTTTTCTCAACAGCATACAATTCTTGGCATTTATCTTGACGGGAAGGTGAAGATAAACACACAAATATAAGGAATCCGCAGATGATGAAATGAGGAGCGTAATTTTGAATTGCTTTCTCCACTTTCGTTCAGCAAGAAAAAAGTCTTAACTCAGCCCCAGTCGTCGTGTACAAACAAGAAATGATGGGACCGCAACGCTAGCTAACCTCGTTTATCCTTCTTCTCATTTATTGCTCTTACAAATGGGAAGAAACGTTCTTCTCGTGCCCTCGACATTTCAGTTTGTAAAGATGTTGTTTTCACTCGAATCAAAACAGCCTTACAAAAATCTAAAAATATTTTCTCTGTGAATTTTCTTTCAGACAATATGCTTAAAGCCCAAAATGTTATAAAATGTGATTTTCTTGACTTTCCAATTGCTGTTCCTTTTACAAAAATAAATAAGCTCTTTTCAACATGATTTGCAACTTCTCACATAATTCCGTAAATGTAACTTTAATCACTTTTCCTCTTCCTAGAAATTGTTCTAGATGTAACTTTGATCACTTTTCCTCTTCCTAGAATTGTTCTACAGAGTGGTAATGCAAATCTACAAACACAATCCGGTCTACCGAATTTCTGAGAAGTTCGAAGCGCCTTCCAACAGAACGGCGTGAACTTCTGAGAAACGCTTTCACTTATGACGAGGATCCAAAACGGAGGCAAGGACAATTACATGCAAGGATAGGTCGATCCTTCTAATAATTATCACCTTCCAAACAAATACCTCGATTCGTTAGCTCCAAGATATTCAATAAAACCAGTTTTTCTTTGTGTCTTGAAAAGATTCTATATTTACTTGAATAAGTGACTATTTATCGGTTCTCATTTTAATGATAAATTAATAATTCATACCCTCAGGGATAGATGACAGATGGTATTCGAAACTCTTTCCAAAATACTGTTAAACATTCAATGACTTAGATATATAACACATATAATGTTTGATTATGACTTATATGGTTTTCAATTATGACTTAATTTTTATCCAGTAACGCTCTTCCCAAACAAGTAACAGAGACGAGTAACAATATAACAGTATTGTACCTAACATTGGATATATTTTAATATTGAATATTTTTCTAGTTCAAAACTTTTAATTTTGTGCAACTGTACAGCCTGTGTGCTAGTTGATACTTGGTACCCCACTTACGATAGTGGTAACGCTTGTGCGCTGCACGCTCGCACAACTTTGGCAGCAGCTTAGTAACTTTGCACTCTGCTGCCTTTTGTCGTCTTTCAGTTGCCTCAACAATTTCCAAAGTGAAAGTGCCTGCCGGTTGTCCCTTCAATAACTGATGATCCAACTTATCCATGCATTTCTACACACTTGCTGGAAGTTCAATGGCTGATGAATGGCTATGTCCCGCACTTAACTTATTTTTATGGGTTCCATCACTGAAATAATGCTGGCAACACCTTAAAGTAACACACGAAACATTTTTTACGCAACCAACAGCAGACACTAAAAAGTAGTTATCACACAAGAAGTAAATGAAATAAACAGTTCAATAACTTCAAACTAGCAAGGAATATTCCAACAACGAGAATTATCAGTCCAAAACTAATCAATAAACTCTATAATAATCAATGCACTCACTCTCTCAACACTATTCTAGTAGTTTTTTTTTTTTTTTTTTTTTTAAGGATGAAGCCCACATTGGTCTGAGACTTGTATGTGGGTAATGAGAAGAATGTTGGTGATTGATGAGTTGGACCTATAGTTTTGAGTGGGTACCGAACCACCGGGAAGTGATTTTACAGCAGAGAACAGTCTTTCTTGCAAACCAATATAATCGGTTACCGGTTTTGAACTATTATCCAGAGCGTTTCTTATTTAATCTGATTGAACAGATCTACTTTATAAATTCCTATATTTATAGTATAGTTATATTATCACTGAAAACAATATTATCACAATTACTGTCACAGTCATTCTCACACTAAGAGCCCAAATGCTCTGTAGTTACAATACTCTTGTTTGAAGAGTATAAGTTATACATAGTCTGTCGCTCAACAAAGAATTGTCACAAAGCTGTTCCGGACTATGCCGGACGATTGTCTCCATATTTATACTAGAAAGCAAGTTACCAGAAAGTTGCATTCCATTCTTCCTATTTATACTTGACGAATAAACACAATCCAGCGTCTTCCAGTACCAGAATAGCATAGTATTGCCCAGAAGCACATCTGAAGTAAGAGAGAGAGAGAGAGTGAAATGGTAGATTAGATTATTTTTTTATTCATGTAAATTCACGAATCATGAATATGAATGGTTAAAAACAAAATTATCAACCTTACATTTTTTCAGATGATGAAGCCCACATAGGTCTGAAACCTGTGCGTAACCTGAATAGAAATTGTAACATCTGCCCAAATAACTCTAGGTTGAAAAGGAAAAACGACAATATTTTTGTAAATGATGTAGGAGTTCATTTGAATGTGATTTTAATTTGTTATTGTATTAGAACATAATAGTTCAAAACCACAATTTTCTAAGCTCGATTCGTCCACGAGACTTCTGGAATGAAATTTGGGTAAAAGCTAGGGAAGCTTGGGTGTTCTTCCTTCTTTTTTTGAGAACGAGTGTTTATCAGAGATATTCCTTTCTTGTAGGATAATCTCTTCTTCCCTGCCATATATGTGCTGTTCGTCGTCAATTCAAAAACTGTACAGAAGTGAGTCTCCCTCTTTCATTTAATCCCGTTCGCTTTTTTATCTGCTCTTTTCTACAATTCAAATATCCTGACCTTTTCCATCGAGAATGGGGGATATGAGACCTTAAGCTATGGCTAATAATACTCTACAGCGACGTCGTTTTCATGGAAAAGGTTTATCTTTTATTCTTTCTCTTATCTTTCCTCTCTTTCTAGTCACCTCTTATGTGGCTACCACTGAATGAGCACAATGTTGACAATTTTACTCGTTGAAGTCGGTCCAAATGTGACTTGGGTTGAGATTAGCATTTAAATTCGAGCAGCTGAATAGTAGTGAGGAGCCAGTTAGTAGTAAGCGAGAAAGTAGTGAGCCAGTAAGCGAGTGAATAGTAAGCCAGCCATTAAGTAGTGAGCGACCTTATTTCCTAAGATCGTTTGCAGTAAACAATTGTAATATCCAGAGCTTCAGGAAAATGATATTCAAGGAGTTGAGGACTTTCCTTTTTTACCTTGGAGATTTCATGTCTTGTCAACCATTTTCAGTGGCTTATTAAAATGATAAATATTTTTCTTACAGTTTTTCCTTCTTTTCAAGATAAACTTCCGGTTCCTTGATACACTTGAATACATAGGAAAATCTATTATATTGTGAGATAATAAACTCTACTAAGTGGCTTCGTCAGTAAGTCAAATTCTTTTGAAATTGCATTATGATCCTCCTAAATTGCTCAGTTTTTCACAAACTTAACGTTATTGTTGTCACTGTTGGGCTTCAGTTTATTAGGAAAGAGCCTGTTCTTCATCTGACAGAAATGATAAAGATTGAAAAAAGTACTCTTTAATTTTCGAAACCACGCTCTCTTATTAGAAAACTAAGCCAGATTGAAAAATGTATTATATTGAATGTGTGTAATTGAATGTGAATATATTATATTGCACGACAACTTTATACAGGAATAGTTGTTGAGAAGAAATCATCTTCTTAAAATATCTTGAAAAATCTTACAGTTCAAAAAACTGTTCGATTTACAAATTAACTCAATATTCCCATTATATTATATTGGATTCTATTGTGTTCAGATACATTGGAATTTATTCCGTTAATCTTTTTGTGGTCTCTGATCCTATTGTAATGGGAATTCTAAAATTAAATAGTGAAATATCAAATGAAAACATTTCTGTCTAATAGCTCAAATTTACAAATTACTGAATAATTGACTAATAACTCAATACTCAAATTTCTAACTGTTCGAAATCGTCAAAGATGAAAAATCGTTCATATTAAAAGTGAGAATAATCTAAAGATGAAGAGTCCGATTTATATCCCCGTAATAGGCATACTATTTCTAAATTCTCAATGTACAGTAGTTTATACAACGGAAGATACTGAAGAGTGAATAATCCAGAACTAGAAAATTCTGTCTCTTCTTGTTCAGAGTCTGCACTTCAGTTCCGTTCTTTTATATGGCTGACTCGAGTCAGCTGCATGCCGCATAACCACTACAATATTCATTGTTTAAACCTTTACGAATCCGAAAGCAAGCGAAATGCTTAGGACTCTTTTGAATAATAAACTAATCCTCTTTTTATTGTTTGTTCATCTATGTCGCTCCTCCCGCTATCAAACCGGTATTTGAAAAATGCATGCTGAATTTATCGAAGCATCCATGAAGTTATTCACAGTAGAGCTAAAGATTAATTGGAGGCTGGTATTTTTTATTCGTCTTTGTTATATTCCTCAAAGAATTTTGTGATATTGATACTAATGGAGTTTTAAACTGTAGTTGGTGATCATTGAAATGGGTTCTATTTAAAACTAAGGTAATACAGATTCTGATTAGGTATGAGTATCTGTACTTTTCAAGTACAGCATTAAGTGTTTACATGTAATTATGTCAGAATACGTGGAGCATTATGCCGTGTTAGAACTATAGATATATAAATAATATATTATTCATATTACTTATCTATTTTATGTTATTAAATATCTCTATGGTTAAAACATGATATATCATGCGTTTTACACATCAATTATTGACAGACTATATCTCAAAGATTTCTCTCGAGATTATTCAGGTTCCTACCTTAAAACTAATTCAAAGTTGTGATAAATTTTCATTTTTGTGAATCGAAAATTCACAAAATATGTTTCGCCATATTTGCCAATTCATTTCCAAGCTCATTCCCATAGTTGATGAAAATATAAAATTTATATTTAAAAAATTGAGAATCATCACATGTACAACGGAATTATTGGTTGATATGAACTGTTCATTTCAATTTTAATTTATTTTTCTTGTAGTTAAAACAAATTAATTATAATTGGGGTGATGAAATAAGTTAATAGAATCCAACAATATTGTCATATAACTATTGTTGTAATATTGATCTGGTTTAGAGCTATAGCCATCTGGTACTAGCCATTGATGTTTGCGGAAATGTTCACCTATTATAAGAATCCATAGTGAACACGGAAACCCCAGTAAAAAAAAGGGGGTAAAGTAAATTACTTTATAATTACCCTCAAGCAAATTAATGTAATCAAACATTATTTCAGATAACCATCACTTGTCAACATCATAAAGTCATTCAGTTCCATGGGTTTCATCAAGATTCAAAGTTCATAAATTGAAACTTACTATGAAATTTCAATAATTATAACTTCGAACTTCAAGTTTGTTAAGCAAGAATGATAAATCATCCAATTGGTTGGACATTGAAGACCTTAGTAGTCAATGGCAACTACAATTTCCAATATTTCATTGCAAAAGCTTCGTCAAATTGGGACGAAGAGAGATCCACTTAGTTTGGTCGTACTCGGGGTTCAGAGGGCTCTTCCTTCAAGAACTTTCAAGATGTAGCGAGCTGGCTCCTCTTCGTCTACAGAACCTTTCGGCCACATCAACACTAATGGAGCAACAACAACAACAACAACAACAACAAATGATAACAACCATTTCATTGCGTTTTCACAACAGGCTAAGGTCTGTCCAAAGTTTCGCCAAGGCAAGAGTCTGGAGACTTGCTGTAGCGCTGACGGGCTCTACTTGCCGAAGCTTGAAACTTTTCAAGTCGCCTCTCCCTCCTTCGTCCTCCTCCAACCAGTTATCGACGGTTGCTTGTGACCAGAGTGAAGGGCTACAGACTATAATCACTACTGAGATTCAAGTTTTAGCCTGCATCTAAACGAAGCCACTCAAAAGAAGACGAGGAAGGCCACATAAAATAGGAGGAATTGACAAGTTTCAAGCGGGATGTGGTGGAAGAATGTATGTGGTGTAACCAGCTTCAAGACTATCTAGTCTCTAGAGAGAGACATTAACACAATAATTGAATTATTGAGAGGAATGGTATCTCCAATTTATTTTTTATTTCTGCAAGTTGAAATCTATTCCAATGTCACCCACTGAAAAACATTAGAGTTTAATGTTTCCCCTTCCTTGTAGAATTTTATATTTTGTGTAGAAGCTTCATTGATATATCCAGAAAGAGGAGATCGTGAAATTTGACATATCAAGAAGGATTTTTCAACTAGTTCTTATTGTCTTGGCTAGTTTTATTTCAGGCAAACCCTCACGCAGATTTCGAGACAATAATGGACGTGTGGAGCAAAGAGATGATGGCTTCAGGGTGTTGTGAGGATCTGCGCATCATGAAAAAACAGGGTTGTAAATGTTTAGTAGAACAGAGGAATGCTCTAGGCGTTTAGCTTTGGAAAGTGCGATTTACCCTCACGAGCGTTGGAAGAGAAGAGGAAGAAGAATAAAAGGAGGAGAAGAACAAGAAGAAGAAGGAGGAGAAGGAGAAGAAGAAAAGAGGAGAAGGAGAAGAAAAAGAAGGAGGAGGAGGAGAAGAAAAAATTAAGTATGAAAATAAAGTAAAGAAAGAAGCAGGATTAAAAAAATATATATATTTTTAAAAACCAAGAAATGCTAGCTAAATTACTTGAAAAATTAGAGAGCAATCACGAAAACTCATTGATTTATCTTCCAAATATATATTTACTCGTGAACTCCAAATATTCATATTGTTGCGAGATAGAAAATTGATAGAGAAATAATTTGTACTCTTTCATTTGAAATATATAATATACTTTTTTGACTTACTTGATACCACTTATTTAATTGTGACAACTCTATAAAGACCAGAATGTCTTCACTACTTGTAGATTAAACTTGCTACTTTTTCGAACAGATGTAAGATGTAATAAGCTCCGAAGTTCTTGTTCATGAAATAGGGTTGAATGAGAAACAGGGACTAGATGGTTGAACTCATCTCGTGGATAGTGGTGCTATCCACTTTCTCATTGTCATATGATTAAACTTTGCTGCTCTCCAATATAACCGGCTAAAGCGAGTTGATACGACGAATATGCATATTCACATATTTGTTGAGGGTGAGTTTTGGATCGTATGCAAAGTTGAAGTATATTGTGATCGAATCCTGTCCTAGATGCGAAAATATTTTAAACTAGTATACACCATCAGTGGGGGGGGGGGGAGTGTAGAATCTGTTGTCTGGAATCCCTGCTGAATATGAACAAGGTAAGCGGCGACCAAGGCAACAATTCAAAAGTTGCTAGCTTCGAATATGGCGTCTGGCGAAGATTGAGAGAATTGGAATGACTCACTTTTCCACCAAACTTCCCTTCCATTCAAACAACCTCTCACCACGTGTCGGCCTCAAGTTTTCCGTGTCATTTTCCTCATCAAACTTTTAACCGATATTCAACAGATGCGCACTTCTTCAGCGGATGAATGAACGGCGTCCCCCCCTCCATCGCAATAAACGGAAACAACTTATCCACGCGGAATCAAACTTTCATAAACTTGGAAACAATAGTTCGAATACATCTGCGCTTTTATGGTATTCGTAGAACTCTATCAGATTGGTAAGATGCAAATTGTTTTTCGTTTGTGTTTTTATTACTTTAATTGTGGATTGGTAACTTTTTTATTAATTTATTACAAGTTGTAATATGCTTTCTGATGAATTATTATTTATTGCAACTTCATTAAATTTGATTTAATTTATATTGAATTCAATTTAAAAATGAATTTTGCAATTCAATTTCAAATTGAATTCAATATAACTTTTGTTGATTTTAATTACCTGATGATCATGAATTTTGCATGTTAAAATTGTTTTTAAATGAAAATTTTGTCAAGGTTTTTTATATCTATGGTAGTAAATTTCAAGGTAATATTATAGTTGTGCACAATATTACAGTTGAAAAATATCATAAATATTTAATATTCTTGAGTTTCTTGATCCATACTGATCTGCATTGTTATTAATAACTTTTTATGATAAATATCATAAGATAACTTGCAGTCAATTTTAATAGAGAATAAATAAATATTTACTCACGTAGGCTGAAACGTTTTCAAATCGTGACGAGATTCATTTTCAACAGCTACCTGGATCATCAGTGTTCTCTCCGTAGACGGTTTTGGTTAAAGGACAAAATGACATGAACAAAATGATACCTTGGAACAATTTGAAATATACAAACACACCAAACACAATAAACAAAACATCATCAATGAACAATTAAATTTTAAATCAAACAAACTTTTTGATCAAATTCTACAAAATCACCATTATTCTTCTAACCAAAACCTACAACGAAGAGAACACATTATACAGGTTGCTGTTGAAAATGAATCGTTACGATTCGAAAACGTTTCAGCCTACGTGGGTAAATATTTATTTATTCTCTATTGAAATTGACTGCATGTCGTTAAATTCATCATAAAAAGTTAACGTATTTAATACTAATGACATTTATATAGAGAGGTTTTTGGTCTTCATGGGCTTTAGATCTAATACAAACCACAATCTTAATTCTAAACTATAAAAGCATCTTTGTTAGATCTATCAAAATTGGAAAAAATTAGTTTTAAACTGGAAAAGCATATTTTCAAAATCCAATCGAATGAAGGAAGACTTTCATTGCGATGCAGCTCTCTCGTAGAACAATCTAGGTGGAGATTGACTGCGTCTAGAAGAGAATTCTGATATAATAATAATTATAAATAGTATTAAAATAAAGAAAATAAATAATTATAATAATAATAATGATTATTATAATAATAATAATAATTATTATAATAATAATTCTTTATTTTAATTATTTAATAATTTTTTATTTATAATTGATTTAATTCTTGTTGATAAGAAAGTTATTACTATTTTTTTTATTGCGGATGATGCCCACATGAGTCCGGAAACTTGTGCGTGGGTAATCAGGTGAATGATGAGAAACATCCATGAATGATATTCGAACTGTATATTAACTTCGATATTCTGGCTGTAGGAAACGAAGCCAGCCAGAACCCCTTATCTTTTCGCAGACAAGCGCTCCAACCAACTGCGCCACCAGAGCCGCTATTTTCATCTTATCGCCAGATATTATTATCTCCATTGCAATGGGCCTCCTAAGAAGTTGATAATTCATTAAGTGCACTGAAACACACAAATGTCCTACGCTTCAAGATTTTATTTTCAATACTAGCTATTGTGCCCGTCCTTCGTACGGATTATGTTTAGAAATAAGAATTTCGACTTTTTTGATAGCAACGATCATGAAGTTGTTAGCAGCTTAGGTCCCGTTCATACGATACAGTTTTTTTGCGGTACGGTTTTTTTACTGTACGGCGTCAACTGTACTGTGATGTTCACACGGTCCGGCTTTGCTGCTTATCTTATTGCTGTGCTCTCCTCCTTCTTCCATTGCGCTTCCAGTTCAGTTTTATTTATTCCAGTCCAGGATTTTTTTATTTGTGTAAGATTTTTTTAAATAAGTTTCTTACTGAAGGTTTCTCTTAAATTTTGATCAAAGTACGCAAATTCTGGTTTCAATATTCTACACATTTTTCTCTCATTATTTTTATATTAATCTTAAGTCTTGTCCCACAAGGCGGGTCTCTCATATATTAGAGAAATTAAATTTTCACAATAATTAATATCTTCCACTTCTGGACACTGGAATTCACTAATAAGAAGATCAATGCTGAAGAATATCAATGAAGAAGATCAATGCTGACGATCTGAAGACTGCTTCCAGCGTAATAAGCGTATCGTTTGAACATATCCATTACCTGTACAATACATGTGCCACCAGATACGGATAGTTATTTTGCGGTACAGCTGATTTTAGTGATACAGTTTTCGAATACAAAACCGAATGTAGAAAACGGCTAGAACAGCTTTTTTTACTGGATCCAGTCGAAACAGTATTGTGTGAACATACAATATGAAATTTACATGCAAACGAAAGCACTGCAAAATAACTGATACAGCAAATTTACTGTACCGCACAAGAACTGTATCGTGTGAACGGGCCCTTAGTAAACAACTTAGAATGTAAACAATTCAGTGAGAGGCATCAGAGAGAATATTTTTTGAGAACAGCTGATTGATATATTATTATATTGATAAATTACGTGATTTTTTCTAACATGGTAATAATAGTGCTACCTGGCGAATTCCCAAGAGCCTGGCACAAACCGAACCTTCCTAAAATGTTAATTTTTGTTTCGATAAATTGAAATTAGAAAATTTTGTTTTTTTCAACAAAGGAATAATTATTGATAAAACATAAGATGAGCTTTAATTCACCAGACATATGTTTCCTAAAAGACTGCAATGCTCCGACTACACAAGTCTGCAGACAGCGTAAATAACGCCGCGAAGGGCCCACCATTTATATTTGAGAACAGCTGATTGATATATCATGATAAATTACATGATTTGTTCTTATTCTTATGTGGTAATAAAACTTGGAAGAAATGTATCCAAAATCGCACAATACTTGGTTTTTAAACGTTTATTATTCTGTTGAAAAAAAAGTAAATTTAGTTTTTTATAGCTAAAGACATTGTCAATAATGTTTTCAATACTGTTCAATAACTAAAATCCCGATCGATGCTCTCGTTTTTGAGGAGAAGGCCGCGTAAAATGTATCCAAAATCGCACAGTACTTGGTTTTTAAACGTTTATTACTCTGTTAAAAAAAAAGTTAATTTAGTTTTTTATAGCTAAAGACATTGTCAATTATGTTTTCAATACTGTTCAATAACTAAAATCCCGATCGATGCTCTCGTTTTTGAGGAGAAGGCCGCGAAAAATACCTTTGCGGCCGTGACAGACAGACAGACAGACAGACAGAAAGTGAGATAAGACTATTTTCGGCTTATTTAATGTATAAAACGTAAAAATAAATAAAAAATATACAATTCTGATAAATGTACAGACAAAACTCTAATTTTATTTATATAGATTACAGATTTGTTACTGATGTTCACACTGATTAAAATTATCATTAAACTGGAGATGGTTGCCAAACGATCCAAATTACTGTAAAATAATGACTTCCAGCTCATGAATTTAAACTTGGTAGGAACTCAGTCCTCGATAATTTATTCATAGAATTAAAATGAGGCTAACTCAAGCTCGCAGATGACGTTTTGAGAAATGTGCTCATCCATGTGTAGAAGGCTGGATGGAAAAAATGAAAATCTCTTTTCAGAAGAATGTAATAAAAACTACTCACGCCTCCAGAAGAGTGAAGATACTTTACATATTCTTGTTGCATCAGATCGGGAAAGTATCTGCTCTGAAGTCCCTGATCCGTGCCCAATAACTTGGAATTTCGACGTCTAGAATAAAGTCTAATGCGCTTCCATGAATCTACTTCTTCATTTAGCTGATTTGTACCCGAAACTCAATCCGACTATACTAACCTGCTCAACAACGTGGAATTTCACTCTTGAAGAAGCTTCCAGATTTAGCCATGACCTGTAACCTGGATTTTATTGTTAGGAAAATTTCTCCGTACTCTGTTCGCATCTCATTTTCTGGACCCTTAACCGTCACAAAATGGAACGTAATAAATTACACGAAAGATAGTGCGTATAATTTATTTTATTTTTTTGAACATTACACAATGCAATAGTATCCCTCTAGCTGTAAGCTATTTGAGGGATATTTTATTAAGACATTATATTACAATCAAATTCAACAATGAATAACAATAGATTCCTTTTCGTAATCTATATAACTGTATATAGCCCATTATATTTTCTTTGTAATCCATTGATCTGTCTATTGTCTATTGCACCGTAAAAAATGAAGTCACTTAAACAACCAATCAATATGGTATCAAATTTAAATATAAATATAAATATAAATTTACAAGAAGAAACAAGATAACAAGATCAAGCGAAACTGTTAGTTATTTACCATACTCAGGGGTAAGGAAAAGGTGCCAATCCTAACTGCTGGAAAATTTTTATCTGTTTATCACTAATAATAATTTATGAATTATAACACGTAACTAATAATAATTATTCTACTCAAATAAGTTAATCAACAGCAAATTACAACATCAGAACAATAACATCATTCGACAGGAAGTTGGGACAGTCTTAATATTCTTTGTAAATAAGCAGTTCTCATTAATTTTGAAAAAATCATGATCTGTAGTTCTCTAAGAAATCCCTGAAAAGCGAAAGACTTGAAAGGTTTAAATTTAAAAAGTCTAGAGAGGTCTGGAAAACTAGAGAATCTAAACTACAGAGGGAAGAGAATATACAATGCTGTTACGAACTACTATTTTTATAGAATCAATTCAATCTATTTAGTTTATTTACAAATGACAGAAGTTTTCCCATAGCAGAATTTTTTAATGGGATTTGCGAGTAGAGGATTCCTAAGAAATTTCTAACAAAAACATATGGACTATTCCATCTAGGAAAAACTAAGATTTTTCCTCAAAACTTCTGAGAGTTCTGCTGGAAGGAAAAAGATTGTTCTGATGTCTTCTTTATGAGTGTGTACAGTAATATTCTATGAATATAGACGTAATACTCAAACCTTAATGGAGCTACACTTATCCTGTCTGATAGACATTACTGTCCTTTTAAATAATAATGGTTTTCCAGAGCTTTTACTGAGGTAGGTTTGTTACTTACTGTGGTGGTTAGAAGCAATTCCGTCTTTCATTATTTATTTCGATAGCTGCTCCAAGATCTGTCCCATTCTTGCCCCTACCTCCTTCCTTTGGAGGAAATGCATTTTCTCGAGAAAGAAGGGAAATCGACCTCCGTGGAAAGCGGCGGGTGTTCTGTGACCAGAAAATGAAGGGTTTTCCACTTTCCCCCGTTATGGGAAAGCGAAGGGATTAAACACTCATCGCCGCAGGAATGTCCCTTCTCTCCCGTAAGAAATGCCTCGCCGCTTCTGGCGTACTTTTTATCTAAAATTTAAACGGTAGATCTCTCTTAATAACTTTGTGTTTCAAAAGGTGGAGGAAATTCTTGATGCATACCTCTCCAAGCTTGAATTATTTACTCTTTCACGGCACTGTAATCACTTATCAAGTATTACTCAACTCACAATAAGCGGAGATTATTATCATAGTACAATACTACCATAGTATTATATCGCACTATTCCACAGCATATAATTATACTTAAAATTATAATTATTGCATATCGAGTATTAGCACCGATTTTGAGCGATCAATTTCTTGAGTGCACTTAGTTCAAAAAAATGTCAATATTAGGGTTAACTAATAATAATAATAATAATAGGTCATTTGATGAATCAATTGTGATATTTTATGGGTTAAAAGCACTGTTCAAGCCAATGTGAGGTACAGTTTTAGGTGTCTTCTAAGCCATTGATACTGCTTGAGCAGTAGTATCAAGCGCTTTATTGAAAATAGATTTAGAAAAGGCTAGAGGATATATTCCTGAGCATCTCTTTAGTTGGGCAAATCAATTCAGACAACCATTTCTTCATTTAAAAAATTGATCAAACAAATATCAATGCATGAGGAAATATGATTGGAACTGCCCACACAAGATAAAAAATTCTCTGAAAAAGTGAAATAAATTGAAATAATTTTGAATCTATTATTTGTTGGAAATTTTCACACAATACATCTTTCAACCGCTATGCTCAAGATTACCTTAATTACACAATATTCAATAGCATTTAACAAATACATTAAGATAATTATAATTAATACATCAAAATGTATTCAATACGTTTCTGCTCCTGGAGTTTACCAAACATTGCTCGTTTGATGGTCAATAATGAAATTACCATTGAAGATTACTGTCTTGAAAAGATATTGAATTTATATAATTCACTATATAACATTTTCTCAAGTTCTAAATAATTAACGGCATGAGACTGTTTCCAATGATTTAACTTAATTGCAATTCCTCATTATTTTTCGAGGTTTTGAATGGAAGAATAAAAAGGCCTGAATGCAGTGAGACGGTTGAAGTTCTTGCACAGGTTGCTTGTAACAGCCTCATAGACAATTGCTTTCTCTCAGATACGCGGTTGTCATAATGCCGGATTCCGTCACCCCTCATTAACCGTCCATTAGTGCATGTTTCCGAGAATGGGCTTTACGTACTTGGAACGACAGTGTTATGTGGGAGCAGTTCCCTTACAAAATGGTGGATAGTGAGGTTGGATGATGGAGCCAGGTCGTTGAGAGTGGCAGTGTAGTGTAGTCAACTACAGTATAGAGCTGGATCTCGAGTTGGAATAATCGCAAACGGCTTGGGTGTATGCTGATGCTGCAGGGTGAGAGAAGGAAAGAGGGAACGAAATAGGGCATGTTGGAAATAGGGCTTAGTGGAAATACGAGACAAGTGGAAGAGTGGATATTGTATCCTCTCCCGTCACTTTTCCCATCTTCACAAGGTAACATTCTGCGTTTTCATCCTTCTCTCTTCTGCTCATCCTCCATCATTCTCTTCCTGACAAGTCCACTTATTCATTCCCACCTCTCCACCCATCCGATTCATCTCTTCTCATATATACACACCTTGTGCGTCACTGCACGTACTGTCGTCGTTGCCAGCCAACTCTTTTTTTCATCATTTCTCGGGAAAATGGATACCCTACATTACAACAAGTCAGTTGAAGTTACGTAATTGAAGATCACGTGAAGCTAGCTAGCCCTTATAACATTCTATTCTAGTCAGGCTTGATTGAAAATGATGCCTTTTCCCCCCAAAGCAATTCGTTTCATGAATTGTACCCTTGTCTTGTCTTATATCTTGGATTCAGGATAGTGCATTATCCTTGACTCAGAACTAATATAAAGTGTGCAATTACCAAGTATTGTACATAATAGTTAGATAATTAATTTTTTCACTTTCCAATGAACTAGTACTAAGGGCGAAGTTGAAGCACAAATCCTCTCTACAACTTAACCCCTCCTAGATGAGGTGGATATGGGAAGTGATACGTAATTGAAGATTTTTAAGCCAGTGCTTATAGCATTCTTTAAAATTTTGTGAAGAGAATTTTTGGGCAATAGCCTGTTGTATTCACATTTATTGTATGCTAGTTAATGAATAAATAAATGATAAATATTATAAAGTACTGTACATGATTGGTGTATAATTAATTTAAATTTTCCACTTAGCATTAAACAAGTGCTGAGGATGGATTTGAAGCAAACAATTCCCCACTATAACTTAACCCACCCTTGATGAGGCAGGGAGATGATGTTGAAAGATATATTATTGAAGATTTTTAAGTAAATCCTTATAAAATTTTATTAAATAACAAGTGCAGATAGCAGGTATTGTGCATGAAAGATGATAATGAATTTTATTTTTTCAATTTTCAATGAACAAGTGCTATGAGTGAAGTTTGAAGCAAACAACCCCACTCTACCTCCTTAGATGACGTGGATATGAGGAGAGATACGTAATCGAAGATTTTTAAGCCAGTCCTTATAACACTCTATTAAATTTCGAGTGAAATTATCAGGTATTGTACATGACAAATGAATAATTAATTCATTTTTTATTACATATCAAATACTGTACATGATAGGGGGATAATTAATATCATTTTTTCACTTTGCAATAAACAAGTCCTATGGGTGAAGTTGAAACAAATGACCTTCCTTTTATGAGGCGGATATAAGCAGATATACGTGATTGAAGATTTTTAAAATCAGTCCTATAACATTCTATAAAACTCAGGCGTGATTGAAACTGATTGTTTTATGTAATTTATCAAAACTTATATGTTACATGCTTTGTATCTATCTATACTAGTCCAAAGTGTTTCCTGGAACAGTTGACGGGCGTACCAGTAAACTTCACCCTTTTTCTCATGAACAAGTTTATGGGCTATATTAATAGCCTTTAATATACTGTTGCGAAACTCAAATTGAAGAGGAGGATGTCCTTCAAGGGCTAATGACAGTGTCGACGTATCTACGATGTACCAGTAAAACTACAAGGAATTGTTAAAATAGCATTGAGTACACAAATCTAACTTTCGTTTGTTGAAAGTAACAAAACAAGACGAGTTAGATTTTTCATAAATATTCTACATCTATAATAACTCAACTATAATAATATGATATTTGATATTCCTTCTGAAAAGATTGGGATCCTACGGTCCTCTCAATTAGCTTACCAGGCGACATGATTACGTTCTTGTTCTAACAAAACAAAAATTTCTGGGTTTTTTCAATGTCCCGTGATTTCAAGGTGAATCGATTAAGAAGTAGTAAAATACCAGTTATGGTAAACCATATGGGTACGGTTTTTTCCAAATAAAACCGTTGAGAGCTTTCATAATTCCTCATTTTCTCACGTTCATTCTAAACCATGAAATAACTATCGCTGTAATACCAGAATAACGTTCATATCACGATGCAATAACGAATTTCTTCCGTTGAAATCATCATAAAATGCAGTCCTCATGGAAGGTTCACATAATATTTTTATCGTACTGTAGACAGCCGTCTACAGTCGAGTTTGTATTCAACAGACTCAATTCATACTGATCTATTCACTTATTCCCTTTTTATTCATGCATGACATTCAAATCTGTACTTGTCCTGAATCGAGTTTGAATTTAACATTGAATACTATCTTTGCACTATAAGCGATATTATAGTAGGAATAACATCAGTTTATGGGATTTATGGTGTTTAGAATGCCAGTCTGTTCTTTATCGAGCTCTTCTCGTGGCATACAATAGTTGAGAAGGAATGGAAACTGTGCTGCACAGTATATCTTATATATTATTAGCGCATTCGGAACATACTACAAGCTCTGAAATTCCATCTTTGAAAAATGGGGCTTCTCATTGTCTGCAACAGATACACCGAGGATTCCAGAAGGATCCCGCGTAAAGAATTTATTGCTTTTTTTAGAAAAGACACGCACGGTGATAAATTATGAGCATGCGAAGAAGTTCATTCCTAGGAGATGTTCTGGTGTATATAAATTTGTGAGTGTGTGAGTTGAGTGTATGTGTTTTATGACAGATAGAGTTCAACAAGAAAATAAAAGATATGTTGGAGAGAGAAGCCGCAAGGATTAACATTTTCTAGGCCCGCACACATACAAACATACATAATGTATCTTGACAGATTACTTATACTAATAATATATCATCTTTCTCTTAGGCCCAAATTATGTAAAAACGTAGAAGAGAGAATTTGTGTCTTCTCATTCAAAAAATGTTTGATGTACTTTACATGAAAGTTTACATTTATTATATATTTAAATCAATTTGGACACGCATAAATAAATAACTTTCAGTAAACTTTCTGGTCTGATTCCAAGTCGTTATTCTCCGTAAAGTATGGAGGTGAAGGTAACGAGGATGGAAACGATTCCTTTTCCTTTACAAGTTTTAATTTAATACAGATGTAGATGGAGATTTCACATTTTTTTAGTTAGAAGTTAGAAGAAGTTATTAGTTATACAATCTTCGCTATATAGCATTTTAAGATTTCTCGAAATGTAATTTAAAATATTCGTCCTATTTGGGTATTGTTTTTAATGACAATATTACAGTTTATATAACATTGCAATTATTGCGAATGGAATTATTATCCTGACCGGTTTCCGGGAGGTAAAACTAATTCAACTATATTTCACAAATTAGACACTTTAATATTTCTAGGCTTCTTCAATACACTACATAACATAAAAAGTGGTCTGCCTTAATCATGTCGGTTCATTGAATTAGAGTATTATAATACGATTGAAAAGTGTATCACAAACTTAATTTGTATGGTGTAAAGTATCATGAACTTAATTTGGTTATCAATAAGGGTGCTTCACAGTGGAGCATCTAATACTCGAGGTTAATTATTACCATTGCAAAATCAGACACAAACTATGTTATGGTGGTGTATGACAGATTAGAGCTGCGTGAATACCACAATTCCAAAGTATGAGTTTGATATTGCTCATGTGACACTATCATCGATTCGATACTCCACTGTACAAGCGTACTAAGAGAGAATGGAGTTAACAATAAAATTTATCGGTGAAGTTAACAAAAAAATTTATCGATGAAGTTCTAAGATCGATGTGTTTCAGTAGAACAGCAGCTGATCTCGTATCGCTACCAACAAAATCAAGATAGCAATGCTGATAGCCTACGTCCGGAACGGATAGGCACATAGAAGAAGAATTAAGTTCTCATGAATTTAATTTGACAGACTATTTCCGTGATCGAACCATGTCTTGGATAGTTAAACCTAGCAACGTTAATCATTACTGCATTCGGTTGGTTGATACTGCTCTTTATCAAGTTTCCATGAAAACCTATTTGTTCTACAAAGCATAAACATCAGGCTATTTGTTCCATTTTCCTTTTACACTGAATTGAACAGAGTAGGGTTGAATTGGAGACTTTCGCCAGGGCCGCCTTATATTTTGTCGGGGAATATTCGCGAGTATTCTTGCTGACGTTAATCGACTCGTAAAATACGCCCAATGGCGGAAGATTCCAGGTTTATGCGGCGAATAAAGAGGAAACGATCCTTGCCGTTTCTCACAATGGTGGCGCGGCAATGGCGGGCGCCCTTGTGAGCGTGCGAGCGAGAGGGAACGTGCTAGGGGATGAAAAACGACTTGAATAAGAGATACGCTGTGAATGTGTGTAAGAGAGAGAACGAGGAGTTGGTGCGCCAACCGTTCATCTTAGGGCGTTAAACCGCCACCAAGGAGAAAGAGAAGAGTGAAAAATGAAAGATTTCACACGGGCGAAGAAATGATATCGACAAGCGGAGAATAAAAAGGAGAATAAGTTGAATAAGAAGACGGACGGCGGCGCCTTGCAGTTCTATCGAGAGACAAATTTCCGAAGCGTGCCTTGCAGCCTAATAAATGAGGAAACGATCGTGAGGTGCGAGGATCGACAATGCCAGCCCTATCTGCTGCTTCTTCTGCTGCTGTCCGCTCTCTACCAGTTGCCAGTCACCGGCTTACCGCTCTTCACAGCGCGCATAAAATATGAGAGCACTCACCCTCACACACATACACACCTTTCTCTAATAAATTGTTCAGATCTCTACAACTCCTTTCTCTGATCTGCGTTTTTGTAAAGATCTAGGAGTCTCAGTATATTTTTGTACGGTATCTCAAAATGGATTGTCTCTTGTGTAGATATGGCAGAACTATTTCTGTTCAAAATGTATGGTGTTAATGTGATTTGATTCTCTTTCGTAGTCAGAAACCAGCACCGACTCTACACATACCTCTCAATACTGTATTTTATAGATTTACTTATTACATTAAAAATGGCGCCCATCGTTGCCCTGTAGAAAGATGAACATTCAACACAGATAGTTATAACAGCTGTAAATATAGTTAATTTTTATCTGATAGATGGTAAATACTTATCTATATACAGGGCAACGATGGGCGCCATTTTTAATGTAATCAGTGTGTCTTTAAAATCATGTTTTTAGGTCTGTGAAGAATCTCTGCTATCACAAACTATGAATTAATATTCTTTTCAACGAATGTGAAGGACTAGCTAAGGAGCGATTGCTTCAGGATAAAGAAGCTGGACTGTACAGATTCAGTAGGAAGGGCCAAATGATGTTGATGAATCAATAGGCAAGGCAATGTAAAACATGGAATGGTTTAACATCTTGGTATCATAGTTGATGATAGAATGGCATTTTATTGAAGTAGTTGTAAATGGGATATATTGTTTCTAATTCTACACCTCTGCTATTTCAATTGAGTAGTAACCAAGGTTAGTAGATAATAAACAATTTTATGTACCAACCTTGCAGAGTAACAACCATCTAATAGGATGCTAGGGCTGAAACTATCCTATCTAGGAGTTATTGATGTTGAGAGCTTAGATTTGAGTACTTGTACCACTATTTGAACTGGGAAGGTAGAATGAGTGCCCTGAAAGGTAAAATTTTCAAACACATGAATTCTTTTAAAGAGAAGAAGTATGAAGTTGTTTTCAAAATTGAAAGTTAATTGAGAAATCTGAATAAAGCATTGAATAAGCATTGAGAGATCCAATAGCATTGAATAAGAAACCGCTGATGTAGGTACTCATTTCTTAGAAAGAATAGATATTGAATTGATTCAGGAAAATTTCTAGCTCAAGGGTTTCCTTGATTGATCAATCTATCCAAGGGTTCCATGGATGGATTGAAACTCCGTCTAGTATATCATAATATCAATAATAGTTTGTCGCTATATGAATGAGATTAGATTAAACTTTATTGAATACAAAAAGAAAAAAAGGAAAAAAAAATTTGCTACACCAATAATCAGGACTGAAAAAAGTTTTTGAAAATCGTTGGAAACTCTGAAATGAATAAATAACAATAATAATAATATCATGTCACCTGGCTGGCTCAGGCCTGTTGTCAGAGTTATTAGTAGCACTTGAACAAGTTCAAGACCTTCTGAAGTGACTTAAAGACTGTTTTTAGGCAGCCGGGTTCGACAGGCTCAACGTGTCCTCCAAAACACGGAAGTAACCTCCGCAAAAATCTTTCGGTCAGTAAGGGATCTAATCCGAGGCACAATTAAATAAATAGTAATATAAACAGATAAGATCTGTTCAGATAAGACGATTATGCAGCTCATTTAAGCTCGTCATCTGCCGTCAAGTAATACTCTAGATCTGGGGTCTCCAAACTTTTCAGCTTTCGGGCCAAAATAATTACCTCAGTAGGCTCCGAGGATCAGAACCGTTTTCATTTTCTACTATCAAAAGAGTGTTTTAGGATGGATCCTTCCCTCCTTCTACTTCCTCTCCCACAACTCCTCATCATCCACCACCTCCTCCACCTATGAGCAGACTTGTTCCTTATTAGAAGAGTAATTTTTAGAGAAAATTGTACCATACACCTTTTTTTGAAAATAAATATATTGAATTCATCAAATATGGCAAAGATTACAAGAATAAAGATGACTCGAATTGGTAGCTATCCCTATCAATTTACTCAATCAATAATCTCCAGGGCCTAAGTGGTAAATTGAATGTGTTAAATTATGTAAAAAGGACTGAAATATTGGATAAAACATGATACAAGTCTGTTATTGCCGTAATTATTGTTATATTTCACAATATACACAAGTATGGTTCTAAAAACAGGTGCTTTCAAGATTTTAGTGAATTAACTGGGTTATTTATTGATTAAACGATATTGTTTTTCAGCTAAACTTGTAGGGAATGCTATTTAAAAAATAAGATGTTGAATTAATCAATAGCCGAGGAAACCCAAAATTTATAAAATCGAGTTTTATTGGTCAAAGTACACTGAATTCGCACTGCTGCTTTTAACTTGTTATTCTTGTGTGTTTAGATATAATAAACCCGATTTATGAACTCTGGGGTAATTTTTCACTATTAGGTGATTCACAATAGCAGCTGCTAAATCTATTACTAGAATGATGTATTGAAAAAGTAGTGGAATTTTTAGTAGAAAATAATATCAAGTGGCAAAACCCTATGAGCTGTCGCGGGCCGGATTGATCACACTGTTGCGGGCCGGATCGATCGCACTGGTGGGCCGGATCTGGCCCGCGGGCCGTAGTTTGGAGACCCCTGCTCTAGATTATAAACTGAATTTACTGGTTGTTTTTGTTTTTTAATGAATTCACTAATTTGTCCTGCTAATGTAATTATTGTTGTTGTGTTAATTTTGGAGAATAAAGTATTTCAATTTCAATTTCAATGAGAAATATAATTTTGTCATATGAGTATTTTGGCGTAATATGTATTATGAGGCTACGGTAAACAACACTAATCTGATCAATTTTGCACAACAATAGTTGATTGAAAAATAATTATTATTATCAGACACATTTTCAAAATGTATTCGCACATTGAAACTATAACTAGCGAAACCGTACTGACAAAGTAGCAAGAGCATGTTAGTGTGAGCCCCGAATGTGTTTTTTGTTACAGTTATAAACGAGGGTAATAGAGTACACTGTCGGGAGCGTCTATCCTTTTGTTAGTGTCGCTCTTTTTATTACGGGCCGGAACAAGCATTGTGGTTGGCTGAAGGTGTAAGTGCTCGTGAAGCACGATGCTCTGTGATTTTTTCACCAGTAGTATTGAAGATAACTTTACTCGGCAAGGTAATTATCAGGTTAGATGCCTGCGACAACGGCCATGGCCATGTAAGCACTCTCGAATGGATATGGACCGCCATCACCTTGCCTACTCTTCCCCTACTCACTACCTCCAACGAGCAGCCATCAGACTTAATTTATATGACTATAAAAAAGTTACTGCGCTCAGGAAACATCCTCAACATCCCTTGTTTGAAAGGTTTTATACTTTAGAGCTTTAGAGTGACCACCATTCCTGTTAGGTGTTGGTCTACTACCGAACATTTATAAACATTAAACGCAAACCATGATCACTATCATACGTGTATCATATTTACTCGTACTTTTACCTCCCTTCAGAATCCAGTGTAAGCCTGAGCTGACATCACCATCACAACAATTAATCTCACACTGCTGTAGTAAAAATAATAATTGTAGGCTCGTTTGGAAACATGTCACTAAATTGTGAGAATGATTTGAGTTCATTTATAAAATATGTCGATGAACTATTTTTTAAAGATGTGTTCCATCAAGATCTATAACTCGTAAAGCATGTTTGAGCATTGACTATTTTTTGAGAAAAGACAACTCTTGAACAAAGTTCTTGAAAAAGTTTGTTACGGGTTATTTTAATGACTGCTGATAGTTGTCAAATTCTCCGGCAGATTTCGTGAGCTGTTCATTAGGCTTCGATAGTTCATTTTGCGTTCGATTTTCGCTGCAGATATTATTTGCGTCGCAAATATCATTTGTGCTCATTTAAGATTTCAAGCTGAATGTCCATATGCAATTGTTCATATACAAACAGCATTGGAAATGAAAATCAGTGTGTAGTTTAGTATTAAGTACAGAATCCTAATTTTTAGAAAGTGAATCTAAACCATTTTTTAATCTATTCCAATCACCATGCAGTTACTTTTATTGGTATATTTTTGAAATATCATGATCTTCAATATGTGTCCTGATTTAGAGATATTTTTCAAATTATTTTTCTATTCAAATAATTTGTAAACGTTGAAGTGATGATGGAAAGTCATCTGATGGATGTGATCGCCCTATTTGTCCGCTCACATCCTCGTTTTAATTATTTTTATTAATACTAAATTAACACATATAACGCATATATTAATACAATTAACACTATATTAGTGTTAATTGTTGATGTGTTAATCGCATATACATGGATTTAAGTTTATATTTCCTACAAAAAGTATTAGTTAGAATTACGTTATTTTGTTATTTAAGGTTAGACAAACTAGATTAAACAAACAAGGTTAAGCAAGGTTCAACAAATTCAAAATTCAACGTTAAGTCCAGAATGTGACGAATTGTGCTCAGACATTGCCGTTTTATGTAAATACCGTTTTATGTAAAGTCCCTTGGATTTTTGTTGGAAGTCCCTTGGAAATGCCGTTTCATGTAAAGTCCCTTGGATTTTCTTTCGTTAATTGCTATAATTTGTTGTACAGTTTAGATCTATAAATTTAATAACTATCTATATGACTTTAATAAAACTGTTTTTAACCTATTTTAAGAAAACTTTGTGAATGTACATAAATAGATTGCATTAATAATGAATTTTCATAAATAAAGTGCATTGTAAGAACAGAATGTTCTTCCAATTAAGCTTTCAACGATTCTAGGTGAGGGAAAACACTCTTGTTCGCTTCACTTTAGGTTTAGCTGTTTATTATTAGCCCATCGTACACTTGTATTTTCACAGGCTGAAACCCATCTCGAATATTATTTATTGCCAGTCTCTTGCTTTTAGCTGCTAGCAGAATGGGTCAGCTTGTCAGGGGCAGAAGCGCAGTGTTGTGCAAGCGTTAATTAACACGCCTTGCCTGCCTGGCCTTTTCAGTAAACCACGTTGGCCTCTTTTCTGTTCCAAGCATCCGCTGGTTGAAAGCAAGCCTTCGGGCTATTGGCAAAACCTTTGACAGTACATTTCATGAAAGGAGAAAGGAGAAGAATGGCTAATGAATCGCAGTATGATTAAGATTTATGGAGAAAAATTGCAAATCTTACTTTTGAAGATAACGTCTTGAAGACTCCAAGATGGAGTGTAAAACAAGTCAGATCTAAAATATACGATATCACAACTATTACGTACACGACATTACCACTAATATTGTATAAATATACGATATTATCAATATTTTACACTAGTTACCATAATTACAATAACAAACAGTTGAGGTAAGGTTTAATAATTTAGATCAGATTTGCACTAAAGAAAACTTCATCGAAAAAATATTTTTTCAATTTTTTTTTCCAACTTGGATATTTCCATGACTCTCTAAAAGCTGCAGTAGCTTTTTATACAATTTGCTACTAATACAACTAGGGCTTTGTTCGAATAACCTGAGATAGTGATTCAGTTTTTTTCTTAGATCCAGTATTATTTCTTTAGTATTTGTGTAGATTTCCTCTTAACTCATTAATTTTTCCCCATCCATTGCAATATTTATCAAGTTTTCTCATTATTACTTTGTTCATAGCTTTGTGAATGAAATAAATAATCTTGTATCTAGGACTCCTTTCCTGTTTCCTATTACGAAATAGAAGTGCAGAACTCGTCTCACTGTTTAGTTTATCTCAGAAAACTACAAAATTGGTTCGAATGAAGAAAGTCTTCTAATTACATCAGTTGTGCGCATCAGGTACCAGAGTGCTTGAAGGACAAGAGACACTTCTTCCTTTATCGAAGCAAGTAGAAGACGCGACGCTTATATATATATATATATAGCAGTTTGCCTGAAATTTGTGAGTTTCCAGAGAGGCAGAAACTCTGTTTGGGCTTGTTATTTGTAGATGCTAATTCCGCTAAGATATATAGACGATGGCATCCTTCACGAGCTCTTTGCGGCTTAAAGCTTCTTAAGTAGCTGCATTATTCGTTTCTCACTCTGATTAATTGAAATAAACTTACGATCCCATAAATAGCTGACTCAATTATTTGCTTACCTGAGCAACTTACTCTCCTGACTCCGATGAATATGTTATAGGTATATTTAACTTATTCTAAAAGGTAATTAGTGGAGCTCGTACGCCAAAATGTAACCACTACCAAAAGAGTGTTTTTATATTTCTTAAATTTTTCCATACCATTGATTCTCCATATTCTAGTTTAATATAGTTACGGGTGGAGAAGTCAAATAAAATAAAAGATCCACTGTGATTTTTTATGAAGGGCTTTATTCAATCCAGATTTGACAAAAGGATCAGAACAGTGCATAGCCAAGGGGAGTCCCCGGGTCGGGACCACCCCATTGGGAAAGGCTCAAGCATCATACAGAATTCACCATTATGTGGTTTGAAATGAAAGTTTATGTCCAAGAAAATTTAAAATGCCGTTCTAAAGAGGTCTTTTTCACGGGGGAGGATTTGAACAAGATTTGGTTATCGGGAACCTGTCACTCAGTTATAGTAGCCTACTGTATTCGAATTTTCTTCATTTCTCGTTTTTGAAATAAATCACATAAGTTAGGCCCACTGCTTACAGCAAAATATCTAGTAAAAACTGTTATTAGCTGAGTTCGCAAAACTCAAGTCATTTGCGTCATAAAGTAATAGGAATTTCATGACATAATATATTATTTTAGTAAAATATATTATAATTTATCAAGAAGCAAAATTTTCTGAATGAATTTCAGAGGTAAATCTTGTTGGTGAGGAGGAGAAAGTTGGAATGAAATCAAGGATAGTATCTGAGGTAGTTCATTAACGATGGTGATGGGGGGTTTGCCCTTATAAAAAATCAAAATACGAGACAACGCACTATAGTTTCGACTGTCGCGTCATTTTCAATCTCAAACTAAAAACTTTCTTAGTAATGGCGAAGGTGATATTGTGGAAGGTATCCATAATAAAAAATAAGACGAAATTGTCACAACCACATTTATTAAAACTTCGAGAAACTAGTTTCGGTTGTTACACCATTATCAATCTCAATCAAACTCAATTTGATTTGGTTGAGTTTGATTGAGATTGATAATGGTGTAACAACCGAAACTAGTTTCTCGAAGTTTTAATAAATGTGGTTGTGACAATTTCGTCTTATTTTTCATTTTCAAACTAAAACTAAAATAGGGTAGCGCAATATAGACCCTTCTTAGAAAAATGCTACTGGTTCATAGATTGGAAGACTGTCAGAGGTTGCACTCCATGTTGGAGGCCTGTCATTGGTTTATACCAGACCCGCCCATTAGAAACGAGAAAATGGCCTACCAATACGGAACAGCAATGACAGAAGAGAAGAGAACGGGTTTTCTACCAACTAGATTCAAATGAAGAGTATAATAAACGTGGAACAATATTGAAGGTCAATAGGACACCGGTTTTCTAATTATTTATAATTGTGTAATTGCTACTCCATATTGGTAGATGATTTTCTTGTTACTAATGGGCGGGTCTAACGTGGGTACAATGTGGTGCGTGTGTCTGTGAGAGACTCCCAGTCTATTATTAATCAATAGTATTCGTCTACGAAGGGTCTATTTTGTATTTTAGTTTCAATTTGATTGAGATTGAAAAGATCGTGTCAGCTGAAACTGTACTATCCCTGATGTTGATTATTTTAGTGGTTGAGACAACTGTATTTTTATTATTGAAAATTCTAGGCTTTCAGTTTTGACAAATTTAAGTGAAACCAAATATTTTTATAACATGCATGGAATTATTATAGCGTCAAATTTAGTGGACAATGACAAAGATCATATTTATTTGTATTGTATATTTGATGTGAAGTATGATCCACCAATTCACTCATTACATCCACCCTATGAATAATTTAATACAAGGAGGGCTGCAATTGGCATTCTATTTAATAATAATGGAAATGCTTCATACACATCTGATTGAGTATTCATAAATGGATACTATAGGAAGCCACAAAACCCGATACGATACTTGTGTTCCTTTTTTGACACAATACTCAGTTTATCTCATAAATAATAATCAGACACATTACGTATCAGTCTGGCCAATACACTGATAATGCACTGATCCATTCTTTGGTATTCATTTCATACACACCATATCATAAAAGATAAAACATATTTCAGTCATCTTTTGACTTTTTATTTTCTCTTATCAGGCTGTAGTGCTAAAAACCTTTGCATTGTAACTACACTCCATAAACTCAAAAAATGAGGTATTGATATATCAATTCGATTGTAAATAAAATTTACTTTATTTTCGATTTTTTTAGTTGTAGCTTGAAGTTTATCTCAACAAATAAACGATATATTGTTCTCTTTACTTTATTATATCTAGTTTTTTCAATGTATTGCCTACTCGATCATGTTGAAATAGTACTTTCACTTGCACAGTGGAGCATCCCGTACTCGATGATAATCACCATCGCAAAATCGAGCACATGCGTTGGATTGGAGGTATCACGCTGCTCAAATCGGCCTTGCACCATTCCTCTGCATGTCTTTGATTTTGCGAAGGTGGTTTTTATTGATTGCTCCTCTTTGAGCTGGATTGATGCTTCATTTTGCAAGCACCCTTATTTTGTAAAGTATAAGACTTCAAGGAATAGTCTACAGACTTTAGTCTGAAATAAGTCACACAAAATTTGTTGAATTAGAAAAATGTAAACTAGCTTTAGCACAATTTCTTATACACAATTTGAAATTTCAGAAAATCTTGGTTTGCAGACCATTACATCGTATTGTAAATTACACTTGATACATTCTGAATCAGCATTATAAGAACAATACATTTTTTATTGTTAACCTTAGAAACGTATTTAAAAAAAACGTATAAGGAGACCCCAAATTAGAATTCTCTTCCAGCAGAAATAAGTTGATTAGGTTATTCTAAAATGTAAAAGAAAATAACCAATTTATGTTGTATTAGGAATGTTGAATTGATACGAAATTACAATATGATTAGATTTTTCCGTAGAAATATAATAATTGAGATGTAATCAAATGAAGATGAAATTCCAATACGTTTAGACTTATCACATACAAATGTTATTCATATCGTTTCTACAATACCGTAGTCGTTCAGATGCAGTAATTAGATTGTTGGTAACAGACTCAATTCAGCGTAACATTTAAACTACAGCCGTGTAAGCTGCAGCTTGTTAGTTTTATTTCCATCACTAGTGCCGGTGGTTTTCTAGTGACATGGCTTGTGGGAGGGAGTTTAAATTGAATGTCGTAAATCAGTTGCATAGCTAATTGCGAGGGGGTTGATTCCCTTTCCCGTACCCTAAAAACGCCGTCAAACGTGCAAAGATGGATGGATCACGCGGTTTAGCAGGTAGTCTCGCCTGGCTTTGCATATCGTCGTTTCTCTCTGGCTCCGTGGAAAGAAATTCAACTGTTATCCTATTCCAAACTTTCATCTAGAACATTTATTATTGAGTATTTCATTACTGAATTCTTCCAAATAAGCAAGTATTAGTGATAAACCTAATAAGCTAATAACTTCAATAAAAAGATCGATCCTTGAAGATGATTGGCTTGCGTCGATCAACGTGTATCCAAAATATTCGTTTATACTCAGATTATATTATTCAACTCAAATTTAATGATTCAATACTTACTGGCCCAGAGTGTTATTTTTAAAGTTTATTGATGTGTTTGTATTTTTTGAACTAAAAAGTGTATTAAGATTTATTTGTATGCTGTGTTTACTCATACTTTTTTATCAGTAACACGATTCCTGAGTTTTCACAGCTCATATTTATACGACACTTATTTATACGTTACAACTTGAGGCTTCCTTATTTTAAGAGAGACTCAAAAAGCCTTCAAGTCTCCCTTGAGTTAAAAGAAAGCATCTTAAGTAGGTTGATGAATACGGTTCTAAAATTATGGATTGAACACACTCATTGTTAGTAGTTCATAAGATTGAAACTTCAAAAAATATAGAACCAACGGTAAGGTGTAAAATGTGATTTATTGGGGAGAAAATAACGTTGATGAAACGATTTTGAGACTACAGGGACAAAGACCACCTATTTGCTTCAAAAATCAATAGATTATTATGGAGGTTTACTGTAAGATTTCAGTGAAATGTCATTTATATTGATCAGAATAGAACATTTATTCTCTATTCTGTTTTGTATTCAAATTATAAAAGAGGTTTTGTTTTCTATAAAGTTGACTTTTATGTTTCAGGTGAGCACGTTATTCCTGATAAATCTCAATAATTGAGCTTGGTGCAAGACTGGTATGAGACTTTTTATTTTTTCTTAACATTCACTACCATTTTCTACTTTGACTCAATTCTATAGATCTATAACTGTATAGATCATAGAATCTATAGAATTATGCTAATACAATTATTTGCTCTATGATAACTTCTTATTCGTATGGTGTGTTTATTCATACTTTTTTATTAGTAATAAGAGCCGTATATCTTCAACTTTAAAATATAGCATTTCTTAGAATGCTAATCAATATTTTCTCCAGTAATAATTGTTAATGAATAATGATAAAAATTACATAATAACTGAAAATTTTCAAATTTATGAGTAGTACTACGTAGAATCAATTTGAAAGAATGATTTTCGATATCAAGTAGCTACGTACCGATGGCTACTCATTAATCTCCAATAAGGTACATATTCCATTTACAAAATGGACTTTTTTTTAAATTCCTGTATACTTAATTATCAATTATACTTTTACTTCCTATTTTGAAAGTTGGAGCATAAAAAATTGCAACAGTCGATTACATCAAGCCTATGAGGGATGGAGAAATTTAAAGATTTTGTGACCTTTCAATAAATTATCATATTATATGTATTATCCAATCGGCAGTCAACAAATTAAATAAGAGCTTTATAACTTAGTACTTATTCAGATCCAATGCTGGAAATATACATGATAGTTAAGTTGATCGAAGTATTATTTTTTATTTGTAACTTCTTGGTTTCTCTCCTAATAACTGATTGTTTTATAATTATTATTATTTTCTATCATGTATAATTTTTTTCCTTTGTCTTTTTTTTTTGCTTGTTTGTATTTGCGGAAATAAAGATTATTATTATTATTATTATTAATATAATAAGGAAATTGTTTCTTAGAAACAGTTAATGTAAAATTGAATATAGAATAGCAGCTTATACTTGAGAATTGCGTTTCCAATCGCTTGGTTATTGATCGGTAGACTGTTATTGGTTCTAACTGTTGCTAAGAGTATTTGTAGCGTTTGTTGAAGTCTTTGGATGCTTTCACTGCTTCCACTTTTGAGCGGCAGTCAATCAAGATAGCGATCCCCGCCTCGTCCTTCCATGGTCGCTATTATCACTCGTTTAAAGGGAATCGCTCCATCATAATCGCTCAAACTCGAGTTTTCCTTCTTCGACGTACTAACCACTTGATGGAGTAGACATCTGTGCCTCTTCGTAGCAACTCCCCAGTGATTCCATGAAATCGTTTTCTTAGTAGTTTTTCCATCTCAACAAATTCGCTATCTCAAAATCGAACAATATTCTTTCATCCATTCAAAGTTTCAGTTATTATTTCTATGATATGGGGGTGATTCTAAAGAAAATATGGGTCACCTCCGATTTTCTTGAAATTAACATGTATTATGTAGAGCACTATGTAGAGCACAGAAAAAATAAAAATAAGTATCGCAAACACTGAGAAGTGTGCAAAAAACGCATTCAAAGTTGCATTTTAAGCATGTGCTAAAGGCTGTACTATGAATTCATTCAAATTTCTGCTTATGAAAGCAGACTTATGTACTTGAAATTTACATATATTATGCAGAATACTATGAAGATCACAGAAAAAAATTCATTAAATGTCGCAAATGCCGGGAAGTGTTGAAAAGCGCATTCGAAGTTGCGTTTTTGTGTCTACGGTTTTGCTAAGTAATTTCTTTGGCAGGAATGCCTTTCCAATCCGTTTCATTACAAAAAGTGAATGCATTGAAGTAGATTTGGTAACGTTCGAGATAATCAGTTCCAAAATCGAAGGTTTGTTATTTCGAAACTTTCAATCTTTGTAATCTCAAGGATTTTGTGGCCGTTGTGAGAAGCTAACCCACCCGGTTTCATCATTAAAAAATCGACATACAAACAATTTCTGAATTTCTTTGCTTGTGCCCAGGCAGGAACAACTTTTCAATTCGTTAACCTCTCAATTGATACGTAATCGTTGCAACGCGAAATGGCAGTTGATACGGAACAACCCAAGCAAGCATTAATAGATAGTTTAAAAACGCTGATTTTAATGCGTTTTTTACAAAGTTGCAGATTTATTAGTACTCACGTATTATACGGAGGTCAAACGGAACAAGCTTAACATAACCTAACCTCGCTAGATCGTGAATTCCTAAATACCGAATTCAATAATGTACATTCACAATTTAACGAGTTTAGGTTAAAAGCTTGTTCCGCCGCAGCGTGCTGTAAAATACGCAGCGTGCTGTAAAATACACTGTATAATATGTACGTACCCATTTATTTTTATATATTTCGTGTTCCAAATAGTATTCTAAGTAATACATGTGAATTTCATGTTATTTGCTTTCATATGCAGAAATCGGATTGAATTCGTACTACAGCCTCTACTGTAGGCTCAAAACCGCAACTTTAAATGCGTTTTTTGCACACTTCCCGGTGTTTTCGACACTTATTTTTATTTTTTCTGTTCTCTCCGTAGTGTTTTACATAATGCATGTGAATTTTAAGAGAATCGGAGTAACCCGTATATGCTTTAGAATTACCGATACGAGCATGCTGTCCATGCTCAAACCTCGGAAAGCTAACCCTTGTTTTCAAGTTTTCCGCTTTGAAGCAACATTTTTTGATGATTCAAATAGTTCCCCTGTCAATATTTTTGGATTGCATTAATAGGATCAATAGCATTAAAGGTAGTTTATACTTGAAAAGTAATTATTTTAGTGTAGTAGTAGAACAAGAAAACCCAAAATTAATCATTCATAACTATTTTGTTGTTTTTAACAAATTGAATTGAATTAAGCAAGCTGGTGCATTTACATGACTTAGAACGTGGAATTTGTGCCAAAATTCATTATAGTTAAATTTGATTTTAGTTTAAATTTAATTTCATTATTTGAATTTTTTGTTTACCTTTTTAATTGAAAATTGTTCATAACTTTTTCTAATATATTTTGCTTTCAATTTCATCGAATTTGCTACTTTATCGATTATAAATAGGTCGGTTTGTTTTCAAGCCGTTATGAAAGTAAGTTTATTGGTTTACATTGCATTGGCCTTGAAACTGCTGGAAAACTGTACCAGAATTCAGGAGGACATATTATTTGGCTTATAACTTTCCTTTTATCGTACAATGCTTAACCATTTCAACAGATTTTGGTTGGATTGATTGCTATTCCAAACGGACTTTTCGATCGGACATTATAATTCTGTTATTGAAAGTTTTGTGGAATAACCTTGACATTTCTTCCAAGTTCACTAAGTTTTATTCTTTCTTAGTTCTAGCTCAGCTTATTACTGCCAATTTTTCTTGGAATGAAACGCTATATTTATATAACTTTATTGTTACAATTTACGAAAAAAATTTGCTGCTAGTAATGTAATTGAGTTAATGCCAACCAACTCATGAAATTGAATTAATGACCTTGACCAACTTGGAATGCTAACAGGATTTCGTAATCTGATATATGCTTTCGTTCGGGGATCTTGCGCTTTTGATGTAGTAATATTCACCTCATTACCTTGCTCGTTGACTTTGCTCTACAATGATTATAAGGCAATAATTTTAATGAAATACAGTAAATAGATAATAGGCTGTAGTTTCATTGTCCATAATACTATCTCTTCCCTTATAATAATAATTTTTCAGACGTGAAAGTTAGTTGAAATTTGTAAGAAAGACATATAATTCGTGGATTAGAACTAGTTAATTGGTTTCTATAGTAAAATTCTTACATTAAAATATATATTTTCACCTAGTAGGTTGACGTTTTCAGCAGATTTTCTAAATTGTTATTAGGCGTTGTTGTACGTTGTTGTTTTAAAGCAACGAGTTAAAGTCCAAATTATATGCCTCATTCAACAATTTTAAATTAGGGGTGGGATCACAAATCAACTTAGTTCATTTCTTATTGGTGGGCATTATTTTCATTGACGATTTCAAAACCTATGTAAGAATATTCAGCTCCAACCAATGAGATTGCCTCCTGAAATGGGAGGAGTTTCACAATAAATCTGCTGAATCCTTATAGGTTGACGTTCCGTTGAGTGACGCATTGCAGCCTTTAGTCAATGAGATTACTCCATGAAATGGGAGGAGCTCAACAATAAATTTACTTTTCTACTATTGGGCGACGAATTACAGCCTACGTGAGAATTAATCTTTAACCAACGAGGTTGCTTTATGTATTGTGAGATGTAGGCTACTTCCATGTTGATGGTTTACCATTAACATGCCTGTATTCAAATTTTTCCTTTTTTCCGTTCATTCTTGAAATCATATACTGTACTTGAAATTTTATTTTTATGAATGATTCATCTTGTATGTGGATATTATTAATGATTATCGCTTATAATTCTCAGCTATTGAAATCGTTTTATTACCGTGCTTTTTAATAATGTTTTTTAATGATTATTTTATTATGAATCATTGTCAAACAAATTAATGTCGATTCTATGTAAGAATTCATCCAGCTTCAACCAATGAGATCTCCTTGTGAAATGGGAGTAGTCCCCCAATTAATTTGCTGACCAATTAGAGCCTACCAATTAGACCAATTAGAGTTTGTTTACAAATTACGAGTAGATTCTATTATATAATTTTAATTATTATATTATTTTAATATAATTTCATGTTATTGTATTCAATTTCCTTCTATCGTTACGTTACAATTGCAATCTACAAATAAAAGGTTCTATAAGATTACTACTAATGCAAGTACCTACAGTAACTACAAATGCAAATACCATCAATATTAGTTTTTTAAGCTATTATGCAAAAGGCCCCAGGTAGCATCGTATGAGCATTTCGTACCTGAATGAAAACAAGTGCAAGTAGTCTATTTTTTGCAAGTTTGTCTGGGACCCCGGGGCAGAAATAAATTCTGGTGTCCTTTTATCGAGTACCCTTTTAAGCAAGTTTCAACCCTTTGAAGGCCCCTCAGTCAGTGCTTCACCTGTCCTAGTCTAGTTTCACCCCGCCATGCGGCTCGAGTCGTACAAAGAGTAACTGCATAGGAATCGTATGTATGTCTTCTGGGATGTTAGATGATTCGAATGTGGATTTCTCCAGTGAAGCAATATTTCTTGAAAATAAACTTGGTGGAATTTCATTTTGTAGTGTTGGTAGAGTATCTATGAATGAAAGTTTGTCTAGCTTATGGACTTTGGCAATGTGTCTCCAACTTTTATAGTGTTGAGCTGTTTTGAACAGCAGTCGGATTGCAACGTTAGAGATCGCCGTATCAAATTTGGACTTTTACTTCTTGGCTGCCGCACGCGCATTTTTCGATCGAACAAGAACTCGTTTCGAAAACTTCTTGCCAACTTCACAAGTTTGCTTATACTAGTTGGGTGAACTTATATAGGAAAAGTTGCGGCCGGGATCAGGCTTCGGCTTCCTAAATTATATTACATGTTTTATCTCTCTTCTTTCTGATGTGCTCCAAGTTTTCGCACACTTTTCCATTATAAGTGAATTCATTCATGGCAAGTTTCTGCTGCCTCACGACATCTAAGCGTTGTTGCCTCGTTGACTCGTCAAACAAAATCCACAAACGTAGACTACAAGGTCAACTTTTCTGCACTTGAGTTGCAAATTGGAGCGAAATAATGCTACGAACACATTACGGCTGATTCCGCCATCGTTTGAAGATACTTCTCATACTCCAAGTTGTAAACTTTATACATCCCCTGAATGAGATCGCACTTCATTCAACGAAAAATGTTTTCTCTGAGGTCTTTTTTCTCTCCTCCATCATCAAATGCAAACTATTTAAAATCTACCTTTGACTGACTGATTGGTCACTCCGACTCGAACCTTTGTAAAAAAACTTTATTTTCCTGGGTTTCCATCTTAAACTGGATTATGGCATCGAAATGAAATAGACTTAGTGTGTGTGAGGTTATAGAAGTAATTTTTTATGTCATATGATGAAAAAGTGAATCATGCTATTTAAACATAATACTTTCATGTTATCTATAAAACACAACCTTCAAAGATTTTGTAAAATTTCGTGAAACGAACAGTTTTGGGTTAAAGGCCTGTTCTAGACTTAAAAGCCCTTCTAATTTTTAGTCTATTCTATGTCGAAAATAATGTGTAAAATATTCAAATATTTTATTGTATAAAATAAGTAATTAATGACAAAATAGCAAAAAATAGCCAATTATTCTTGTCTGAAAATACATCAGACCCTATTAAGGTAGGATTAAATTTATTTATTAAAGCCATGAAGTGGTGAATTATTGCCTGTAGAAGTAGAAAATTGGGTTATGTTGAAGTTTGGGCACTGTTGTAATATATCATAATTTTAACTCTACAGAAACCTTTCTTGAATTATTCATCATGGTTCTGCCCCAATGTTCCCCAATGTTAGCAACTAAGGATACTGATTTCTTACATATAGTGTATACCGTACTAAGCGAATATTCATCTCAATTCTAATAGCATTCCAGGAACATAATAATTTGAATTTTTTAAGATTATAAAGACATTTCTTAAATATAATAGTCTAATGTTACAATGTTTAAGACTCAACAATTTAATTAATTCTCATCCATTTTCTTAGAAGCTAATCATTGATCTAGATTCTGAGACCAATCCCAGGAGCATTATAATTTGAAATTAATAATTCTAAATAATAATTTAAATTTAATTTAATTGAATCTTTGATTACAATAAGTTAATAATTTGGAGATTATGAAGACATTCTCGAGAAACTAACTGAATATAGTTCAATACCTCGATTCTCTGATATTCTGCTGTTCAGATTGAGTTCAACTGGTGGTAGTTCTCATTATTGTTCCATTTGTTTCCAAATAATTGCTCCTATAGTAATGCAGTTGACCTAGGTTCGGTTTATCTCGATTCCGAGAGTGATCCCAGGAGCATTATATGTTGGTACTTGTAAGATAACAATTGCATCTAAGGGCACTCTTCTTAAACATAACTGTTTAGTACAAGACCTCCATAGTCTATTCTTGTTACTCACATAGCCTGTTTATCTATTTCATACTAGCTTGAGTTCAAATGACCCTTTTAAAATGTTCCCTTAGAAAAGCAGTTGACCTAGGTTCGGTCTCATTCGGGAACGTAAAGAAGTAATCTCCTCGTGGGTGAATAATTCATGCAGGTTGTTGATCGTTGTCAAAGGTTAGAGGAGTGAGGCAAAGGGAATACGGATAATGTAGTAAAGTGGAAAGCAAGAGAGTTTTTGATGGGGTTAGTCGAAAAGGGATTGGAAAGTTTGAATAACGTGTTCGTGGAAAATTCTTGAAATGGACGGATTGTGTTTGGACCAGGATTGGTCTGCTTGTACGTGGAACTAGACCGAAGATTCATTTTAGAGTCTCATCAACAGAAAACAGTTTGTGCTCGAATGAGCTGAAAGAATCCGAGTCATGTGCTGTGCTGTGGGGGTGGGGTGGGAGCAGAAAACGCAATCTTCCACTCAAGGAAAGACCATTCTAAATAACGGAAACTTATCTTGGTCTTTCTTCCCAGTTTCCACTGTTATCATCATCAGCCGTAGCGACCTGGCCGTCTGCAAAGAGACTCTCATAATGTTGGCAATAAAAGCGAAAGCTACTAGAGTGTTATTGTCGGCGGCTATTACAGCGTTCGACCCCTGCAAACACTCCCGAAATCCTCCTCGAATGGCTTGTTTCAGCTGTATCTTGTTTGAACATTCAGAATAGGGATAAACATGTTGGTTACTGTTTTGTTAGTACTCTTGCAGTCACTTTGAACCAGTCACTGGTAAAATCTCTGAGATAATTCCATTTTTACTTCATCCTTGATTGTATCTGCATTGGAAATCCTTTCAAATTACAAAGTTCAAGCGCCTAACAGAAATGACTATTAGTATGGATCGTTATATAAAAAAATAGTCATGTTTTCTTTAGAAATTGAAGAGTGTTTTTGATCAGCCAAATTTCATCAGCAATTGTTTATAGTTTTGAATAGTTGAAATTGATAGAATTTTAAATTTGTTTTTTTTTTTTGTTTTTTTAATGTATTAATTTTTATATTAATGTTATAATTTTATCTGTTTTTTTTTTTCGTTTTACCCACTTTAGGATTCATTGAATCAACTAAGATCGTGACAATGCCGTTATGAATTCGCCTTTTTCCGTCTTCCCTGTATTTCCATAAACCATAACCACCCTGTTATTTCTTTCAAACCCTGATATTTCCATACTTTATGTACTGCAATTCAGTCATCAATGATATGACTGTGACTTTGATTGCAGCGTAGTCAGAATTATTGCTTACGTTTCGTCTATTCCATTCAACGTCATCAGCATATAACACCATCTCATATTAAAAGCAATACACTAAAACTACCTGAACAAAGACATTTCAGAATTATGAAGCTTGTCAAAAATATTCTCAAAAATGGCTCACCGAAATACTTCAAGAACGATTTCAAGTTTGTGTCTGAAGGTAGAAGTACTACTGTCTCATGCACTAGAAAGAGTGATGACACCCTGAGGATTCCAATCCACCGGACAACTATCTACAATAAATCCTTTGTTGTCAGTGCATGTCGTGAATGGAATAAGCTACCTATTTCAATCAGGAAACAAGAGAGCCGAGCGGGCTTTACATCGTCATTGAAGAGACATCTTATGGAGAGAATGGCTGCATCTTCCTAGCCCTTGAGCGATTCCATGATCAATGTTCCTTAGTGTTACCCTATAAATCTAGCTTTTTATTTTATTATTATTTTTTATTTATTTATATTATTCTATTTTTACAAGCACAATTATTTTTCCCCTTAACATAATTATAGTTATAATTCCTTTAGTTAAATCAGTACACCCATAATTCTGTCTAATTTTAATTCTTAATCAAGTTTTAATTGATTGTAAATAAGCTTTAGTTAAATCTATACATTATTACTTCTTTATTATTCTTGTTTCTGTTGATTGTTTAGTTTTAGTTTTGAATTTAATTTTTCTTCTCTATTCTCCATCCAATTACTTAGTTTTTCTCTGAATCATATCAAGTTTAATAATCAACTTTAACTATTAACTCATGCACTTTCATTGTATTCTGTGAAATATCTTACTAAAACTTATTCTTTTATTCTATATAAACTAATTCTAGTAGAGTTGACTGGTAGGTTGAGTGTAAGATAGGACTATTTTGCCCTAACTCCGCCCTTTTGTGTAAATGCATCACCTTGATATTACAATTCATTTATTATGCAAATATTCTGATGTGAGTAATCTAACTTACAAAACAGTGTAATAGTAACGTATCGTCTTGTATCTATTTCTATCTATCTTCCATGAATTTAGGTGATGTCATTCATTGTAAGGTAATAGTCAGAAGTCATATGAATTGTGCTTTTACTCGAATAAAGCTATCTGAATCTGAATCTTCTTAAGAAGTGTCTTTTTGTGATCTTCGTACGTCCCTGCGCCTGTTCTACGCTTGCGCTTTTCCTGGAACCTTTGATTTTTGGTTTTAAAAAAATTTCTGAGGCTGTTACGGTTTTTGATAATTTTATCTGTTGTTATTATCATCACTTTTTTAATAAAAAGCTTGATCGATACTGTTCTATAACTTTAGTTTTTATAACTCGATTGCAGTACTTGAAGCAAACCTTTGGAAAAATAAATACATGAATCAATCATTCTTCAACTCTTTTCAAATGCAAATTTGAACATGCATTATGGAAGGCAATTTTTGTTCTAGCTTGAATATGAAATGAATTTGAATCGAATATATTTCCAGAAATAGAGACAAATTGCCTCATGCCTTCATAATATCAATCTAGTATGAATAATCCAGCTTCCACTCGTCTTCGTGGATTTCAAAGCGTTGAAAAAGCTCCCAAGCGTCGTTTTATCTGTGACTCTTTTTCCAGCTCAACAGTAGCTCTCTCAGGAAGAACGACCATGCATCATTTTTATCTTTTACCTGTTAAGAAAAGACTTCTCCAGCTCTTTTTATTCGTTTCTCGTCGTCATAAAAAGCATCTTTCTCACTTGTAATGGCACCTCTTTTTGTAGCTAGTAAGCGAAATAATTCGTGTAATCTTCTTATCGTTATAATATTCCCCAGACTCTCGCAATTTCCAAGTATTACATTATTAAAGGTCCATTAGGAAAATTTGATTCAACTTCGTTGTCAGGAATATTTTCTCCAGTAATCCAGATCACTTTGAATTGTTTATTGTGAGTTGGATAACAAAACTGCTTTACTGTAATATTTGATAATATTATGATGCTATTCATAAAATATGTAACTTTGTTAGTTCCCAGATCAATAATACACTCACATTTTTAACCACTTTTTGAGATATTTCGTGAATTATTCTTTGAGAAACCACTCTCACTTGAAGCTGTGAAGGATGGAGAAAGCTCCATGAATTATAATATGTGTCAAAAAGATTGTTAAATATGTTTATCATTGGTTTAATGAAGCAACACTCATTTGCAAAATTCAACTCATGCTTGTACGATACAGAATAGTCCCATGAGTTACCGTATTTAATGTTATATATGTATTTACTAAATTAAAGTATACAGTTATTATACAGCTCATCTAAATTAATTTCAATATTTTGCTGAATAAACTATATGGATACATTCAATTAAATCTCTGGTTGAATGAAAGTGACCTGCCAATTTTCAGTACGGTGAATATTTGAAGCCTTTTTAATTTATTAGCACGATTTGAATCATAAAAATAAATAAATGACTAATAAATAAAAATGTCTAAAAATAAATGACTACTCTGCTGGGAAATTTCATAAAACTTCAATTTATATTTGAGCTAAAGATCATGACTAGTCTGAGAGGCATATTGGAATTGTAATGGCTCTGGAATGCTAACAGTCTATAATTTTAGGCTTAAAAACAGCGTTGAAAAAGTTGACTAAAAGTACAGGGTTTATTCCACAGGGACGTGCCAGCTGTTGTAGAGGAGCTAGGAATCGATACTGTAAGGTTTATGGATATGTTGTGAAATCAATTTCACCCTGAAGGTATTCTTTATGGAAGAAAGCTTTTTCGTGGGTAGAAATAGGGATTTTCTTCAATGATGCGTGTGAGGGTAGCGATAATGGTGAATCAGGCGGGCTTTGAAAATATCCTCGAGGCACAATCGACGCTGCCAGACCAATCCATGAACGAGTCAATCCAAGAGTAATGCTTTGCCGAGCGTTAGGTTAATTGCTGTGCTGGAATCCCTTGGCTTCTTCATGCTCCAGGGAATAGGCTGAGAGCTCGGCTGCACAACAGGGAGGACGTCGACTGCATCTACGCATTCAGTGGCCAATCATAGGCTCTTTCCTTCCTCACGCTACTTCAATATCTCAAGAAACCTCTGAAAAGACCTCTGTGTTTGTGGCTTCAATTACCAATAGACAAACGACCGCAATATCTCAACAAAGAATGGCTCACTTCTTTTAAATGTCTGAAATAACGTTTGTAGAAGTACTAACGTTCATCTCTATCGACAGATCCATTTATCAAGGCAGTCTCTTACAAATAGTGTATTCTAGTTGATGAATAATAAGATGAAATTGTCACAACCACATTTATTAAGAATATTGTGAAACTAGTTTCGATTGTTATACCATTATCAATCTCAATCAAACTAAAACTAAAGTACAGATTAGCTTAATACATACCAAACATGGAATGATACTATTGACTAAGCAAGAAAGAGGCTGACCGTCATTGAAGGTTGTGATTGGCTGACAAGTCACGCCCCCTGGTGGGAGGAATAACAAGCAAGAATACGAGTCAAATCAATTACTAAAAACTGTGAACATCTAGAAAGCAACAAAGAATAACAATACACAATTAGGCTAGAATTGAATCAATTAAAAAATAAAAGCTCACTAAAATGCAGTCAAGGTCAACCGATAAAGATACCAAAGTATCGTTTTTAAAAAATGTAGGCTAGAATTACAACGAAACCAATCTAGTTGTGTTGAATTGGTTAAAATATATTTGATCATTTAAACTAGTATTGCAATCGTCTTTTTTCAACCTAGTTATCTTCAAAGCTTCTAAAATGTTTAATTGTCTGCCTTTGCCAATCAAATGCAGAAATTCAACATTTTCTTCAGCCTTGAACTTGTGTCCATTATTAATGAGATGCTCTGCAAAATTTGAATTTCATTTTTGGGTTTTCCAATCCCTAATATGTTAATTTATTCTACATTTGAAACTTCTACCGGTCTGACCTACATAACAAGCATTACAATCACCGCTATTCAATTTATAAACCCCACTTTTTTTCATTATGGATAACTTCCCCAATATCACCTTCGCCACTACAAAGAAAGTTATTTCAGTTGAGCTTTGATATTAGTATTTCATCACAAAATTTAAAAGGATGTCATCAGTTCTTCTAGAAATAATTGTCAATAATAAAATAAATAAGACGAGTCAGTAATGCCAATAATTCTTCAACTCTTAATAATACTTTAACTCTTCAGACATTCCAGGTTACACTTCTCCATGATCCTGTAGATCTATAACAACGGCAGTCACAATATTGAATATTCAAAATCTTAATCAAACTTAAGCTAAAATGCACTTCAGTTTCTTATAATACCTCATGCATGTTGATAATAGAAGTTAAAAAAATAACAGCCTTCAATTGGCTGAACTATTCTACTTTGGAAGTCTGTGATTGGCTGATGACTGGGACTTGGCAAACCCACTGGTACTGATTTCATTTAGAATGACTTTTTTATTTGATTGGCGTAACAGGTGGAACATGAAAACATTCGTCAAAGTTAGTCAATCAAAAATATTCAATCTTGCTTGTATTCAATTAATAGATAATGAATATATTTCCAACATTATCATGTTAAGTGTTTCATTTGTTAATAAGAATTCAGGTGCATTTCTGACTGTTGTCGAGTAGTGGTGTAACTCCTATGTAGTTACCATTACGACGCTACTGACAATAGATATTAGTATTACACGAACGGAGCGTCGTAGCACACCAACGTATTGTTGTATACATGAACAGCCTAATCTGAACAGCCTAATAACTGTAAAGCCTAAAAGGTAGAACTACCTTTTTTGCACCGCTACTTGAAGTTCAGACTACACCTTGGCACGCCATGACGCTCCGTTCTGTAGTCTCATTTCTAGTGTCAGTAGCGTCATAATGGCCGCTACATAGAAGTTACACCTCTACTCGACAACAGTCAGAAATGCACTTGAATTCTTATTAACAATGAAACACTTTACATGAAATTTTTGTAGATATATTAATTATCTATTAATTGAATACGAACAATCTATATATCAATTTTAGAAGCAAGATTCAATATTTCTGATTGACCACCTTTGTCGTGTCGTAACAGCCGCTGCTTGATACAGATACCTTTATACAGACCTGAACCTTACCTGTACCTTTATACAGATTTGAATTGTCTTGGCCTTAATAACATTGTACTTGATTCGGGGATAGGCCTTTTATTTGAATCGTCAATAACTCAGTTGAAAAATTAACTGGTCAAGTTCAATTCATTTTCTATGACTAAAATAATTCTATCGCCATCGTGATGTTTTTGTACTATATCTACTCGTATAACTGATACTTTTATCTCTATCAGTTTTGTCTCTAGAAGATCTTTTCACACATTAAATTTGTAGCTTTGAGAAGAGGATAAGGAAGAGAGATTCTTACTCGATTCTGCAATAAATGGGGCAAGTCGTGAGCAGAGAGAACATTTTCAGAGCTGTAGTGGGGATGAATGGACACTGAAGAGCTGCAAACAACAGCCGAGAATGTCTCTTCGTAACGAGACTCGCTTCTACTGTTAGCCTTTCCCCTTCAGCCCAAGTCTTTTACTCTATCCATGTTACAGCGGCCGACCAACTACATTTATTTGATAGGAAGTGTTGGTTAGAACTATCACTCTAGATCAGGCGCTTGATGTCGGTGAGACAGCAAAGCTTTGAGGGTTGCCGTGTTTGCTTCTTCCTTCCTTCCTCAAGAAGTTGTCAAATGTAAATATCAATACAAAATGCAGTAAAATCAGAAAAAAATTGTATCTAGTAAATGCAAAATTCAGTAATAGCAATTGCACATGAATTAAATAAGATAATTCAGAAAGCAGCTCATAATCGCTGACATGTCTTTACAGTGATGAAAATCACTGGATAAGAAACAAATTTTCAAGCTGATTTCAATGTTTGGAATTTTTCTGAAATACAATTGAAAACTTCTTAAGTTCAAAGAAGAAAGAACACATTCTGAAATACAATTAATCAATCTAATATTAAAACTGACAATGTATTTCACTTTTATATATTGTTTTACTCACTTATATTGGAGATGCTTGAGGTATGCATTTCACTTCTGAAAATAAGCTTCGTCAGCCTTCTTTTCAGAAGTGAAATGCATCCCTCCAACATCTCCATTATAAGTGAGTAGAAACGTATATAAAAGTGAAATAGTGTCAGTTTTAATATTAGATTGTTCATTAAGTATTTCGTCATGGAAAACATCATAAACAATTAATAAAAATATTCACTCCTCAAATAAAAATATAAGTTAATACCATTGACTATTCTCAACTGCATTATCCAAAAATTAAACTGACTGATCATTACCATCAAATTTGATGTTTTCTCAAAAACAAGTGACTAATCTAAAAAATAATTGACATCTCCTCAAATAAACTTGAAAAATGAGAAGAAGACAATTCGAGAAATAATCAGTGCTGAATTGCATTCAGTGAGAAACTAATACAGTAAAATTTATATTGGGTGAAAACATTTGTTGTTTTCTCAAATTAAACTGACTCTATTAACAATAAATTAATGTTTTCCAAGTGACTAATCTCAAATGCAATAAACATCTCAAATAAACTATAAAAAGGGTAGTAAACAAATTAAGAAATATCTAATGGTGAATTCCATTTACACAGAAAATACCGTAAGAAGTAATCCACCATTACTGAAGTTCTGAGAGACCTTTCACTATCTGATCCGAAAACCTATCCAATGTGGAAAGAGGGACAGATTTGGAAATCAGGAGAGTTTCCGAAAACGAAGTGGTTGATCGATGTTGGAGAAGGAAATGGTTTGACGTTTTCAGATGATTGTGTGTGTGTGTGTGTGTGTGTGTTTGTAGGTGTCTGAATCTGTGTGTGAGCTCTTTCATGTTCGGAGGGGAAGCGATAAGCGCCGATGTCAGAGTTGATGGAAGAGGCGCAGAGTTGGAGTTAGCACTCGACTATGCACGTTGATTTGCAAAGTGGCTGCTATGCGATGCGACCGGTCAGAGGCCATAACTCATGTCACGTCGCAACCAGGAAACGCACGCGACACAGATGTCGCTGCTATCGCACATCAAAATGCTATCGCGATAAATAGAGATCCGTTCGTCTCCTAAAGTGTCGTCCTCATCTGCCATTCATTGAGGTTTGCATCTACGCCCACTTTTCAAAAGTCACACCGTAATTTAAGTAAGTCACTGAAATCTGCAATACCTAAAAGCACTAGATCAAATGCACATCTGCAATCTTCAACAACTTCAACAGCACCAAGCTGTTCTTAGGCTTCGGAATTGAAAACTTTTAATTACAAAACTAAGTTAACTTTTTGTTGTAAATTTAACGACTAACAGTCATTTTTAGATTGTGAATATATAATAAATGCACTCACGCTCTTATATATTCACAATCTAAAACTGACTGAAAGTCGTTAAATTTACAAGAAAAAGTAAATATTAACAACGCAGATCGTTATGGAACAAGAAATCCAAGAACAAAACTAAAGTTGTTTAGCAGTTCAACATCGATTATATCGGCAAGAAACACCAGACAGATGATGACTCTGGTAGCGCAGTTGGTTGGAGCGCTTGTCTGTGATTAGATAATATTCTAGCTGGTTTTGTGTCCTGCAGCCCTGGGTTCGAATCTCATTCATCCATTCTCATCATTCACCTAATCACCCTTTCACTAGTCTCCAGACTCATGTGGGCATCATCCGCAATGAAAAAATCCAAAACTTTTTCCCGTACTAGTGAACTCCTCTCTTGACTCGAAGGACTTTTAAAATGGAATGTATTTTAATCGGCGTTTCAAGAGCCCCTCGAGGCAAGATTCGCAGGAGGTTCGCGAGATTCGCGAGGAAGGTTCATAACTACGGCCCATTAACTTCACTTTATCAATGCTCAGTGCTGCTATGCAAGGAGGGTATTTTTCTCCGTTTGTATTCTGTGAATCATAGAAAAGTAATCTGTTTTTATTATTGTTTGGTGTGAAGTGCCATTAAAAATTGGCTTAATAGATCTTTATGGAGTCAGAACCCTAACCTAGGGTAAACTCCTATAAACACGGACTTGCTCCATATTAGGGGAGTAACACAAAGAGGAATTTGATTGTACACATTTTTTTCTGAAAGAAATATGTATATTGATTTGAACTTTATTATTTATTTTGATATGTATTTTTTCACATCAAAAATGTCCCCTGAAATTGAATATCGATTGATCTTGTGATAAAATTCCATTAGGCTTATTGATAGACCTACTCAAAGGGCTTTCAGAATAGTGAACAAGAATTTTTCAAAGGCCATTGCAGATTGCGTGAAACACGATGCGAGTGACTATTATTCAAGCGTGTGGCGTTCATTTGAAGGGTATATTGGCTTCATAGTGACCTAAACAACCGCTGTTCCATTATAAAAACCCATATGATGAACTTTGCCGGTATGAAATTAATGACACAGGCTGCTTGGGCCTTTGATGTCAATGCACTCGACATGCATTGTTCATTGTTCAGTGAGGATTGCACGTCCCTAAGTACATGTCAATATTCTGAGAGCATGGCTGAAACTGAAAAATAGACCGCCATTGTTCCACCTCGTCAGCTACATGTGATTGGTCTGAAAGTGACATGTGTGCTTCCATGTAGATCGACTCAAACGTTAAATCACTCCATCCCTTGTTCAAACTCCAACCTCAAATTGGTCTCTCTCTGACAAACATATTCACAGACTTTGGGCTTACATGTTGACTATTCCATTTTGCTTTCTGTCTTTCACTCTCTCATTCGCTCATCCTCCCACGCTCTCTTTCCACATCAGCCACACACCAGGTCTCTTTTGTAAGCAAATGCACCTTTATTCAGTGCACATATTTATGCATATACTTTATTGGTCATAACAAATAAGTATTTCGTTCTTTGGTGGTCCATTAGTGTGACCAATTGAGACATAATGTGTCCGGTCAGCAAATGTGAGCTTCAAATGTAGATTATCTCAAAATCGGCACATATACCAAATATATTAAATTTCAAAGTCTCCCAATAAATAGAAGATGTTGCAGTATAATGTAAAATCTCTTCATTTTTGGTAAACATAAACATATCATAAAACTCAAATTCACTTAACTGTGAATACAACTTATTACTGGGTGTATAGTTCTGTGTGTGAAATCAATCCCTGGATCTTTTCCTCAACCATTTTTGTAGAACTAGATTTTTGTGAATGTATGTTTTATAGTGTTCACAATCAGATTTAATCAATTACTGTATTACAGTTGCATAAATTACTATTTAAGCCAAGCTTAAATGCAGGTTTCAGGTTCTGTTCTCGTTTTTATACAGTAAATGATATTATAGTTTATAAACGATTAAAGATCGATACGAACACTTCTATTACAGTACTAAATTACTAAGACAATACTAAATCGAAAGACAATACTGATTTTTTTTGTAGTGAAAGCAGAAATATAGGAAGGCCATCAAAGATTGATCTTCATTTCATGACGAGGAGCCGAGGAGACATCCAGCGTTTTCTAAAGAAAGGAGAGTCAGTCAAAGCTAGAGTCAAACTGGAGAAATAAATACTAGAAATACATGAATTTAGGAGTAAGAACAAGGGAAAAGCCAAAATAGGATTGGATTGTTGTACTTGGACCATGGTTGGTCCGGCTCATTCGAAAAGAACAAGAAGAAGAAATAAATGTGTAAAATGAGTTTTTGTTAATAACAGAATTGAAAGTGAATTATTGTACAGTATTTGACTGAAGCATCGTTTGAGTTTTCTTAGCAAGATTGTTTCCTTGAAGCGGAATTTCATACGAATATTTCACAAAGGACTAGCATTATTATGCATCTGCTTTGTAAATGTATTGCACAATATAAACTGTTGCAGAGCAGTTAATCTTGGCTAGTCGTTTGCAGCATCTGTTGCTAGAATCACGTGTTTAAGGTTTGTGGCTTGGGTTAAGTATTTTTTAATTACTTCTCCCGAATTCGCCGTAAATTTCTACTTGAATCTATGGCAGAATCATGAGGATCAGACTGTAAATTAAGCACAGCCCCGCAATAAATTGTTTGAGATTGTATTTTAAAATTGAGCTATTTTAAAAAGTTATGTTTTTATGGCTGAAGAATAAAGGTTCCCTGAATCTATTTTTCTAGAGTTTTCAATAATAATCTATTTACTGTTATTATTTTTACTTTCCTTACGTTTTTCATTTCTCTTATTTAGTACAAAAAAATATTTGTATTTGCTAAACAAGGAAAAAACGAAAAACCGTTAAATTTAGTATTGAAACCACACACCGATTGTATAGGATGCATAATTTTACAATCTAACCACTCTATGCCCCTTTGCTCAGACTGCAAGATGCTGTGGACATATTATATGCGTGAGACATAGAGTGCTGAATTAGCGTCATCGTTAGCGTAGTTTTGCTCGAACTTACTACTGCCTAACTCAAGATTTCATACCAATTGCTAGAGAGTTTTAGGCGATTATAGTTGATTATGCTAGGTGTTTGAGAGTGAGTCTCATTAAGCGTAGCTTGAGCAGGAATTTAGGAATTTAATGAGACTCACTCTCAAACACCTAACATAATCAACTATAATTGTCGCAATGTTAGTCATCGCCTCGATTACTGTAGTCTCGAAAACTCAGTTGAGCTCGAATACTCTTATGACAATAATCTAAGTAAGCATTAGCAATCAGCTTTGCTATAGCTCTCGCCGTTTGAATGGGCTTTTAATGTTTTAATGGAGATTAAATAGAGGATTTTGGCAGGTAGCTGGCTAGAAATTAAGGAAGTTATACTTTATTGATTCGGGGGACTAGAGCTGAACTAAATGCCAGGGTAAGCACATTTTGCATATTTTAAATTTGTATCAATAACTCAGGTTTATTCAGTCGTGAGTCATAGCAGGTATCTGTTCAGTCAGATAAAGATAAGCTATGAACTCCTTTGCCCACTTTGTGAGGGTGACCGATTGGATTGGCCAGCAAAAATGACTCTCTCCTCTGCTGTATAATCACTTCCCGGTAGCGTGGAACCCAAAACTGTAGGTCCAACTCATCAATCATCATCATCATCATCATCATCATCATCATCTAACTCATTACCCACGCACAGGTCTCAGACCCATATGAGCTCCATCCTAATAAAAATTGAATGTTTTTATATTTTATCAAATAGTTTTGACACCTATATCAGACCGCAGGCCACAGCATACGGTTGTGGACACGGAAAGGAGGATTTTTGGTGTTATCTGCTTATGTCAACAAATCTTCCGGTCTAAACAATTAATTACTCTTCTTCTTTACTCTCTTCGCCTTGCAGTTTATTTTTGCCATTTTTATGATATTTACTTAGAACTATGTAGGCTATAATATTTAATTCGAACCTCATGGAAATTTATTGAATATTGTGGAAAATGCGAGAGTCCTTATCTGTTTATTTTAGAATTCGTTAGAAGTTAATAGAAAGATGGAGAGATATCCAGTTCATATCTAGTTCTTTCTTGATTATGGGAAAATGTATAAATAGGAGAGACTTTCGTAAAAGTTCAGTTCAGTTGTTGTTCTACATTGATAACAAGTGGCAGTGTACTGTGAAAGTTCCCGTTAATACGGACAGTGCAATCCGTTGGACAAACTGTGATAATGAACTTTCGTTTTCTGTAGTGTTAATCGCAGTATTTTGTGACAGATTATTATTTAGGCTTACTTGACAGTGTATACAGTGACATGTAAGTACTTGTAGAGTTTGAACTATTATGAATTCGACGCTGCTCTTTGAATTATTGATCAGTTATTATTCAATATTAGATCGGCCTTTTGACATTTAGTGATTGATTTTTGAACAGTAGTATAGGAAAATCTTTATTAGCTGAACATTATCGATTTATCTGTTCTAATTGCTTTATTTTGCGTAAGACATTACTGAACAGTGCAAGTTGTGGATAATTTGTGTTAATAAAGTGCGAGTGATAAATTTAAGTGTTGCAGCGTTATTTTAGAGATAGAACCCATAACAATACATTGATGTATTTAAGTACAGGCGTAGCTATAGTTAGAAATGAAGTAAAACTTAGATTCTTGTATACTTTATGTAGTAACTATATTGCATTTGATGGACAAGCCAACAGAGGTGCTTGTTAGAGAATGTTCTCTCTTATGAGGTTTGACAAACGATGTACTGCTGTCGTCCTGTTCAGCATAGATTCTGACCGGGAGCCTGTCAGCAGCCCTCATTATGCCTACAATGGTATCTCGAACCGGGTTCAAGGGCCAGTAAGGTAGTGTGATTGATGTGGTTCCTTTTCACTAGTAGCGAAACCTTTACTATCTCCTTTGTCACTCTTTTGAACTTCAGAAGAAGGCTCATAGATAACTTATAATTGGGCTGCTAAAGTTAGGCGTAATAAAATCATATTACTTGCCCTCTCATTACAATCACTGCACATTCATTTGATAATTTGATTGAATTTGATAATGAGTGTGAGCAACTCTACGAACGCTATAGAAAGATAGATAGATAGATAAATATTTAAGCATCCACTGGCATCATGGGGCATCTGGATTTGTCCAATGTTAAATTTAAATTTATTATTTCCATTCAGGCTATCTAATTTGGGATTTATAATACTCTCTATATTGTTGGCTTGAATAGAAACCATAGCCCTTTAACTCTCTCTTGAAAACCTCTTTACGTTTTTTGAGAGGAAGTCTCTTAAGCCTGGCCGGTAAAACATTAAAAAGTTGAACTCCTGAATTTCTAAAACCATTTGCATACAGAGCAGTGCGATGAGTTTCATTTATGTTGATAATTGATGAATTGATGAATCAGGTGAGTTTTTATTGGAAGTTCTTGTATAAGGCGGGTTACACACATATGCATCTCACACGGTGCGACTGGCATTTTTCTTGCTACTAGCATGCAGCTTGAAGATCAACCTGTGTTAATTACATGGAGCTTACACACTTATGCGACTGGCACGGTGCTACTGGCATCATGCATCTCGCATGCAGCGTGCAGCGCCACTAGGAACCAATCGGTCGGTCTTTTGGCGTGGCATGCAGCGTGCATCTTGTGTTGGGGCATGCGCAGAACACATTTCCAAGTCATCATCCGATGCCGACGACGACATTTTCCAATGAACTGAGCGCCAAGAAGTACTACCTCTCTCATCTTGCTACTAGCACGTGCCACGAGCATGCAGCCTGCATGCATCTCGCATCAAAAATGCTAGTCGCACCGTGCGAGATGCATATGTGTGTAACCCGCCTTAGTCTTTCATAGAATGATTATAATTGAAATGATCGGGGTCAGCATAAGAAAGATTTTATAGTGCATTAAACCTGTTCTAAATCCCATATCGGGTAAATGGTTAAAACTCCATAACATAACTAGTCAACTAATTGTTTTAAAATTGTAATAACCACCTATATAGTAAAAATATTAGAAATAATCTTGGTTAATCTCAGAAATAGGAAGTGGTTTCATCAAAGGTTAGTTTGAAATATTTATGACGTTGACCTAATTTAGAATATCAGATGATTTAAAAAACTTGTAGAGGTATCACCCAAAAAACATATAATATTTTACAATGGAAAATATTGATAGATGTAATATCAAATATCATAAAATGTGAAGATTAAATATAAAACATAATATTTTACAATCGAAAGTATTGATAGATGTGATATCAAATATCATAAAATATAGATTTTTGTTTTTGTATTGCATCATCTAGGTCTGCGATGAAATAAACACATTCATGTGCCTTCTGAATACGTGTCTGCAAAAAACAATTTTATAGTCCAATAAATCTCGCCTTAAAGCAATTATTCTAGCATTAAGTCTGTAATTTATTGCAGTCGCCAAATATCAATGACAGGGTACTATTGTGATAATATGACAATAAAAACTCAAATTATAGCAACCTTATCATATTCATGTGATATATCAAGTAGTGTAGATGTATAAAAAAAGTCACATAAGCTAAATTCTATGCATTCAAAATACATGTATTTTTCGTTTTAATTTTTTAATTGGTTTCAACTTTTTGAAAGCCACAGTCCTAATTTGGTAGTGGTATAATCAGTTTTTCTCGCACAGATACTCTACGTTCACGGGTTTGATTTCTGATGATGTAGACATCATCAGAAAAAAAGCTAATTATACTCAGTTTTTTCTCAAGAATATTTTCAACCTTGATGGGGAAAAATTAATTTTCCTATCAAGTTGGTGAATAGCATTTTAAAATTGCCCCGCTTTACAACGCAATTCAAACAATAAAAAATGTATTTTATGTCTTTTGGAATTCAGAATTCTAGTAGATCGCAATGAGTGCTAATTCAAATCCCATTGTTTATTCAAGCTATCTATAAAATCTACCTCATTATTTGTCTGCTATCCTGGTACGCTTCTCATCCTCTTATTGCTATAATAAATTCAAAAACACGGACTGTTCCATCAAGCTATTAATTCTCTTCACTTCGCAATTTAGGTGCCTGTTCAAAGAACAAATATTGTCCGGTTAATATTTATGAGTTTCACAGAATAATGAATTATTAGTGGTTGCTGATAGAATATCTGTACGTCACTGCGGAATAATGATGTGGCGAAGAGTGAAACAGTTTCTTCCAAGTTTATCATCCCATATTTTCCTCTACCGCAGTTCTGTGTTTAGTGCTTTTCCCTGAAAATGCTACTTCTCTTTATTTTGTATCGCCGCAATAAAGCTTCATTCTGGCTCTACTCACTTAGGGACTTAGTTCTCTCATTATAGATTCCCAATACATATTTATTACGGTTTTTTACCTAAATCAATTCAATAGCAAATCTATTCTGCTCAGGATTGAAAGTCTTTTCTGATTAAATTTTATAAAGTTTTAACATTTTTTAATTCATAATAGTTATGGTACATCAGAAATGTGCTAATCGAAAGACGTCATCCCAGAAATTTATGATAATGATGAATGTATCTTATTGTAGCTTAAAATGTAAGCTACCTCTCAAATCCACCCCACTTACAGTGGTTACGATCATCATTCAGGCCACCTTTCAGTACACTATGGAAAATTATTTTTGTTATAATAGTAAATAAGAATCATAAGATTAAAATTCAAAAGTAAAGGTAACTCATGTGTGTTCTTTACTGTTCTGGTTCAGTTTTAAAATGATAGAAACTTGACCAGAACAATAGTGTATTTGTGTAGTTAGCCAATGATTAGGATAGGTATGTTGGATATGACAATGAAAAAAAGTATTTGGCAGGGTTGAGTATTTTCTACCATTCAATAGCTTTGGTGTGTGTAGAATTTATTCACTACAGAAAAATTTAACGCATGTATTTTTTTAAACGAGTGAACATTCAAATTGTTGATTCAAATCGATTTTAAAACTATTCTATTTAGATGCATTATTACATAATAATTGATTTCATTGAAGAAAATATATGAAGTACCTTAAATCAATTATATCTTGTTTCAGGTAATTAATCGTAGCTGAATTCTTCATGAAGGTATAAAACTATTAGAGATGTAACATGTAAGTTTCTTCTTTACTTTTATAAAAATAATATGTTTACTTTTATCAAGTTCAAGTTTGAATAATTCGATTTATTTATAGTGTAGGCCTAGTTGAAATTTTCCTGTGATACTGAAAATCGACTGAAATTCAAAAATCTTGTCCTGAACACAATATAGCATTACTACATATGTTTTTTTACAGTAATTAAAGATTCCATTCCAATTGTTGTATAGTCTAATTGTTGGAATCAGGGGAAGTCATTGTCCAATTTGTGAATTTATTAGTTTCATTTTTTATTGGAAAAAAATTGTCTTATCTGTTTCTTCAATTGAAACAAACGGATTTTCCTATGAGAAAAAAATCAATATATTATTTCGAGTAGAGCCGGTTATGAGTCTAAATGTTTTCTATTTTGCCAGGTAAGGTTAGGTTAGGTTGAGATTAAGATAGTACATTTCAATTCTATCGTGCGATAAAGCTTCCATTTTTGTGATGAATTGAATAATATTTGTTACCAAATTTACTAAAAAAACTGGAAAAGGTGATGGGTAGCTGTTTATATTTCCATTAAAAAACCTTCCTGATTAGGACGCTATTCACTCAGATTCGCTCTGGGATATGTTTCTGAGTGGGATCAATCGGCTGAAATCCTGTCAAACAAGATCCGGTCACCGATGGATTGGCAGTTTGTGGAACTTGTATAACGACAGATCTGCCAGTTAATCCTTTTGTATTATTCCATCTCTTTGCAAAGCTCGCTCGAACACATCTGCCATTACATTTTGCTGGGCTGGGAACTAACTTCAGTTGTCATTGTGACCAGTCCTTTGTAAATCTCATCACTGTTCTGACGCTAATTGGCCAGATTCTTGTCCGATTGATGTTACACGCCAAAAGCAGTGTGAACAAAATTCGATTATCTTTTCGTCCGATCAATTCTGTCATCGTTATGTTTGTAAACTAGGGAATTCGGAATATATTCAGTTCTCATATTCAAATGAGAGACTTTATTATTCAAAACTTCTTTTGGCACTCATCCCAAACTCTGCGATCATAAAACTCCATGTAGTACTCCTCTTATTATTTAGTGAAATTAAAAATTCAATTACGTGTAATATAATTGTGATGGTGAGTGCAATTAGATTTCCTTCCACTTTGCTTAATTGGAATGGATATTTTAATTTTCAAAAAGGATACTTTTCCTTGGCGACGTGACAATGACCTCACATCTAGAGGCAACGACTTTTGGCGTTTCTTCTTTACCTTTTTATTCTCCATCTCCTCATCTCCCTCCATTTTATTTTTCTTCTCTTCTTTTTTCTTGTTTTTCTTTTTCTTCTCTCTTTTCTTTTCTTCTTCTTTTATATTTTCTCTTCTTCTTCTTTTTGTCCTGCTATCGCTGAATTACTGTTGCTATAATTAAATTTTCTTGCGATTGAAATAGCAATTCAAAAATGTATCGCACTTACCGCCATAAACTTACTTATTGTAACCCTTCTGCCCTACACAAGTCGATGTTTTTCCATGGCATGATTTTGGCAATGATAAGCCAAAGCAGACTATATTAATGATATAATAACATAATTGATTATTTTCTTCCACAACCAGTTTTATTCATCATCCTGCTCATCGATGTTCATCTACTTTGAAAATATCCCTCAGAACATTGCTTTCTGTCTAGCTGCTCATGGTATAATGTTCAGCAGTTGTACAGTTTTCCAAAAACTTCTACTCTCTACCTGACTCTGAGCACAATTTATTCGGATTATATCAAGTTTTCAAAGTAATAAAGAATAAATAGTAGTGTTATGGGTATATTATGTTTAAATGATATAGTAGAAATTGATAGCATTAGGAATATATTGAAAAACAAATAGAATAATGAGCGAAACAAATGAAAATGATGTTATAGTGAAAAAAGTCAGTTGAATTAGTTTGATATTTGCCTGTTATTAAACAATGGTACTGTACATATTTTACGTTCAGTACTAAGTACTTTTGAACGTTTTTCTCCATTGTACATCAACAGTAGGCATTCAAAATTAAAATTGAATCAAATGAAAATAACGAAAAACTTATTTTCTAGAAAATTCCTTTTTATGCTAATATCAAGTATGCGAGCTGAGAACCAACTTGTAAACTAGTAACTTTTTGAATTATTCTAATGCATCTTCTGGTGTGAGTTGATAGTAATTTCCAGCCGAGGACTAACTTTTAAACCAGTAACTTAAATTATTAGTGTAACTTTTGGTGTAAATCGATAATAATTCAAATTAGATATGGCGAACAAATGTGGCTTGAATTCTAGCTTCATCAATTCTCAGCATGTCCACACAATAATTCATCCGAAGCCACCTGACATGTATGATTGCAGAACCGATAATGTCTTTGAATGTTCGGCTACGAATGAATTTGCACGTATGTCTGGCACGTGGAGCAAAGAGCAAACAGCCGGTGAGATTAGGCGATGTATACGACATCTCTCCTTGTTTGTCCACCAGCTGAATCAACACAGATCGAATTTAATCGCCAGATTGATCCTCTGCGTGATTCTAGTTGGATCCGTTAGCTAGGTATGAAAAGCTATGAATTGATTAAACATGAATATCAATCCAATCGGGAGATGGCTACTTGTGAACAAACATTCAGGTTGAATCAAATCTCCAACTCCCCGACGTATAAGCTCATAATACAGCAATTTATTATCAATTGAAAATTTCAGTACCAGTATTCTGATTGTTCGAAATGAATTTTCTTCTATTCACTGTAGCTCAGACTACAGCATTTTATTATGGAATGAATACTTCATTACCTGTATTCAAAATATAATTTTCTATTAATATGTAGAATCTTGCTGTGCAGAACTGACCTTTTTGAGTCGCGGCGGACGCGTTTCGAACTTTGTGATTCTTCTTCGGCTCTTGGTTGCAGACTGAATGATTCTCTAGTATGTAAAGTGGTGGTAGTGGATGTGGTGGGGGAAGTTGGTCGGGAGGTTTTTCAGGGGTGATGATGTTAGGTTGAAGAGGGTATGAGATTGGAAATTAAGTTGGTCATTGAGTATAAGTTGAGGATGGGAAATTGAATATTTTTAATTTCAAATCGTTCTGAGGTATTGAGTTTTTGACTTTTTGGGGCAATGTGAAGTATGTGGAGGTTTTGATCAATGTTGGTGAATGAATGATTTTTTTGAGTAGATGCTCGGCTTAATTTGATTTAGTGTGTGATGGGGAGAGGGCCTTGAAGGGGTTCTTTGAATCTGGTTGTGAAAGATGCTAGTTTGTCCAATAGAGAAGCTGTCACATTCGTTGCATGTTAGTTTATATGTGCCAGATTGATTATGGATGTTGGTGGTGGTGAGTTTTCTTAAAGTGTTGTTGGTATTGAATGCGACTGTGCAGTTCAGCTTTCTGGAAGTATTTGCCATTGTTTGTGTTGTATGACTGATGTATGATGTATTTGGAGTCTGGTGGGGGTTGTGTAGGCTTTTGTTGTTTGTGAATGATTCTATGGAGTTTTTTGTTAATGCCAGATGGGTTGTATCCGTTTTTTGCAGCTATGTATTTAATGGTATTAAGTTCATTTTGGTAGTCAGTGGGATTGATGAGTATGTGAATCATGAAGTTAGGGCTGCATGCTTGTGTTGGGTTGGATGGTTTGAGGGATTGTGAATTACCATGTCCGTGGAGGTATATATATTTTTTTCTACTGTAAACAAAAATAATTGCCAATAATTTATTCATCTCCCATTCACAATCTCTTTTTTCTTGTGTTTATCGAGATTGTTCTTCTTCTTTTTCATTGAAACTCTTCATTACCTTTACCAGCTGTATGCATATGTATGTTTTTAAAAGTAAAAACATCAATTGGCTGAACTCAGTCGATTGATAATGCAGTAGGCCCAATAAAGTATGCAGAGAATATCATCAACTTTAGAAATCAAACGTGAATTGGAGCATGCTGTTTCCGGCAGAAATAATTCAAAACTCTCCGTCATAAAGCTTGTTTTCATTAATTCTATTGCATTAATTAAAATTGCATCAAATATTTTTGTCAATTTCAAATTTCAATGAAGCTTCTTGATTGCTATTTTCTCGGAAATAATTTAGTCAAAAACATGAGAAACAAAAGTTTTTCGATCACTATTTTCTAATAAATTGATATAAATCAATATTTTTGTATTGATGCTGACCATTTGACCTTGAGACATTCAAGTTGAAAATTTTATAAATTCTGTATTAAAGACCTTTTAATATTCGGGTCATTTTATCATATTTGTATTGCGTGATACATTTAATAAAAAACAACAAATATTCATTTCCTAGAACTGAATTATTATCATCATCATCATTATTGTGTGCAAAATAAGTTTTCACAGACCATGTTTTGCTTAGCAATATTATGCATGATTTTATGTTCATAATATTCGCAAAATTATGTTCATAATTTTTTCCGATAATTATTGTAATGGATGTTATTAGGGTTTTGAAATGTTGTCTATTACCGTGAGAGTTTTTTCATCAATTAGTTTGTGAAATATGGAGGTTCAAAGTTGATTTTTTTATATTGTTTTATATCTTCGAGTGATTTTTAACTTTTGATGAATTTTCTGTAACCTAAAGACATCTCGAGGAATAAAATGACATATTTTTTACTCCAATCAAGCAATTCGTTTTTTCAAAATACATTTTAAAAATCTGTGAAAAATTTAAATTTTTGAAAAATATTTGTTAGATTGAAATAAAAAATATGTCATTTTATTCCTCAATGTGTCTCTTAGTTATGGATAATTTATCAAAAGTTTAAAATCATTCATAGGTAAGATGAATAATTGCCCATAAAAACCGAAATTTTCAACTTTGGACCCCCATATTTCACAAAATAATTGAAGAAAAAAGTTTTCTCACAGCAATAGATAGAATTTCAAAACCCTAACAATATTTAATACAGAAAATTCAAAAACAAACTATGACCAGAATCTCTGCGCACAGCCTCAACTCTTCTTCAATATTGCTGCTGATTTGATTGGCTTTTCTTGTACATCTAAATTTATGCTGAAGTCAAGATGATAAAATTAAATATTTTTCCAATTTCCAAAAACTTCCATATTCTATCAATTCGATTTTACTTGAAACCACCCTGTCAAGGTTTCGCATAAAACATTAGTTGTACGGTACTCCACTACCCCGAATTCCGCATCTAATCAATTGAGGGGAAAAAAGGAAATGTATTCAATAACTCCACAGTTGGGGAGAATATTATGTCAGTTGCAATAGAATAGCTATTGACTATTTAATTCCACAGTTGGGGAAAATGTATGTCAGTTACAATAGAATAGCTATTGACTATTTACTTGGCAAATTTTTCCAGTTCCGGTACTGAATGAAATCAAATAACAAAAACTCAATCGGCAGGCTGCGTTATTCAAGCTTATGAATTTTCCATGATAAAATACGACAGTAAAAAGTGCTACACCATCACTTTTTTCCAAACTTAATAAAATCCATTGTATCAATCATAATTTTTTTATAATGTGTACTTTAAGTTTTAAACATTATTTTTTTATTCATATTTTTAAATTCATGATCATTAATTTTCCCATTCATGCTCCCATGACCTAATTTGACCACTTTGTGAAAGAACAGTCGGATTTTGAGAGTGATAAAAGTTTTCACATTCGTTTAGGAAGTGGAACTGTGGAACATTATTTTCCAATTGAGGCCTATTCATGTCTGGAGCATAAATCCATTTTAGTTTGCTGTTATTCGTTATCAAACAAAATAAATTTATTTTTAGAATATTTTTTAAAGATATGTCCAGTTATTCATTATTCATCAATAAGTTTTTTATATAAAATGTTGATTTGTTGTAATTGTTTTCTCCAAGACCTAAGAAATCTGTAAGCGTATCTTATCAAATTCTATTGCGTTCTAAATTTGGTTCTCAGAACTAGTGCACTTGGAGCTAGTAAATTGGTTCATTATGTGAGATTATTAACTAATTAATCATTGGTTATCTAAAATATAATTAGAAGAGGGAATTATTCCAAATCTGTCTAAAAATATAACAACGAACTTTAATGTCTGATTATACCTAGGCTTATTCGTAATAACTATAAATAATATCATTTTGCAACTGATAAGGGAAATGCACCGCAAATGCTCTCCCGACCATTCAAAAACAATATTGATGGAAACGTTTCTGTTAATCTTGTATGCATTGAGAGAGAAAGGTTCACACTCTATTCGTCTGTTTTACACTTTATTTTTATTGCTGATGATACCCACATGAATCCGAGACTTGTGCGTGGGTAATGAGATGAATGATTACACATAAATGCCTGATGGTAGGGCGGGATTCGAACCCACGACCACGACCCATGACAGCAAGCTGAAGTTGCGACGCCCCAACCAACTGCGCTAAGCGGCCCACCGCTCAGATTCGTTATTCTGTTCTAAACAGAATAATGAATTTTATAGTCAATAAGTCACAAAAATACTACAATAGAAAATATCTCGATAATACATCAGTAAATATATAAACCATTCACCCAACATGCTTCATCAATTGAGAATTGCTATCAATGGATCATAAAAATAAGAATAAATTCAAACACGTTCGAATTATTTAATTAATCAAAAAAGTTGAAAAGAAGATCGGGTTGAAAATTATTGAGTTATGATGCAAAATATAAAAGAGGAAGTCCTGATATCAAGAGGGGTTTCCTTTCGCAGCAATAACATTTTTTGAATATTGAGAGTGCTTCTTGATAGAAAAATTATATTTTCATAATATTAGCCTACAGTTCAATCGGTTCTTTCGTATTATATAATTAGGTAAATGCACCAATGCGGGAGATACAATTAAAAGAGATTTAGGTGTTGTTTTTGCTAGGTAAGCCTACTTCATAAACCATAGATATTCCCTTGCTTATTGATTTAAATCGGATGTTGAAATACTTATAAACACTTGAATCATTGTAAAAAATTAGTAAACTGGTCGTTTTTATGTCTGTGTGAATCTTTTTGTTGAGAGTTTGGAAGGCTGTAACACACGTATTACATAAATCAAAAGATTGATGAATCGGTGACAAATTAGTAAATTCGGATAAGTTCTTAGTATAGTAGTGCCTATAGTTGGGTACAGTTTCTCCTATTGGAGGGGTGACCTGCTCTCATGACATGAGCTGACATCAGCTTTATATTTACTTATCCAGTGGTTCGGAACCCACCTGAAAATATAGGTTCATCATTCATAACATCATTCTTCGTATCACCCACGCTCAAGTCTTATGTGGGCTTCATTAGCAAGAAAAAGTCCTTAGTAGGCTACTAGTTATTTTAGTTAAACTTTTGTTTTAGGATATATTCTAACATCTCACATATCACGATTTTCAACAACATGTCTGTCTTTTGAAAGATCTGGAATAAGGAATATTTGAATTCTGAATCGAAAATAATGGTAACTTTAGTTCAATTCCATTACGGTACCTTAACCCATTAAAATTTTACTATGCTTTTAACATCAATGGATAAATCATTTAGGAAAAAGAGAAATTTAAGAAATGTATAATGCGAACGATGTCTCAACGAATTAAATTAATAGCACGCGAGATACTATAGTTTCTACTATCACGTCATTTTCAATAGCAATTAAACTAGAACTAAAATACAGCGTAGTTTAATATAAATACTTCTTAGACGAATACTATTGGTTTATAGACTGGGAACCTCTCATAGGTCGAACTCCGCGTTGAAGGCCTGTCATTGGCTGATACTAGACACGCTCATTGGCAACAAGAAATAGCCTACCTATTCGAAACAACAATAAACAAGTAAAAACGACCAATCACAAATCAACAATATATTAAACTCAAATAATATTCATCTCAATCAAAATCAAGCAACCGGAAAAATGATAAATAAATAACAGGCATGGTATCCTAATTCCATGTTTTATACCATTGCAATTTTCAATTAAAATGATGATATCGGACAAGATTATTTTATTAGAAAAAAACTTTATAACTAATTAAGATATACATCCAATTGAATTCATTGAATTCTTCTAGTTTTTTAAGGCTGTAATCTTACGAAAACAACATTTTTCACTTTAACTTCATAGCTTTAGAATTTTTTTATATATGTCATTTTCATTATAAAATATAATGGTTCAACCCATTTTTCGATTCGGTCCAACTTATCAATCCCCATCATCCAATTCGTTACCCACGCACATGTCTCACCTATGTGGGCTTCATCATCCGAAAAAATATATAATTCAAGATTTGACTCCAATTATTTTTGTACCGTGTTCCATATTACAGTGACTATTTCTCAATGTTAAATTTAAAAGCAAGCATGTTGTAAAGCCGGACTTTGTTCTTTAGTTTCACGCCGGATACTTTAATATAAATGCTGAGTTCTAGAATTACCCCTCTATCGTTCCGGTTCGCCCAACCTCAGCTAGCCACTAGCCGATAAGTAGTTGATAACGAGCGGCGCATCCAATTTTCTCAAAATTTTCCTCCTACGAAAACATTAATTAGTTGTTCTTGATCAGAAGCCAGCATTCGACCGAAATAATTATGTATTTTTCGTTAGTTGCTTCGGTGCTTGTGCTATCATTTCTAAGTGAAGTTTGCAACGGACAATTCGATTATGATGATGAGTATGCTAACTCGGAATATCACCAGAATATGTGGGGTGATGAAGATTTGCTTGTTGAACAATTACGCGAATGCTTGCGAAATGATCCGTCGTTTCAAAGCGGGCCATGTCTTATTACATTTCAAAGAGCCGATTGGCGTTGGCGTCTGTCAAATTTGTATTCTCTAGAATGTCGAACAAAACCCATCCAAGTGTCAAGAAAAAACTGTGAACAGCTCTACGAGAAAATGCAATCGTATTCAGAAGGTGAGAGTTATAACTAGCTATTTATGTGGGCTATATTCCAAGTTAAACATATCTTAGATTGCGTTTAGACTATGTAACAAAACACTATTATTCAGCTATGCTGAAACCTTTTCACGAATGCACTTTCCATGATGCAGAAGTTATATAACAGTTCTTGTAAATACCTAGTGTTTAAAAAAAATTTATTCTCATTGTTTGTGTTTCTGAGAGCCTCACCAGTTACCGGTAAATGTTACCGGTGACGTCTGATTGGTCTATTCAATTCCATAGACGTTATAAAATTTGAATAGACCAATCAGACGCCACCAGTAACATTCACCGGTTACCGGTAAGTGTCCAATGAAATCAAACATTTCGAACTGATTTATTTTCGAGATGAAAACACACAGATTAAATACCTATCTGTCTTTTTAACAATTAACTTAGTGTCATTATCTCTTTCACTTAGTATTGCGTGAAGTATGGCTGAAGTTCGATTGTTTTTTGATAAATTTAAATGGGTTTTAAAGTGGATAACTTAGAATGTAAAGAGGTTAGGGTTTGTTGGGGTTCGTAACAAGTTTGTAACACATGGGACAGTTGATCAAAATTAGGTCCTGTAAATTGTTTTTTCAAGTTCCTTTATGAATAATTGACCGAACATAGTGAGCTCCATTTTTGACTCGACCGCTCGGCATTTCGTCTGTCTGTCATTCTTTATGTCACATTAAATGACGAACTCCACATTATTCAGTCTAAGCATTAAAACTTTCGGCAACACTGTACTCAATAAAATTTTTCTATTTCATATATACGTAATAACATTTCAAAATATAAATATAACTTACCGTACAAAGATAAAATACAAATCTTCACTATTATTGGTTCACTAAAAAATATGGAAAAATATAATAACAATCGTAATCCAAACTAAATTTAACACTGTTTTCAGAGATAAAACACTGTTTTGCATAATAAAAACTAGTAGAAATTGACAATATCTGTGTTATTATTCAATAATCCAAACTATATAACTAGACATCAAGTTTACTCAGAAAAATACGTAGGAACTAAATATACATTAGGTTTGAAGCCCTCACCACTTTCTGTCAGTTGTTCCCATTTCTGGTCGAGAAATGAGCCTCAATTATCCGGGTTCTGCTTGAAGCCTGTGAATTTTCAGAAGTCAAAAATAACGTGCTTCTTAGCAAATACATACATAACATGCATTCGTAGCAGCGCATGAGTGAACCACTAGTTCTTTAAGCTTTTCAATTATTAATATGTGAGTGCGAAATGACAAAAAAGGCCGGTTTTAGACAAGTTTTTTTTATAATTACTTAAAACATACAACGGACATTAATAATATAGTGGGATTAATAATAAAGTGGGAGTCATCAGAAGCTATAAAATAGCCTTTTAACTTGATATTTGAGAAGAAAGCACGAGGGCTGCAAATATCCAGAACAGAATGATACAAGAGTGATTTTCACGTGACATTCTACTCGCGGGACACAATATTTGATGCTTTAGTGTATCGTTTGTAAACTGATTGTTACTGTACTTTTCATTTGCAGTCTGGTACGGTCTACTTTATCAGTTATTTAGAGTGTTTCGCATAGGGTTATCAATACTTTGTGGGTTTATTGTACTCACTAAAGTATGAAAAAGATTTATTAAACATAGGTCCGGAAATGCTAACTGCAGAGTTACATAGTTAACGTTGGCGGTAGTTGACAACTAGCCCTATCTATTTATTCATTCAGAAATTTATAATGCCTCCATTCTACTTGTCTACTTAAGATTTTATGTAAAATAAGCTGAAAAATTGAATAAAATAAGTTAAATGAGCGTAAAATGAACGTAAAACACTTTTTTCAAGTTTAAAGTCGATAGAATTGCGCAATTAACAGGCATTTTTTTCTAAAAAAAAAATTAGTAATTCAATTGAAAATAAATAATATCCGGTCACCTAATAGTCAAAAACACAACTAAATTTCATAAAACTAGGATTTCAATAACTTCAAACTGTGCATAATTAGTGTGTTAAAATACACCAAAAGCCGATTTTATAAAATCTGTTTTTTACTATTCAACGAATTATTTGGCTGGTTTTGTTAAAAAAATTATCCACAAGTTTTGTGTGAAAACATTAAATGTTTATTGTACAATTAACAAAATTTATCACTTCAAACTTGAAAAATTGTTTTTCGTATTTTGTTCCATATTCAAAAAAATACTGTAATTACCGACCTCTAACTTGCTTTATTCGAATTTTTAGCTTATTTTAGATAAAGCCTGACCAAATCATAAGCGAAAAAAGTCATTACAAATTTCTGAATGAGTAAATTAATGGGGCTAGTTGCCAACTTCCGCGATCTTCAAGTTTGAATGAACTTTTTTCATTATTTTAGTGAGTGCAAAAGGCTCACGAAGTATTGGTAACCCTCACTCTGTGTAGTCACTTCTGAACGCAGTGTTAATTTGTGCCGCCAGCCCCCTAAACTTTTCTTTTTGTATGAATAATATCTTATTGTAATGGGCTCAGTCAAGCATTTCTAGATGGATTAGAAAATTAACCTCATCCTAACTAATTTGATAATATCCTCATGCCTCGATACCTGGGAGAAGTATCGGTATCGGTGTAGCATGAATATGTATCAAGATACTAAATATGTATAAAATGGGTACAATATTTATGAATAAAATGGTACAACATTTATGTATAAAATGGGTACAACATTTATGTATAAAATTGGTACAACATTTATGTATAAAATGGGTACAACATTTATGTATCAGAGCTTTCCAGTTTCAATTAATGCATTAATGTAGTAGCAACACATTTGTCAATATGCATCTTTGCAATGCGATAGCACTCAAAGTTGCATACTCTGGCCACAGACAACTAACTGTAAACTGAGTTGTTCTGTAATCTGTGCTCTGGCAATGATAATTTAACAGTTTGAGCAAATCTCCGCTAACTTTCGCCCAGTTTTAAGTTAGTAGTACTCATGCGCCAACATTAAGACTGCGAGAGGAATTCCGTCACAAAATACAACATAGGAGACTTGCTTCTTTTATTGAAAGGAATTGGTCGTGTTTTGTCATGTATCAGGCAGTATAAGATTCTCTTTGATTTATTTAAATAGCTGGCAGGCCAAAAAAGATGTATTATAATCTATCCAGTTATTTTCTAACTAAATACATCACACAACTACCAAGCGAGTGTGGGTTAGGTTATGATTTCAATGTACAGTAATTATTTTTATACATTCTGCCTAAAATATATCACAAGGCCGATATGAAATGACCAAAGAGGTTGCAATTTGCGATCATAAAAGTTGCCTTCCAAGGAAGTAGCTCAAAAATTTAGTGTTCTATAGTTCTTTTTGAAATGCTTCATTCATCTACCGATATTTCGGTCATCTATCAAAGTTACTGTATCATTTCTGAACCTGTATTGCACAGGAGCGCAGAGATGGGGGTGACTGGATTCCCCCCCCCCCCCCCCAACCATCACAGAAGGCTTTCAAGGACGTTTTATTAGGCAATATTAGGGATACAGATCTTGTTCTATATCAATGTAAAATTTATTTAAAAAAAAGTTTGAACCAAATTACAGGAGAAGTATACAACTTACAACATTTCAAATAACAAACAATATAAAAAATCAGTGCAGTAGAAGCCTTGCAAGCATGTAATATACAAAAATGTACCACTCTGTAAACAAACTCCTGCAAATTTTGTCCACACTATCACGAGTAACCTCGTGTACCATACTGCTGAGCGGTAGTTTTTTAATTTTAAATATATGAAATTTTACTTTAGGAACTATCAGAAACTACCAATCATTTCTCAAAATCCCTAACTACTTGGCATTGTTGTGTGTGCATAAGGACATAGCGGTTAATATAGTAGAGAACTCTTGCTAGCGTCAGACTTGTAGACTAAGCAACACGGTACGGATTCTAATCCAACTCAACGAATATTTTATTAGTAATAGTTTACTATATCCATTTCAGTTTGGCTTCAGGCCTAATCACTCGACAATAGATGCAGTTGAAAAGGTTGTTGAAAGCAAATTAAATGGATTTGAACAGAATCATACTGTAGGGTCTCTTATGATAGATTTAAGTAAAACATTCGTCTGTGTTTCACATTCCATTTTATGTAAAACGTTAGAAAAGTATGGAATTGTTGGTTGTGCTAATATGCTGACCATAGATGAAATTCAAGCTTGTTATACTACTGGGAATATTCTTTGACAGTAAGCTGAGTTGGAATCACCATTTAGAAAATTTATGTAAAAAGCTTGCTCGTGTTACTTTTCTCTTGCGAAAATTGAAAACTTATGTAAGTTTACATGTAATTATAATTATTTATTTCAGACTTTTCCAGGCGCATACCATTTATGGTTTCAAACTATGGGGAAATTCGGTTTGAATTATAATGAAAATTGTCGAGATGTGTTCCCCAGACCCAAAATAATGACTCTGTCATGTTTGTTCATTTTTTATAATTTAATTTTTGTTAAAAATAATATCCATCTCTTTGATAAAAGTTTTGCAATATACTGCCATAACACAAGGCAGATAGTGGATATTATAAGACCTAGAGTTGGGCTAGAAAAAGCTGTAAAAAGCCATAAATATCAGCAGATTATTTTATACAATAAACTGCCAACAAATGTAAAAAGATTACCAAGAGATATGTTTTAAAAAGTTGTAGGGGTCTGGCAAAGGGCTAAGGTAGGGGCTAAAGGCAAAGGTCTTGTACTCAACCGAGGAATACCTCCAAAGTGCTATGGATACTATGTAAATCTGCGAATTATGTAGGCCTATTACTATTTTTTTAACATTAAGACTGTTCGTATTTTATCAAGTTTGTACCTTACCGCTATGCGTCTATAATAACAAAATATCTTGTTGAATAAGTGACTGTAATCTTTGACGATGCCCATTGCTTTGTATGGCTTTGTGGCAAATAAATTTCTTGATTCATGATTCTTGAATAGTTTTCTCAATTCGTGCATTGAGCTAGGTTATTCTCTACTATCAGCTGCGGGCATTGTCTCGCATATCTGGCAACATCGGAATTTTTCAAAGCCACCTAATTTAATGGCGTGACCTACAGCGCTTATGACATTGGACATTGCCCAGGATGTGGTCCGTACTTCCCCTCTATCCCCCCTTTACGTTCCTGTCCGCCCTTCCCTAAAGCTAAATCCTGGGTGAGTCACTGGTATAACATATCTCTTTGAATTTGGTAAGAATACAATCAATTCAATCATTTTTTAGCCTGCTTGTCGTACTTTATTCTTATTTTGCTCAAACTCTTCCTGACAAACACTTTTGGAAGTTAATGTATGCGTAAAACTAATCATTTTTGGTTTTAGGGTTAGGGAAAGTTAGTGGCAATTTGCTCAAACTTTCAATTATCTATTTCAGGAGCACCGTGCTTCCTATAAAATAACTCAAATGTCGAAGTGTAATGAGCCGTTATAGATCGTTTCAGGCCCGTGAAGGGTTTCTCCACCCATGAAAGCCTACGCTCAAAAAAGAAAGAATTTCACTATCTTCTAGATATGGATTTTCAGAAACATTCGATTTTATTAGCACACCCTTGTTCAAAATTAGAATCCTATCCTTCCTTTTCTTCAGTTACCTGAATGATAGTGAATGATTGAACGATTAAAAATGAACGAATGAGCTAATATATTTATCTTACATCAGTTGTTTCTGAAACTATTCTAGTTGATTTGAACTTGGTCATCTGAAAAAACTAGCTGTGAGAATTCCACAATTTTGAATGAATACACTATCATTTATTCACAATTATATCTCATTTGAAAAGACTTGAACAGTGATTAACGATAGCCTAAGTCAACTTATTGGAGACTAGTCATTAACATTCTCCTAATTTTGGATATTACTTAAAAAATAAAAAGTGTTTTATAACAATGGTTGTTTGTGATAATTTCATTGAAAGTTGATTGTGATAAGTTCTGTTTTATATTGACCTTGCTTTCTTTTCATAATCATTTTAATTTAGACGATAAAACTGAATCAATTGTTTAATTGCAAACCAAAACTTACTTATTTTTAACATGAATTTCATTTGTCTTGTGAACGGCGTTTTAACTTAGAACTACGTTTCCGTTCTAAAAATATTTTGAGATTGGAGTGATAAATGATTGGATCAGTTGATCCAAAACAATAATTGACCTTGCCTTTTTATTTTAGATAATTGTTCTAATATTCAACCAATATTTACAAGCGCTTTCCCCCAGATAGAATTCATAGTTTCGTTATACTTCAATTACTTCAAAGATGATTTCAACTACAAGTGGAATTCTTAGTTACTGCCATATAATATCATATCTGCTCCCTATTAATAGCTTCTCTTTTCGTAGTTATTGGTGTTGTCACTTCTCCGATACCCCTTCTGCCCCTATTCTCCTCTAGAAATGTGGGAGTTTCAAATCTTGTTAACATTTTGACCTTTCAAAGTTTCCATGTGGGACCTAATAACCTTCCAACTCCCATAACTTATTTATTGGTATAGCGTTGCGCAATTTAATACTTTCAAAAAACTGATATTTTGATTCACATCAACCATCTTTAATTAGACACTATTTTTACGATGGTGGGAGAGACTGCACCACTTAACTCGTTAATAATTCTTTCCATGCTTTCCATTGATAAGAACACTAAAAACGATATCAAAACTACTTTAGAGTAGTATATATTTTCTAAATTATTTCCATTATTTGAGAAGTTTTTTCAGTTTTTTGCAAGGTCTGTTGATCGTCTTAGAATGGTCCAACATTGAAACTTAAGGATATGAGTGACTATACATAATGATTATGAAGTAATTATTTTGATAAAGATGATAGTTTGATAATTTAGGGAACTATGATAATATTTGATAGACTGTGATTCGAAATAGGACTGTCATTATTTCCACTAGTGGATACTACAAAAAATAAGAAAACACTTTATTATGGTGAGAGTATGATTAATATTAATTATAAATCTTACTACTATTTTCCTCAGTTTTATTTTTTATTATTTAAGTTTGTATTTTTATGTTCTTATGTTATAAAGGATTAATAAATGATTTGAATTTGAATTCAAAGTCCAAATTGCCCCTTTGGTATTTGAATTAACATGCTATCCAAAATACAAAAGTGGAGTTAGAATTAATATTAATCTTATTCTTACTACATGAGAAAGTATTCTATTCAATACATTTTCTTATAGATTTTTTTGTAACTACTCTTGAAATGATTCTAAGAAACAAAAATAAGTTCTACTTTCATACCGTACGCTAGATCTCAGAATATTGTATAGATGAAATATAGATAGCACACCGTCTTTCTTTTCTGAATTCTTCGATTTATGAGAAATTGTTCCCGTTTCTTGTGATGCAGATTGAGTTGGGAATGACGCTGCAATTTATTTTCATCAATTTTTTATCACAATGGTTTTTGCAACTCCTCGCTAAAGAATCTACAGAGTAGAAGAGGAATTTCTATTTCAATGGTTGTCTTACAAATGCACAGCATCCCTGTACTTATATTATCATTCTTTTTCGATTCTAGTCTTTTTATAAGCTCCGGATGCGACGACTTGAAAAGAAAAATTGCGTGTTCGACTGTGAATGAAGCAGAGATATTGTAAACGGTAATAATTGAAGAGCGTTTACAATATTTGTGAATGAACCAGCAAATGAAATGTGAAGATTGATAGCGTATTCCATTGTAACTCTTCTATCATTAGGCATTCGTAAGACATAAATTGAATGAGATGTTTGAGGTTATTATAAGGTGTCTTATGAGAAAATAATCCAAGAATCCATTTAGTACGGTGCAATTTTACAAAAACCGACCTTACCTCAACATCCAAAGTAAAAGTTTCCCTACAGCTCTAAATTGTTTTATATGGTCCACATATTGTTTGGTAAAAAGTTACACCATTTTAAGCGTCGGGTATAAAGTGAGGCTGATTAAGTTGGTGAATTAGTGGTTTTTATCAGTTTGTCTCAAATACATATTGTGGTTTAGCTCAAAAGTGCTTTGTACAAAAACAATCAAATTAATAATGGCGAACAAAATGGTCTTTGCATCTTTGATCAAGTTATTTTCTATCTCTCTATTCTATTGAGCTATGTGATAGTATTTGATGGGAAATTGAAAAAAAAAACATTTTATGATCAAATGAGAATTAATTTTATGTTAAATTAAATCGGTTTGGAACGATAATTGAAAGTTCACTAATTGCTTTTCCTCTCGAATGTTGGATAGTGTCTAGTTCGATAGTGCGATACGAGCAATACTAGCTATTAAAACAAAGCTCGTTTTTATTGTAGATTCGGATTCTAATTGCTCAGCTAAAAAAAAAAACTAAAATCAATATTTATGAATTTTTCCCAATCCCAGAGAGTATGCCAAACTAAGCAATTTTCATCCCGAGCTTTCTTTTTTTTGCAATTGTTCTAATTGAGATATTTCCGAATGCCTCTCAACAATAATTTGGTTTTTATTGTATTCGACTCCTCTATTCCGATCAATATGTTCATTCATTTAGGGTGCGCTCAATCAGAACAAATTGGAATCGAGAGATTACAAAGATTTAATCATGAAACAATACTTTTCTCGCTTTTGTTGAGCCAGGAAAGTAGAAACGTTTTGCTAGAGAGTGTGTACAAATGCACAATAGGCCTAATATTATACTTTTATAGGCCTACATGGTCAACTTGAGAATTTGCCCTGGCAAATCAGCCCAAAAGGCCGAGGTGGACAAAAATTGGTACAAAGCTGGAATTTTTTTAATTCACTCTAGGCATCCTAAGAAAGAGCCTCATGACTTTGCGAAAGTTCCTAGGCTGAGCTCAACTTTTAAGTGGCCATATTTTGACTGTTTTAAATCGCTTTTTAAGACACTTTTTACCGCTTTAAAAACAGATTTATTCGAAATGAAAGAATATGCAATTCTACGTCGATTGATGTATAAAATACCAAATCGGTTTAGTAGTTCATTCACAATCATCAAAACTCAAGTATTTTTACACCTCTTTCTGAGAAATGAGTCATTTCCAGGTTTTGATGCATTTATCTTGTAAATGCTCATTAGTTTTACACTAAAAATGTATACTACCCATTCAAGTGAAATTCTCAATTATGGCCAGAAATTGAAATGCTACTACCTATGCCGTAGAGACGGCGTTACAAATTTTCATATAAAACTAACACGCATAAAAGTTAAAGGAAAGAAGTTTTAGATTATTGAATTTTCTTTCAAAAAACTCCTTAATTTGAAAATTTTGCCGATTTTTTCTAAGATTTGCAAAAAACTTGAACTACTGTAACTTATACTACGGTAAGTTTCCAGTAACCAAGTTTTATAAGTAAGTGATACCAGGAAAAGCATACATTAGTTCTTTCCTCACTTATTTTTAAACGCTAAGCCCGAATCTGAACTTTGAAACTGCAAACTGTGGTCAGGGGTGGAGGGGCACCACTCGGTCCCCAATGTCGGATACCCCTTCTTCTTCTTCTTGAACGGTCAACTGCAAGCCACAGAGCTTAATGTTTTTCAGCTTATTAAAGCGGTACAAATTCATATGTAACATTTCAATTTCTGACTATAATTGGGAATTTCACTTGAAAAGTGCATAGGAAATGTAAATGTAAATGTAATTTTTCTAAATTACTACTAAGTCTTCAGTTCATAAGCTGTTTTTATTAATTAAAAGAATTAGTATATTTTTTCAAATTCATGAATTTTTATTACACAATACTGGAGTTAAAACAATTTATATGATTTTTATCACACAAAACTGAGTTAAAATAATTTATATGATTTTTATTACACATTACTGGAGTTAAAACAATTTTTATGATTTTTATTACACAATACTGAATTAAAACAATTTATACGATAGTGATAGGCAGGCATGCATGTGCTAAGATAGTACAGTATCTCACTATCTGTCATGAATAAGATAAGTAATGAATTGTTTGAATGCGATAGTTATAGTTAATTAATGAGACATATTCAAAGTTAATGAGAGTCATGATATCTTAACATAGAAAATCATAGAAGAGATATTTTTGAAATCTGAATTCTCATAGCTTGATAGAATTTCACAGAAATTCCCAGCTCTCGTAGCATTGAACTTTGAATTATTATGTGATAAAAAAGACATTTTAGAATAATGAAAACGTTGTTAAGCAGAGAATAACGCAGTTAGTTTTGGCGCATGTCGTTTCAACTTGAACTCATCAATGTCATTCACCAGACTGTTGAGGCAATTTAAGTGAATGCATTCTTATCAATAGCCCTAGTTATCGATCCTCGTCATAATATTCCAACGTAAAATCTTAGTATAGTAGAAACATTTTGAGATTTTGAAAGTTCTTAGTTTGTAACTGACGTCAAACTGAGAATTGCGGCTGAGAATTCGAAAAGTTTGATCAACTTTACTATCATTCATTATTTATTATGTAAATTTATTTGCTATTTCTGAATTAAACTTTCAAAGTTCAAGTTGCATTTCGATTATCTCAAATCACAATGACGCTGACTTTTAGACATTAATTTTTCTCCAAGAAAATTATTGATGTAGGCCACAATGATAACGTCAATACACTTTAATTTCATCCTCTTGTGAGTATCCAATGCTACAATTTGAATTTATCAATAATTTTCCAATGTTTTCTGCAGTCTTGTTTCATTCAATGAAGCATTTACATCATCCTCATTATTTTTTTTGTCAAATTTTTCTCCCAATACACAGATTCGTAAGCACAAGTTTATTTTGTAGAAGAGAATACTTATTATTATTCAGTTTATCTTTCCATTAGCCAGAATGAATGCAAATGAAATGTAAATGGTACTGTATTTCAAAGTAACATACAGACTTTTTTTCGAAAAATATCTTACATTGGAATATTTTTAGAAGCAACAAGGAAGATCAGGTACCTTTTCTCTTGTATTTCTGTATAAAAATCATAAATTAAAATTCATAATTATTATAATTTAAAATTCTTACATGACAGGCTTACTGCTGATTGAAATTTGAATAGAAATAAAAATATGATAACAAAATGAATGTAAATAAAGCTGAGATACGAAAAACTGAATCAACTGAACTCAAACTGAAAACTGAAATGAATACGAGATATTCATCTCTCTCATAAATGAATACGAAGTAAGATACATGAATCACAAATATTTTCAGGAAAAGAGTTCCATGCAAAAGGAATATTATTCACAGTTTCAATAATATATTTATTTAGAACGATAATGTCCATAGAGCAAGAGAAGCTCTTCTCTAACATTTTTTTTTATTCTATATTTGGTTTCATATTTATCAATAAAATGAGGGACTCGAGGGAAGAGAAGTAGTTCATGAATCTCTCTCCTGTGACTCGTTGAATATCACTGAATGATGAGTAGAATGATAAAAAGCTGTACAAGAACAGAACTGAACTTTAAACATCTGTGTTCCGTCAAGCGTAGCGACTAAATACGAAACAACTTCCACGAGTAAGGGACAGAATCAAGTAACAGTATTCGAAGAAACAATTCGAAAATTATAACAGCGAGTAAGTGGTGGAGCAAAACACGCCAAGGAAGTTTTCCTTCGTCAGCACGCGCTGATCGTGAAAATAACAGAAGGAGGGTGAAAAGAGAAACTAGCAGAGATTTGTACTTTTTTCTCTCACCCACAGCGAAGAATTTTTGCTGGCTCTCACACTTGGAGAACAAAGTTATAGAAAGGAAACGCTTCTCTCTTCGTCGTTAACTTCATTTAGTGCCGGGAAGTTTGCCAAAGCTGTCGGAAAATCTGAAACAATTTGTCGATAGTTTTTCTTTATTCGCATCCATTTCCTCCTGCTGGGCCAAGCATTATCAAGTTAATCATTGTGATGATCGACTTATCTAGAATCAAAAGCCATGTCCAAAGTAATGGATATAGTAGGCACCAGATTTACCAAATTTACTGGAATTTGATACCAAATCAATATTAATAAATCATTAAAAAAATGGAGTAACCAAGGGGCCGACGAATTTACATAAAATAAATTATTAGCCTATTATTATCAGTTGTGCTGATAGGCATTTGTACCATTTAAGTTTTTTGAATTCTATAAACATAACATGCTTCCCGATTCACAAAAAATGCACATTGGCAGTTCTTGATCAGCTTATTACGACTGATCAAGTACAAAAATGTGCCACTTGAATACCTGGCAGTGTTGCCAAATCTTGCTCAAAAGTCAGTCTCATTAATTATTTGTCGCACCTCGTATATTATTATCATTGTTATTTTTTAAATTTATTTATTCCTTATTACAATACATAATTCAATAGAATAAAAGAAGTTACTCTGAAAAATATTTTTGAAAAATAAAAAAAAAATAGTAAATTATTAGGAACTACTTCCCGAAAAGAGCAAGCTCGAGCTTGGAAGGAACTTCGGTGAGCTACAGAGAAGTATACAAAAACTAATTACTATATCCATCTAATTCAATATAAGATTCTACTGTTTTATTACGTTGACTTTTGTGATATATTCGTTAAAAGTATAAAACATATTTGTGATTTCTTCAATAATAATAATAATTTGTGGTGTAGGCCTATTCGATAAATATTACTGTAAGCGCATGTGTAACACAGGTGGCCTATGCGACTCCTGCCAGACCCCTGTCAGTTTTCCACTACTTTACGATCTAATATTATTCTATTCCTGGATTTCTTGTTCCATAACGATCTGTGTTGTTAAAATTAACTTTCTATGGCAAATTCAACGGTCAATTTGACTGCAAGTCGTTGAATTTACCTTGAAAAGTTAATATTATTCTATTCTCATTTATGCAGTAATATTATACTATACAGTACATTATTAGACCTGGGAATAGAGGTTCTTGGTTTTAGGTAAGAATATCGGTTTTATAATAATAATTTAATAATAATAATAATATCGGTTTAACATTTTTGGTTATTGGTTTGAAATCACAACCGGTCGGTCGAGCTAGGTAACTGTATTCGGTAGGAATACCAACTTCGGTAGAAATCGACTATTTCTCTAAAGGAAGACACAGGTTACAATCATATTTAGGAGGCTCCAAATCAGCACCTTAAAACTAAATAACGAAGCTGCATCTCTAATTGTTTCATTCCTTGCAAACATTATTAGTTGAAGTGAGAAAATATCGAAAATAAAAGGTGATGAAGGGTGATTGAGGTTTTTGCAAGCATAAATTTGAGTTTCAGGATGATAATGTGAGGGTTGTGAGTTCACCGATCAGTGAAAAAGAAAAATAAGAGGTATGGAAAAAATCATTTACTAGCAAATCATATACTTGATGATAATAATATAGAATTTTTGATTTCATTTAATGGCTAGCTTATTCAGAGCTATCAAGGTTAGTAGATAGAGACTATTCTCTATCGATAAATTGTAACCTTGGAATGGATGTTTACGGCGTAAAATAATTTTTTTAAAGTTTTTATTGTGTGATCATTATTCGACCACAGTTTGAGATGGTCTAATAATGGAGATTTTGCTGAAAATAAAAAAAAAACATTGTGAATCCATATAGTATAATTCTGTCCTGAAAAATTACTTCAAGTAATAAATTTAAATAGATTAGTTTTTGATTGATGTGGATTTCTATGGTAAAACTGAGCAAGAACGAGAATTTGTCAATTCCACGTTTGTTTTATTTGAGCACTGGATTGGTCTCGTAGCCTCACTTGTTATATTTTAAACAGTACTGTTCTTTGTTTAACTCTAATAAAATTGAAGTTTCGGTCTTAATTTATCATCAAAAACTGGCCTAGTACTTTTATGATTGATCGGTTCAAATGTCACAGATTAGAAAAGTTCGAATGAGCTAATATATCAAGAAAAATTATGGTGAATCCTCTCTAAATGCATTTGTATAATATGCTCACTCTTAATAATTAATAACATTGATTCGATGGTATACTTATCATAGCAAATCACTTCCTTGAAATATTTAAAAGACTCTGAATAGCTTTACAGAGCAAATGCGATTCCTGAAAACACATTTCGAAGCTATTTTCCCAACTCCAGAAGATTGTGAGTGGAAGAAGCTAGAACATTTCTCTAAACTAGACTAGATACACTGAATTTGTCAAGCTTGAAACTATGGCGAGGGGTGTCCTATCCCGGATGAGAGAGATAAATTTCAATTTTGGTAGAAAAGCGAGGGGTTAGCCCTCTGCCCTCTCTGCTTGGAGAGAAAGAGGGCATTCAAAAATCTCTTCCACGAGAAACCTTCATCTTATTTGATAGATATCAAGAAGCTTCATGACAAGCTGTGGAAGTCCCTTGAAATAATATACCAAAATCACTCAAGCCTTTCATGAATTTATCTATTATAATATCAGTATCAAGAAGCTACAGTATCAAGAAGCTACAGTATCAAGAATATTTGAAGCTCTACTCAACAGCCTACATAGTAGACTAGTAGTCGATAGTATAAAATAAAAGGATAAATTAACACTTATCTGTCTTATATTGTGCATGTGAAAATCTACAGGTTTATCAATCTTGCGTGCTAGTTTTTATTAAAATGACTAAAATAAATGAAGTAAGATTGTTCAGAAAATGACTGAAAATGTCCAAAAGGTTGTAAAACCTGTGGAGTCAGAATATTGCAAATAGAGCGTGTAATCATCAGTGCAGATAGTGTACTGTTAAGATGATAAGTAAAGAAAGATTCAGGAATTTCATCATAAAATTTAAGAAATCTCAAATAAATAATCAGAAATCTAACCCACAAGCTTAATTACAAATTAAATAAGGCATAATATAATTCTGTACAGATCACTTGAGTCAGTCGCTGTCGTAGTGGCTTCCTGGTATGGCTTTTGCTTTTCTTTGCTTCAAAAATATTTTTCTCTATTTTGCAAGCATCTACTATTTCATACTACGCACATACAACATAAGTGAAATTACATCTATCATGATCAATTTTTTATGTTGATAAATGATATTTTTTCATTTTTCATTTTATTAATCTTATGTTGAGCATGTATTATTAATCTTGTACAATATAAACATGAGTCATACAATATTCTTAAAATATAAACAATCATTTCCATTAAAATACATAATATATACAACATAACACAGTGTTAATATGAACTATTATAGAATAAATATCACACCTTTCAAATTTATCTAAAGTTGAAAAATTCTTCCATGCTGTAGAAGCACTTTGTATGTAGCCAGGACTTCAAGCTTCTCCTAAACATCGGGTCAGTTTCCATATGTCGAATCTCTGCAGGAAGAAAATTATGGATCTTCTTAGCCATATACTGAGGACTTGCTTCATAAAAAGAGGTTCTGTGAGCTTCAAGTCTTACATTTACCCTACTTCTTGTATTATATGCATGGAAGTCCGCTCCAGTCATCCATTCACTCTTGAATTTTAATGCCTTAAAGGCTGAAAAGTAAACGAACAGACAGGGCAATGGCAAAATCCTTGCTGATATGAATAAATTTCTGCATGTGTACAATGATGGTTTCCGAAACATAACCCTGAGTGCTCTCTTTTGTACTCGGAAAACACGAATGCAGTTATGTGAAGCTCCTCATGCGACAATACCATAGAACAACAGAGGCTCAAAGTATCCATGGTATGCCATTTTGACAATATTTTCATCAGCCACTTTAATTAATCTGGACATGACATGGACTGCCGGGTTCAGTTTTTTCACTAATATCTCTGTATGAGTCTTCCAGGTCAAGCACTGATCAATAAAAATACCCAGAAACTTGGTGCAATCAACCCTTTCAATGATAGTTTCTGCCATTTTAAATTGAAATGAGGGATGGTTCAAATCTCTTATTGAAAAATTCATGAAACATGTCTTGGAAATATTAACTTGTAGCTCATATAACTTGATTACAAATAAATCTCTCTTGTTTCTCGGTATGAATCATATTTTATTTATTTGATAATCATAATAATTATTTTGCTCGAAAAGGTAGTAAAATCTTAACAAAACGTTAAACAAAAATTAATTTTTAAAAGTTAGTTTCACAACCATAGGAATCATTAATAAATTATTATCAATTATCAACTCTCAATTAAAATTGATGACAACAATAATTGATTTTATTATCAATTGGAATTGAGGAAAGAGATGAAATTCTGATTGAACATGATGAATTCATTAAAATATAATTCCGTTTAGCTATAGTAATAATTATTATCAATAGAAATCGAGGTGAATTCCGATTTTGGTCATGATTTATGCTTCATGTTGAAGTTGGGTCATCTTTATTGTCACCAAAAATGTATCCATGTAAGATGATATAAGCAACTGCAGGGTCTTGGATCACTTCATTCAGACACTTGCATTATCGCTAGACCAATCAGCGCAGTGTAGGCGAAACTACAGGCAGTGCAAAGGGCAGTCGGTCGCTGTTGTAGTGGCTTCCTGGTGTGGCTTTTGCTTTTCTTTGCTCCGACTGTCGCCTGGCCGATTTTCATCAATCAGTCGCGATTCTTGGTCGCGCCAGATCGGTCGTTGCCAGTGCTCTAGTGCTCCTCATCATGGAGCTCGTCAAAGTTGTTGTGATCGGTCAGATTTTGTTTTGCGCGCCCGCTGCGCTAGGCAAATTCACGTTGCACGTTGAAACATCTCATTCCCATCATCATCACGAATGTCTTGACTGCGATTTCGGACTACCAGGATTTGGTAAGATAATTCTCTTTAGCAACCAATGGTCTTCCAATTAATTTGAAACTGAATCAGACTTGGAAGTAGACTTGAAACTAGACGATTCGAGTCCGACTCTTCAACGATTCGAGTGGACTTGAAAGCATTTGAAACTGAACCAGTCTTGGAAGTAGGCTTGAAACTAGGCTTGTTACAGAAGTTGATGTTTATTATTGAAAAGTTGATCTGAGAAATTCTATCCCCTTGAATTAGAAATAAATTCTCAAGACTGTTTCTTTCTATATAACATTTTTTATTTATGTGAACCAATATTTTTTAATATGTGGATGAACATTAATGATTATTCCATATTTTGTTTTTGTGAAAAATCAACTTTTTTATAAATTGTCTTTTCTGATAATTCAAGTGTTGATTGTCCCTTTCCAATTGTTCTTTCTACAAAGTGTTGTTAATCAAATTCAATCATGAATTGCTTCTCTTTCACACTTCATCATCAATTCAATTTGTTTCACTACAAAAAATGAAATGAAATATATAATACCGTGTGCTTTCTAAGCAATTGCTAGCCCGCTGGAAACCATCATTTTTATAGCTCCAGACATAAATAAAGAAACAGTTATGATTTTAGCTAGTTATAAACATGGAAAAGTAGTGGTCATACTTCAAAATGTACAATGTAGATGTATATGCCTGAATAAAAAGAGGCAATTAGCATGTACCTGAACATTTTTTAAACAGGCTCATTTCAATTAAATAATTAAATGAGCATAAAACCATATAATACTATTGATCTATTGATTAGATGCTATTGATTCTATTGAATATAAACCCGTAATTCATTGAATAGGTGTTCACAGTTTCCTATTAATTTTATGATGTCTGACGTAGGGACCTTCTTGTCCTTGAAAAATATCAATATATGTTAGGCATAAAGGTGCAGAATTTGTTTCGGTGGGCTTAGCAAAGGTACAACACTGTTAGTTCATTGAGGAAAGTAATCGCAACCTACCTCACTCCTCTTTGAACCAAAACATAAAGTTGAGGTCTGAAGAGTCACCTACATTCGAAATCGGCTATGGTACTATACATACAAGTACAATCTAGTTGATATTCAACTAGGTTACATAATTATAGCTATTGATACTAAGTCAGGCAATGGATAAAAGTAGCCAACTGGAGGCTGTCTAGATTTGCAAAGTGCAAATTATAATAGTTTCATGTCAATTTTTGGCCATTTTGAAGGTGATTTAATACTTTTAGCTGGAACTGTTTAAGATCTATTTTTTGTAGCTAGCCCACTTTAAATTTGGTAATAAGTAGTCATCACAGTTTAGTAAGCTACTCACATTGCTTACTATAATAGTAGAACCTTATTAAAATTTACGAGAATAAAGATAGACAACAAAACAAAACCATTCAGCATCGGGAAAATTCATGTACACTTGCCAAAACAGTCACGTGAAACAATTTAATAACATTCATTATTAATGCATTAACTATTAACAATTTATCTGAAGGGAGTAGCGTCTAGTTAGAGGTCAAGAACTTATCTTTCGCGACCTCTGCCACCATTATTACCGTATTATTGAATTTGAAATGATTTCGAGTTGCTGAATCAAGGATAAAAATGTATTCCTTTTTGAAACCAACAGCTCTTAAATTTGTTATATTTATAGTCTGACATTATTGAATTTGTTTTTTGTTTCAATGTTTATAACAATTTAGAAGAAAACCTCAATCGCTTATTAATTGAATGTTTTGATCGCTTATTCTACAATTTCGATTGTACCTGAGAGATGAATATAAATTCGAAACTATTATTTGAAAACAATTTTAATTATTACAAAATAGTTTTGCTCAAGCAAAGCAGTTCAATAGTTTGTAAAAATGTATTGATCACGGCTTTATCAAACAGAAGGCTCGAATGTTTTTTGGTTGGAAGATTATTTCTCTGGTTATGGTTTAATTGGAGATGAAACTCACTCGATTTTTGATTCTTGCCTTCTAGGAATAGAAATGGATTTCTTGGATTACTCAATTTATTATGAATTATGGACTGAAATTGAAATGAATGTTCTGGAAGTTATCAATGGAAACTATTTTATAAATTGATGATCTCTTGAGATTTTTGGGAAGGAGGCTAATTAATTGAACTGAGAAATAGAATATCATGGTTCATAAAAATTAATTCAAATTTTCAAACTAGGTTAATTGGCGATTTGTTATCTAAACTTCAACTATTAAAACATGTTCATCTATTTTAGTATTTTAGTTTATTGAACGGCGATGAACTATTCTACCCGACAGTGACAAACAGAGCGTGTGATATACCAATACAAATAAATGCTCGAATTAATTAAACTTTTATCCAAAAACTTGATGATTAAGAACTACATTTATATAATTAACAATTGGCAGAACCAAAAAACAAAGCATATTATTAAACAAAACAAAAAATGATTACAAAACATTTGGATAACACATGTTTTAGTTTTTCAATAATGTTGGAGCTGGAATCACATCAGTTTTGTTGCTTTTTTAATCATCTCTGAAAATTATCAATGGTTGTAGAATTTTTAATTTTTACTTTACTGTAGATGTCTTTGTTTTGATTAATTCATCTAATTTTATGTAATCTATTATTGACCTATATAAAAGTATACTTCCAGTTTAGTTTAAAGTAGCTCAACACTTACAATCATAGCTCACGTTTGTTGCTGATTATCACTTGTGAAAATTATAATCAAATAACTTACATCTTGTCATGATTAATTTTATATTTTTGAATTGAGCTCACTTATTTCTTTGGAGTGTGAAAAAATCAATTAGCTGACTAATAAAGGGTGTTTTTGTTACAGAACCTCGTTCATGTACTGAGACAGAGTTCAGATGTAGTAACGGTCGTTGCATACCTAAACACTGGCAATGTGACAATGAAAAAGACTGTGTAGATGGCGGTGATGAACATACAAGTCTCTGCGGTAAGTTAATAGTTCTTAAATCCTGGGTTTTTGCTAGTAAGCCATGGGGTTTATCTTGGCTCCTCTGCAAATCATCAATCAATTTAATCCATAAATTTCTGTATATTACTAATTCAAAGCCAAAAATACTTAACTTTTGAAGATTTCCTATCAAAGAGACAAAGAAAGCTTTTCTGAAATAATATTTTCATTCTTTTTTGTAGATTTTCTCTTTGAGACTCCAGTTAAGGAGTATAAGACAAGTCAGATCAACAATTATACACTAGATACCATAATTACTATATCAATAAGTTGAGGTGAGGCTTAATTTTGATGTGAAAGGAACTCTTGTACACTATAAAAATCTTTATCAATTAAATATTTTTTCAATTGTTTTTTAAATATTTCTATATTTTCATGACTCTTTAAAAACTGCGGCAGATTGTTGTAGAGTTTCCTACCACTATAACTAGGTTTTTGTTTGAATAAGCTACTATTGTGACTCACCAAGTGATAATCTCCACGGCTTCTTGTATCAAAATTGTGTACGTCAAGATTTTGGTTAATATAAAGTAGCTTCATACACATATAAGCAGGGTACAGTTAGGAGACCAAGTCTCTTGAACAATTGCCTACATGAATCTAATCTATTTACTCTTTCTATACACCTAACCGCTTTCTTTTGGATCTTAAGTACCCTATCAAGATTTTGTTTTGATTAATTACCCCATACTAAGATAGCATGCCTAATATGTGACAGTAAGAGCCCATGGTAAGCTGAAAAAAGTAACTTTTTGTCATTCAATCTAGCGAGCTGTCGCAGGACAAATATTCCAGATGAAATTTTACAACATATTTTCTCAATGTATGGAGCCCAGGTCAATCGTCTATCCAACAAAACTCCTAGAAATGCAATGTTTTCTTCCTGGTCTAGTTGATTATCGATTACAAACACGTTTATAGCCCTATCTTCATTTGAATTATTTTTGTTTTTGAATTGAAGGTATTAGCATTTTTTACTATTTATTGTTAATTTCAGCTGATTTAAGAATTGGACAATGGACTGCACACCTATATGGACACTTATTTCTAAATTATCTAGAATGGAATTGCTGAAAATGAGTGATGTATCTTGATGGAATAAGTTGAATAAAAAACTCTTCTTAAAATCTGTGACGTTCCCCATATTGAAAATTGGTAAATCAGTTAAAAAAAGAACTGAAATAAATGTAAAGAATAGATTGGAATAACAATTTATTTATGCAACACAGTACATAATAATACATTCTGTATGGCTTCAATTTCAATAACATAGATTAAAATAAATGATTTTCTAAATAAAAATTTGACAGACCACTGTAATAAACAGAAATATTAAGCATCCCTGTAAAATAACTGTGATGAGGTTACCTAGGCAATGAAAATGAGCAGGATTAGTCCGGTATTTTTGATCAGCTTCAACTATTAAATTTCATACTCTAATATAAAATAAATCAGCAAAATCTCCACTCACTAAGTTGCCTTCAACCTAATGATCTTATCCAGTTGTACATTATTTATATTCAGTTGGTAGAAATCGTATTACAAACCTTCTAAAATTACGTATTGATTTCAAGTTTTCCTCATCCAGTTTTATTTTATTCCATATTTTTAAAGTATAATAATCTAATGACTGATATGGTTCTGTGTAGTGTCTTGGTCTTGGTAGTTCCTTTTTATTCATCACATAACAAATAACCACTTCTCAATAAAAGACTCCCAAGACAACTTAGGTTGTGAGCCATCCCTTCATTTCATTTAGCTAGTGACTGATAAATCTGTTATATTTTCTGCTAAATATTCATGTGTGTTCTATTAAAATGAACTGTTTCTTCTCCAAGCCCAACAAAATTAAAATGTTCCACGAAAATTATTTCAAACAATACTCTTAGATATAAAAAGTGATTATAAATTATTATTATTATTATTAGTCTCGTTCTCACGAATGACTAATACAATACCCTACCTAAAGAATGCTGAGGGCGGTTGCTTGACGTTCTCCAGTAATATTGGCCTTGTTAAGAACTATATTTGTTTCAAACTATTAGAAATGATCTGGAATTATTGGCATTCTAAGCTCTATTATTTTCATTCTCTTATGTCTGTAACAAGAGAATTTAAAAACAGAAAATAACCTTCCATGTATTTTTGATAAACATATGTATTTTGTATTTTCAGAGCACAGAGTTTGCGATCCAGATGAGTTTACATGTCGCGGTAATACTGGAGAATGTGTGCCATTAACATGGATGTGTGATGATAACCCGGATTGTTCAGACGGATCCGATGAAAAGTCTTGCAGTAAGTATTACAGTATTGTTTCGTGATCTTGTTCTAACAAATCTCTGACAGACTTATCAGTGGATCCAGTCCAACAGAAAACTGAAATAATAATGGTCTGATCAGCAGATCTAGTTCAACATGAACTCAAATAAGAATAAAGTTCCCTGCAGCGTGCAGCCTACAGCATTGTTTTAACAACTGATAGAAAAAGCATATTCAGTGTCAGTGATAGTGATAGTGTGTCAGTGATAGTGATAGTGTGTCAGTGATAGAAAAAGCATACCCAACTCATTACCATTGTGTAACATGTAGAACAATAAACAATGCAATACCATAGTTTAGGTACCTCTACCGTTGTGCACTAAAAATTGATCTATTTAACGTATTTATCAATTACACACACAATAAGTATTAGTACCAATTGATACTAAATACATATGTCCTTTATTGGTGGAGAGACACCCTACGGGTAGTTCCACCTCGCTGCTTCAGTCATATTATTGGAAACATGGTGGACCTACAATTTTAGGTGGGTTCCAAACCATTGAAAAGTAGTTTTACAACAGAGAACAGAGTCTTTTTTGCTGGCCAATCCAATCGGTCACACTTAAAGAGAGGACCCAGGAGAGCGTTCTAATCTGATTGAATAGTTCTAATCTAATCTGAATGAACAGATACCTGCTACAGCTCACGGCTATCACTTCCCATATCATAAATATAGATGATATTACACTATCCACCAAATTTTTTTCGTTTTATGTTCAACATTTTACATTGTCTCTTATTTCTGTGTACATTAAGTTATGCTTTGTTCTGATTTTTAAGTGCGCCACTAATTCTAAATAAATTCAATTTAGAATAAAATTGTATATTTCAATAGTGTAGAAAATGCAAGAAAACAATAATTTACATTATATTACTCATACTTCAATGAATAATGTAACATAATGAAGACTGTGATGTTTTCCATGACGAAATACTTGATGAGCAATCTAATAATATTAAAACTGACACTGTATTTCACTTTTATATATTGTTTTACTCACTTATATTGGAGATGCTTGAGGGATGCATTTCTCTTCTGAGAAGAAGCTTCGTCAGCCTTCGACGAAGCTTCTTCTCAGAAGTGAAATGCATCCCTCAAGCATTTCCAATATAAGTGAGTAAAACAATATAATATATTGTTTTACTCACTTATATTGGAAATATTAAAACTGACACTGTACTTCACTTTTATATTATAACAGTGTCAGTTTTAATATTAGACAATGAAGACATTGAGAAACTCAACTGCAAGGCAATTTTCTACAAGATTCCGAATTATGAACAAGATTTATGTTTAAAAATGATAAATAATGAGAATATTATGATTGATAGATGATATAGTTGATTATGAATATTGTAAATACAGTCTATGCCTAGTATTTAAACATTTTTTACAAATGTACTTGATGTCATACGTAAAGCTGCGTCTCCACCAACCGAACATGTCTGCCGAACATTGTTGGCGAATACAAAAAACGGACAAACATTAAACATATGTGTCACCGAACATGTTCGTGAGTTCAATTGGCATGTTCGGTCTGACGTCAGATAATTCCAGCGAACACTGTTCACCGAGCATGTTTGGTTGGTGGAGACGCGGCTTTATACCCATTATCAGCCTTGAGCTCATGTTGTGTCAAAATCTATTAGTACGGTAACACAGCTATACTTTTTTACTTTACTAACAAGGCGAGAAAGTGGCTAATAAATTTGAAATAAATAATATTGAAATAAAAAATAAAAATCAAATTTTATTATACAGATGATGAAATAGTTGGTTTTTAGTTTTCTTATTATTGGAAATATTGGAAAATTTCACATTTTATGCATGTTTTCATTACTATAATGGGGAAAAAGCTCTTTTTAAATGCTATAATATAATTTACTGGTATAATATGATAACTGTAACTGTTGTTCAATTGAGAAATAGTTTTGAATTTTGGGAGCGCTAAAAAGTGAGATTTTATAGGATAACGACGAACAAGGGTTTTGTGATTTTCCTAATCGTTTTAGAATTGTCAATGCCAGGAGTAAGTTAAGCAATAATGCTGAGTATTTGGGATTCAATCTTTCAAAATAAAATCAAACAAAATATGACACAAAATAATGAAATATGGCACACTACCATACTCAACATATTGTCTGTTCAAGATCAACTTGTTATCTGTTGATAACACTGCAATTAGGTTCACTTTGAAATACATTTTTATATTTTAGATGAATACTCTTGAACTTGAGTAAATTGGAACTTTTTCTTTCCTCTGCAGATGAAACGTGCCGATCAGATGAGTTCACTTGCGGTAACGGAAAATGCATTCAGAAAAGGTGGGTGTGTGACAGCGATTATGACTGCGAAGATGGTTCCGATGAGCACAATTGTCCGCCAGTCAAGTGTGATCCCACCAGTGGATTTGCTTGTGGCAACGGCTCTATTTGTATCAACATTAATTGGCGATGTGACATGGATTTGGACTGTCCAGATGGTGAAGATGAACAGGTAAAATGTTTCATCAGTAATGTCAATATAAATATCCATTTTTAGTGTAAATTAATTTCAATGTTAACTTCAAAATATAGCACAGTCAAAATTTGTGAAGAGAGTAGTTTTGGACGTTTTCTGTTGCATCTTATCCTTATTGATATTCTGTCTACAAATAAATATTTATTTGTTATGTTTTCTTTGCAATGCATTTTCAATACATGGACTTTTGAAAAGTTATTGGAATACATGAAGGAAAGTAAACTGTTCTTTTTTATTGCAGATGATGCCCACATGAGTCCGAGACTTGTGCGTGGGTAATGAGGTGAATGCGGTTCTCAATCTAGCACACTTAATTTGGTGTACACCCTCAATAAACTAAGAATAAGATCTGCAAAGCAATAAGTGTTAAAATTATATGCTTGTTCATTGCAGAAAGACTAGAAGAAAGTTTTTTTGTTGATTTCCCACCTTATAAATATTTTAACGAAAGAGGAAACACTATAATTTTGAGAAAAATAATTATTTATTTAATATTAACTTTTCAAGTGACTTCAACGACTTGCAGTCAAATATTTATTAAACTTGGAAGTGAAATACTACTTATTTTTAATAAAAATTTGACTGCAAGTCGTTGAATTCACTTGAAAAGTTAATATTAACAACGAAGTTCGTCATGGAACAAGAAATCCAGGAATTTATTAAATATAATTGATTACGTATTAATCAACAAATTGATCAATTATTCTATAATATAATTAATGAATGTATCAATTTATTTTGTCCATGAAAACAACATTTTGATTAGCATTCCATGAAAATAAAAAATAAATTGAATTGTAGAGGCACCATACAATGAATATATGCGTAAGGCAAAATATTGTACACAGCATAATCTGAATTAAATTTACATTAGGACTTATAAGGCAAGATTTTTGTAACCGTTATGAGCTTCCATTTGTAAATGGTAAAATTTTTTTGCTTTAAAATGCAAAAAACAATACCATTTTACTCATAATTATTTTATTAATAATGGCTAGAATGAAGCTCTTGAACAGATGAATGCCATGTTATAATTGATTTATACGTTTTCGCGGTAGGCGAATGTTCAGTCACGAGCGCTTAAGACTGCGCTTAGATGGGTGATGGTGATCGTGCTTCCCAGACTTGATTATCACTTACCCTGTGGTTCGAAACCCACCTAAAATAGTAGGTCAACCATTTTTCCCATAACATGGCTCAAACGGCGAGGTGGAACTAGGGTATCAAGCCATACGCTTATTATTAAGTTATCTTATTATTTTTTATATGTTTTACGCTCTTATTTAAAAAAACGAGTTTGGTCCCGTACAACAATGTTTGACTTGACGCCAATTATCATGGTTTTATGGTAGAATTTTCAAATTGGAAATAAAAATGTAAAGTTTTTAATTTATTCTAATTCCAGGATTGCGGCGCGTCACACAAGCCGATATTCAAGTCGGTGTGCGCTGAACGAGAGTTCGAGTGTCCGGACCGGCTGACCTGCATCCACCAGTCGTGGCTGTGCGACGGCAACGACGACTGCCCGGATGGCAGCGATGAACGACTGGAGCAGTGCGCCAACCTCACCTGCAGAGACGACGAATTTCAGTGCAAGAGTCGCGAATGCATCATGGGCAGTCTCTTCTGCAACGGCGTCGTCGATTGTACAGATGGCAGCGATGAGGAATGTGGTAGGTGATTTTCTATTTTTTCACTTCCATTCAGGCTATTGAGTTGCAAGAAAAATTGAAACTTCCATTATAAACCTATTATACTTTCAAAATATCCTAAATTTTCAACAGTAATTTTGTAAAACCCTCAGTGAAGATGATTAACGAGAAAGATTACCTATTTCCAACCAATATCATTCAGTTTTTGATACTATGTTGGTTCATAGAATACTTTTTCCTTGAAATAGGCTATGGACAAACTATAGCTAAAGGACAGTCAATTTGGAAACGAAGCAATCGCACTGACAAAAATGAATACCTCTTATAGCTATATATGTTACTTTCTATATTATCATTTGTAGTCAGTTCTGTTCATCTGTTAAACCTGATGACAGAACAGTGTTGCCAAGTTGTATGCTGTAACCCAAGAGACCACTGCACACACCAATAAGCTAATTTTATGTAGACCTTTCATTTAGGGACCCTAAAAAACATTAATTCAAATTTACTGGAAAAAGTACAAATAGTACCAAAATACACAAAAAGGGTAACATAACGTGATAAAATAAGATTAGTTGATAGTTGAAACTAGATCAACTCAGCAAAGCTAAGCTTTAGCGCTAGCTGACCATTAAGTGGTATAACTATTCCAATTTAAAAAAAATATCTCACAAAAAAGAATAATAGCACATGAATGATAAAAAGTTGCCCTTTTAATTTAAATAATGGATATGAAGAGAAAGATATGAAAAATGGAGATAATATCTAAGGGTCCTTAAGCGGATTTTAGTTTTTTTTCCTAATGCCCTAAAATGAAAGCCATATCACAATGTATATTGTCAATACCCTTTCTTGAGGGAACAATAAATTGATTTGATGCAAAAAAATGCGAATAGGAGAAACAAATATTACCATGAATATCAACAGCTGTATCTGTATTCACTTGAAACTAGGTTTCTTTTACTAATATCTAGTATTTCTTTTACTGATATCAGAAGAATTGTTTTTCGAATTCTCTCATAGGCTTTCTTCACAAAAAACTCTAAAAACGTAATTCTTTAACTTAATTCAGTTATATTGTTGTTAACCTTATTTACTTTTAACCATAATTTGTTTTTCAATTGTGAGCAAAGCGTATCAGTGATTATTTCATTTCATGAATTCCCATAACATGGCTGAAAACGTAAGGGTCTCCCCACCAATAAAATCCATACACTTATTATTAATTGAAAATATCAAGTATTTTTTTAGAGCCTATTATTAAATGTTTATTTACAAATAGTTTTATTCTTGTGGGTCCTAAACTACATTAATCTCCCTCAAGAGGCTAGAGTAGAATATGAAATAATGTATTAATATGATGTATAAATATGAAATAATTTATTCCTTCATAAACAATCCCAATAATTTTCAAAACTATTAAAACTGTTTTCACTATTATTAAACTATGAAACGAAGTATGAGTCAATTCTTTATTTATTTGCCTCAAGCACATCAACTCTCAGTGCTATTAGTTATGTTTGAATGTACTGAACTAAATAAAATACTGTAGGTAACTAGTGATTATAATAATTCGATACATTATACATTGGATACCATTTTGAATTTCAATCATTCAAATTCCAGCTCACCGATTTCCGACGAAAAAGTTTATCAGAAAGTAATAATGAAAATATTATTTATTTCTTCATTCATTTTTTATGCCAAGCGCAAAATACATTATAATAACCGTCAGATTTCAATGGTAATTTTGGAAAAATGATATTTTGTGAATGAGCGATCCTCCTAAAAAGGGTTTATGTTATTCTAGCTACTCAACGTCCGGCCTGTGATCCGCATACGGAGTTTGATTGCGGTAATAACATGTGCATTGCAATGGAGGACGTGTGCAACCAGAAAGAGGATTGTCCAATGGGAGAGGATGAGCCCAGTGACAAATGCGGAGTGAACGAGTGTCTCGATCACAACGGGCACTGCTCTCAGCTCTGTGTCGACACACCAGCTGGTTATTACTGCGATTGCAACCCTGGATACAAGCTCATCGACAACAGAACTTGTGATGGTCAGTTTTCATGTCATTACTTTATAACTATAGTGGAATTGATTACAAAATAGGACTGGAACTGGTTTGTGGGCGTCGGTAAGCGGCGTCCAATCATATCTAAGAAAACGGCACAGTGTTGCCAAGTTGTCGCTACGTACTCAGTCTCTATCCGACAGCCGACCTGAGTGACCTGAGTCCTGTGTAGTTTGAATCGCCTGTAAATTGACGGGAAGTCCTACGGGGTACGACAGTCGAGAACAATGTGGCAACCTTGTTCCCCCAATCACCACCGAGCCAGCTAATCTGCCAGTCCTATTTTGTAATCAATTCTACTATAGCAGGTTGCCCGATTCTAATGAATCTGGATATCTAGAACATATTTAGAAATTCAAATTAACTGTTTCATTTTTCATCATTATCTTCATCCTACATCTTCATCATCTTCTTTTTCCACCTTCTTATTCTTCTTTCTACTTCTTCCACCTCCTCCTTTCTCTTCTTCTTCTCCTTCAATCCCTTATTTGCCAGCGCTTCAGTTTTGACGACAGAGAACAGCATAAAGACGTTTATATGATATATTTTCAAGATGCCAATAATTGTTTATTATGATAGCTTCAGATTTCTATTGGGTAGATAGAGTATAATGTAGAGTTTACAAATGCTGTTGGCTGCAGCTAAACTGAGATATAGTTCTATATAGTTGCTTAAGAATGTTTCTTTTTCCATTTCGTAGAACCCAGTTTAACGGTTCTAGTTCCGTATCAGGACACAAAAAAATATCATTTGACAATAATCGATTTCAAAGTAATTGTTATCTGTACCAAACCTTAACCTAATCTTCATATATTTTGTTTTCATCCGATTGTTTTGATGGACGACCGATATGGAACTACAGTAGTCCAAAGTTCCCCTCAAAATCTCAAAATACCCTAGGATGGTGGGAGGATTACTTTAGATATATTTTTGTAGTAGTTTCCGACAAAATTCTTCCAATGACTTTTAATAACCACTAATAACTTGAATTTAAAAATATTTAAGATGAAGTGAATTTAGTGAACCATTAATCTGTGTAAAATAGCAAAAAATTGTGCATTTGCAGTTGAACTTGAACAGGAAATATATTAAAATAGTGAATTGAGCAAAAATAAAAATAATTGAATTTTTTTATTCTTCTTTGGCACCTAAAACATGAGTATCTGTAGGCTACCATTTGGGGCCTGTTGCATAGCAATTCACAAATAACTATTGCACTCTAAAAGTAAAAACGTTAATAAGATTGTGCAGTAACTGCAAATACAGGACTTTTACTACTATTACTAATTACTTAGTATTTACAAAATTATTCAGTAATTTGTTATGAAAAGGCTACTGTTGGGGATAACCTGGCTGGTTATCCATAGGCTAGAATAGATGAGCATGTCGGATACAATTGCCATTCAAGAAATTCCATATTTTTCAATTGTTTCCAATTACGGCTGATTAGAGATCTTTTCAAAATTACCGTAATGAAAATTGAAAGTTTCCATAGTTACTAAATTCTTCATTCAGTTATTTTAATTAATTATGGTAACTAATGTACTGCAGTCTCTATATAGTTATTTGTGTAACAAGTGCGCAAAGTAGTTCTTTGCTGCACGAGCTGAAAGCAAGTGCGGAATTGTTTCTCGAGTACAGCAAAGATACTTTCATCACGGGTTGCACATTACATTTTTTGTTACACTTGATAGAAAGTAGCTACTTTCCATAGATTCGTCACGTATGGAAAGTGCCTCTTTTCCGTACTAGATCGGAAAAATCAGCTGACAAATAGGGCCTTATAGCCGTACAAGATAGGAAAAAACATATGGCGTGCGGCAAAAATTTTTCCGTTGACTCACATATATATATATTATATGTATATATATAGTCAACTCATTAAATTACTCATTACCTATGTCGAATATTATCCAGCTGATTGCACTAGGCTATCATTATTTTGGTTTATATCTGGGAATTCGCCCATCAAATTCTGAATCTAAATAAAGCAGCTGATTCACTTGTCTTGAATACTTTTGAATGTCTCGCATATTATCCAGCTGCTTGTATCTTGCCTTTCTATCAAGTGTAACAAAAAATATCGTACATTACACGGCTGTAAACTTTTGCCGGTTCTCGCATACTCACGTTTCTGCACTCGGCTGCGCCTTGTGCATATGCTCGACCGGCAAAACGTTCTTTTTCCAGCCTAGTAACGTAATATACTATTTCCTACAGTTGGTGCACCTGGAGTACGACAAAGTAAAATGAGTGTGGCAAAGTCAGCTGGAGTGTAGCAAAGTAAAAAAATGCATGAATCACCTGTTTTGCATACTATAATGAGTGGATAACTGTAGGAAAAATTTAATGTGTAACTCGTGCTGAAAGTATCTTTGCTGCGCTCGAGAAACTATTCCACACTCGCCTTCAGCTAGTGCGTATTGCATTTCTCTCATGCAGAAAATTGCTACTTTGCGCACTGGTTACACAAATAACTACGAAATTGACCTCATAAATTTCATTTTTTCAGATATTGATGAGTGTGAAAACCCAGGAGCTTGCTCACAAATTTGCATCAACGAGAAAGGAACTTTCAAATGTGAATGCCATCATGGCTACTTGCGCGATCCCCATGATCATACTCGCTGCAAGGCAACTGAAGGCCATGCTTCGCTGCTATTCGCCAGACGCCATGACATTAGAAAGATCTCTCTCGATCATCATGAGATGACAGCCATTGTGAACAACACGAAGGGTGCATCGGCCCTCGACTTTGTATTCCGTACTGGCATGATTTTCTGGAGTGATATTATTGAGAGGAAAATTTACAAGTAAGTTATGTGGGTGACGCTAAATACGGGGTTTCACAGAGTTTTCCAAGCTCCATCATTCAGCTTATCTTCCCGATCACTTTAATCAACATTTAAAAAACTTACTTCTAAATATTTCAAATCTATCAAGTAGAATGTCAGATTTATTAAAATAAATATGATATAATAATATATAATATACTGTAATAAATTATTTAAAAATAAAAAACCGAGCAGTAAGTATAATTATTATTGATAATTTTCTATTGGAGTAACGCTTGGGATACGAGAGGTGTTCCGGTACTACTCTAATCTCATGAGAAAAGATGCTACTATAAAAATTACTTCAGATTGAGTTCAGAAAAAGAATTTAAATTTATTTCTCAGTTATAATAAAAATAATAATCTACTCACAAACGGTCACTCACTCAGCAGGGAAGAGTGGGGCGGGTCATCTGCCGTATATGTAACGACCTCCCGTACTTGACACCGACTGCCCACCACTCGGTTTTTCAGGAAAATTTTACTTGTCATGAATTTTCACTGACCTCAACATTTTTCTTTCGGTAGCCAACAATGCTCTTTCCTCCTTTTGTGAAAATTCATGGTAAATAAATGAATTATGCTGTAACATTACAATATTGATATGTAATATTAAATAAAAATGAAAGGTTGATTGTAGAGCTGCTAATGTGCTTTTATGTGAAGTAACAGATATATAGGAATGTATCCCGTTATAATATTAGATTATTGTTCTTGCTTTTACTTTCTCATCCTCTTTCTAGAATTTCTCTTATTATTTTCTCATTCTATATATGGTATCATAAAGTATAGTTCTGCCGTCCCAGATTCTGCCAAAAAGTCACCCTCTTACAATTCAGGTCATCAAGAGCTTCTCGTTCTTCTACACAGCATTAATAAAAATATAAAGATACCTTTGTCAACGCACTGCTAGCGCACAAGCATAATGCTTATGCTAGTTTTTATCTTACGCAAGAGAGGCTTAGCGTATGTATTTACACTGATATCTGTAACTATTGTATTCATTGTAGTAAGACTATTTAGAAATTAATAAAATTTCACTTTAATGTGAGAATGAGAATAAATTGATTTGATTTTGTGATTTACTGGTTATACTCATATACAATAACATCAGACATAGACATCAATAATGTCAGATATTGTATCTGTATCTGATATCTGTATCTAGGCTGTATCACGAGAAACAATGCATCAAAACTACCACTCAGTAGCCTAACATTTGTTGGAATTTAATGTATCAAACATCGAATGAACTTCTTGAGAAGTAATCTATTAGCGTTTACTCATTATTAATATAGTCTCAATGTATTTCACCGGTAATCTCTGCTTTTCAAAATTATTTTATTTGCAATGAATCCAGTATAATTTATATTAACACTGTGAAAATTGCAAACTTTAATTTCGTCTCAATTCCAACATATCTCATTTGATTGACAAGATTTCTAGTCTGATCCCTTTTTTTATGAATGTTTAATCGTGAATCAATCCAATTCATAGTTTGGCTTCATGTGAAGGCTTTTTGACGGCTATTTAAAAAAATTTGTTTGCAGAGCTCCAATCGACGAAGGAACAGAAAGGACAACTGTCATTACAAAAGACATCACAACAGCCGATGGATTAGCCGTGGATTGGATTTATAATCATATCTATTGGACAGATTCCGGCAAAAATACAATTGGACTGTCGAATTTTGAAGGATCGATGCGGAAAATTCTTTTAACTGATGAAATTGAAGAGCCTAGAGCGATCGCACTGAATCCTCTGGATGGGTGAGTCTTCATATTTCATAGAATTTACTTTGTTACTGCAAAATTAATTATTTTTAACCCGATTTATCAATTACGGTATCTAGTTAGTGTTACAAAGTAAGTTGAAGAAAATTTTTATTTAATTGACAGTAATTAAATTGATAATAATTAAGTCACGAGTCGAATATCGTTGTATCCATTCGATTCTTATTGTAACTGTACAATATTTTTGAAGTATATAATAAACAAACTGGAATTTTCTTGTAGTCATGCATATTCATAAAGTTTGGAAAAAATGATGCATTCTATGCGTAAACATCATTCCAAAAAAATTGATTTCTTAATAAATTAAGAAAACACATTTCAGCTGAATTTCATGGTTAATTTTTTATTTAATAGTGTTCCAATTACTTTTAAATGTGATTTGTTGGACATTTTTTGTGAAATATATACTAATTCAGATATTATTGATTTCTGAATCCTCAATTCTTTTTAAAATTGAATTTTTGCCAAAGTAAAGCTTTTTAATTTATCTATCTCTGCAAAATGCATTTCTCAATACAGTCATAAAATTTGAATATTCTAGCTATTTGTGGAAAAATATTTATTTACTCTACGCTTTCTTCAGAAATATTGCAGGATTATAACATTCTAGAAAAACAACGAACATATTTGACGTTCAGGTTCTCTGAAAATTGTAATTATGGGAATTTAATAGATTTCAATTATAGTCTGTTGTATTCTTACTTCATTGTGTTTTTGTCATGGATAAATAAATAAATTATCATCATAGTTCAATAATAGTTAATAGTTTCTGATAATATTACTTCTTCCCATAAATTGTATTGAAATTAAATTGTTTTTTTTTTATTCAAATTCATTCCCTAAATAATGACTTATCATTTTTATAATAGCCTTTTCTATTTTACTTGGAATAATACTGGAGGCTTCTTCGTACCCTTATTTTTTAACTGATTTCTCACTTTGCAATGCATTAAGATTGTATAAATTGAAAATACTCATCATACATTTTTTCCACTTACGTTAGCTGTCAATTCTACTTTCTGACAAGACTGAATTAATGTCAACAGATGGATGTACTGGACAGACTGGGGAAAATCAGCCAGAATCGAGCGAGCTGGAATGGATGGTACGCACAGACAGGTGGTTGTCTCATTCGACATAAAGTGGCCAAATGGACTCACTCTCGATCTTGTGCGCAGTCGCATTTACTGGATTGATGCCAAACTGAGCACAGTATCTTCTTGTAATTATGATGGCTCGAACCGTCTGACAATTCTCAGGTAGGCTAAATAGTAAGCCTAATATTTTTCCTCGACCAATAAAAATGACTTTTTCATCTACAATTAATTTTTTTTTTTTAGAAAATTTTTTTTACAGAAATACTTGTACACAAAACGATAGAAAGAGAATCGCTACTTCAATAGAATCAAACTCTTTTTCTTGTTTGTTTAATTTTTTAGTGTTAATGTCGACATTGTGGAACGTTTAATTATTTAAAATATTTAAGAGGTTGTCAATCTTACAGAATTTTTTTGAGTAACAGCCCAATGTTTAATTACCAATGTACATTACCATTATCCTGTAACTCATAAAGTTTATTAACATCTCTTCTGTTATTGTTATTTTTTTTTTTTTTAATATTTATATTAGATTTTATTTTTGTACATAATTAATTGTACAAGATGCACAAAATATAGACTATAGACTAAATATAGTAAAGTATTGTTTTTACGCATAAATTTAATACGTTCGGCTATAAAAAAACTTCTTAATTCCACGCCTGAAATTTATGAATTGGCAAATGGATTTAATGACACCAAAAAAGGGAAAACTTCATCAAAAAGAGTTGAAGTTCTTTACTTCCATTAAAGTTTTCCATCAGATTCAGCAAAAGGCCGCTAAGCGCAGTTGGCTGGGGCGTCGCAACTTCATCTTGCTGTCGTTTAAGCGGTCGTGCTCCTCTGACTGGCATCTATGTGTCATCATCATTCACCTAATTACCCACTCATAAGTCTCGGACTCATGTGGGCATCGTCAGCAATAAAAAAAAGTGTAACTGATATCTGATTTTCTCAAGATTTAGCTACTAGATCTCAGCTACTTTCAATATATTGTCAATGTTTATAGTAGTATTTCTTGTTGACTTAACTACAAAGAAGCTGTGCTTTAAACCAAATCCATTTTTGAAAACCTTTTTTTCACTTGAATTTGTCAAAATTCTCGCCCTTTATGCTTCTAGACGTAAATTGAGACAAATTCTTTGCTTCATAATAAATAAGATGAAAATTTTAAGCAATCAACCCATTCATTAATGTATGGGAAACTTTAATTTCATTATCTTAATGGTCCACAGGTCTTTCGATACCCTGAAACATCCTTATTCGATCAGTGTATTCGAGGATTGGATCTACTGGACTGACTGGCACAAAGTTGCTATTTTCAAGGCCAACAAATTCAATGGCGGTAATATTACAGCAGTCACAGCACAACACATGGTGAGAATCTCGTTATACTACTATTTTTCATTAATAAACCTAAAATATTTATAATCTATAGATGCTAGGAAACTACTTTACTTTATTTTGGGCATTCTGAATTAACATAAAATCTTCTCTTCTTGAAATCTTCTTTCAAGTTTTCTCCGAAAAACATCGACTCACTTTACTTCTATATTTCTTGAGTTCTGTTTTCTCGTTTTAAAGTTCTCGGTTTAATCATCAGTGTGCTTCCAAGCTTATGCGCTTAGGTTGTGAGGTGAGTGCAAAATTTCAGACCTAATCGGGATCAGATTGGTAAACAGGGCAGTTGAATGAGTTGAGCAACAAGCATGTATTGAAAAAAACCTTCCTTAGTCCACTAATAGCCAAACAAAAATGAATATTAAGAATATCTTAATGGATCATGACATAAATATAGATTACTTTCTTTGTGGAAATTCACAATGAATCATGCGAGGTTATTACATACTGTATTTTATTATCATAGTTATAATTTGTGACTCTTCAAGACTGATGCCTGAATAATTTATAAAACCATTCTCAGTCTAGTGTGATCAGACCAGGCTTGATGATGCATACAATATCTATCAATTCTATGCAAATTTTCGATGGGAATGTTGTTGAAATAGATAATAAAGAATGGAGCATGTATCAGAGTGATGATTCACACGAATAGCCAAGTTAAGGATACTAATCCGTCTCTAGCACTCAACAAGTGGTATAACTTGAACAACGAATAAAATTTTGATACAGGAGTTGATAAGATAAAAAATAATTACCATTTGATTGCAGAAATAATTTATTGTTGAAAACAAACTAGTAATACTAGTAACTGTTTAGGAGTCATCGTACAACTAGAAATAACTGCAGCTGGAAAGCTAGATAGATTCAGCTAGAAATGGCTGAATATAAAATTTGGGTGTGTCAGCTTGAATGAAGAAAAATAAAAATTTTCCCTATAATTAGAATGTGAGATTTATTGATCACACATCATTATCATTACACATTATAAATTTTTTATTTATTTATCATTGAAGTTGGTGAGCAATTTTAAATTCTTATACAACAGATGTTTGAACAATATTGTATGATAGTATATGAACGAAATGAATGTATCTGTTTGAACCAAAAATGTGTCCTCTTCAACTTAATTTTGTGATTTATTATGTTTCATTGAATTATGTGCAACAGGTGAATCCTTCATACTGTATTTTTAATGAAAATTTAATAATTTGTTTATCAATGTAAAAGTTAAACAGTTTTATGTTTATATTCAACAGATGGATGTGTTTGAACGCTAAAAATGGCCTCTTCCACTTGATTGTGTGATCCATTAAAATTATACAGCAGGTGAATCTTTCATGCTCTATTTTTGATAAAAAAAATTGAAAGAACTGGCTCTCCTGGAAACAACCTACAAGTTATTGTTCAAAGTAGACAACGTTGAAGTCTAATGTGGTACATTTGCACTAGAACAAAATAACAGACTGGATACAAATGGGTGATATGGTGTGATTGTTTCGCTATATTTCAGTTACAATCTCCGATGTCAATCCACGTCTATCACCCGTATCGACAGCCGGATGGCGAGAATCATTGTGCAGCTGTCAACGGGCATTGTTCTCATCTGTGTCTGCCCGCTCCACGCATCACCAGCAAGTCTCCAAAGATTTCTTGCACTTGCCCAGATGGACTCGTATTGATGAATGACGGCCTCATGTGTACTGAAGATCGTGAGTATTACTTTCGTATTTTCCTTTTATTCACGCAAAATCAACTTGACTAGTGGAAAATTTCACCTGAAAATAACTGCCTAGGAGAGATTATTTTCTAGGTGAACAAGTAGTGTTGAACTTCCGTGAAACGAGTAGAGAAACAATAACTTTTATTAAAACATTAATAATAAAATATTAACGATCATAGGAAATATAACAAACGATCATAGGAACTTGATATTGATCAAGGAAAGATGAACGGTATTTCCTTAATCTCCGATAATTGCTTCATTAACTATTTTTTCATTCCGTTGCATGCACTTAATAAGCTATTTTTCTGTAAACTGATGGAATACTATTGAATTTTTGGGGGAAATCATTTTTAATCTAATTTTATCGAGGGAAGTGATAGCCGCGAGCTGTAGCAGGTATCTTTGGATGAAGGTATAGGATAGGTATTTGGATAGGCTTTGGATAGGTATTGTCATAAATGACATTTTCATTAAAAATTAAATTTATTATAGAAACGAGAGCCGAGGTGTTTCACTTCAGGCTTTCAAGGCGAATTATGTTATTAAACAATGATGACGTTCATGAGATCGACAAGTCTGATAGTGGCACGTTCATGCGAATTGTTTGAATGTGTTGATAAATATTAAAGGTATGTAAGAACGTGTCACTATCCAATCTTGTGAATATTAGGCCTCTTTTCTGGCATTGAAAGGAGTGTATGGACCACTTAAATAGGGAACCAAAATTCATGATCGAGGAGTTCAACTCGAGAAGCCAGGAGAACGCTTCTTTCGACCAGTGGAGTGTTAGGCTTGCAAAACCAAGATCTTTGAAAACTCAATAAGTCTGTTACAGTCCGGGCAGTTTGAAACTTATTGGGGGATCGAAATTTTGGCGTGTTAGCCAGCAATTCTACTGGGCGACAAGGGCATGTTCGGTTGAGTTCTGAGAGTTGTTATAAGTGTTTGAAGTGTTTGAAGTGGCCATAGACTCCTGGAGATCAAGGAAAGGAGAGGCAAGAATACCAGGTTAGTTTTAAATATAAGTTCCAACTCATAATTATACACACGTCTTAAAATAGCAAGCCAATTGAGTTAAATTTGATATGTTCTTTAATGTGTTGTGATATTATAATATATAATATTATAAATAAACAAACTATAAAATTAGAAGTATTTTGTTGTCTATGAGTTACGACCCCAGAGTAATCATTCAGACAAATTGTTGATATTAAGAATATCAGGGTTACAGTATGAGACCTGTGTATGGGTAATGAGTTGGATTATGGTGATTGATGTGTTAGACCTACAATTTTAGGTGGGTTCTGAACCACCGGGAAGTGATGTTACAGCAGATAACCGAGTCATTTTTGCTGGCCAATCCAATTGGTCACCCTTACAAAGAGAGCCCAGGAGTTCGCAGCTTATCTACATCTAAATGAAAAGATACTTGCTACGGCTCACGGCTATCACTTCCCTCAGTCCTTCCTGTTCAGTCAGATAAGATAAGCTACGAACTCCTGGACTCTCTGTGTAAGGGTTTGAAATGATTGTAATTGCCAGCAAAAAGACTATTATTCTCTGCTGTAAAACCACTTCCTGGTGGTTTGGAACCCACATTAAAGTGAAGGTCCAACTCATTACACAAGCATAGGTCTCAGATCTCGATGGGGGCTTAATTCTTCAAAAAAACTTATTAAATACTAAATTTATGAATTTAAATAAAGTTGAAATAATGTGAACTAGTTCGAGATTCTGTCATATAAAAATAACCAACGCTGAAGAAACTTATTATTACACATTTCCAGGCCTTCTTACTTTTCTCGAAACATAGATATTTTCATACTTTATAGATACAAAATTCAATGACATAGAACGGACAGATCAATGAAAATTAATTATTGAACTCCATCCTTTCTCATGATAACTCTTGTTTTGTAAAATTTGAATATCAGTATATATTTTTAAAGTTTGAAAATCCAACAATTTTAAGAATACTGTAATATTATTCGTACTTTTTCAGATGAATTCAAAAAGTGAAACACAGATTTATATATAGATTTATTCATACCATTTTGAAGCATAGATAGAAAAAATACTATACTATTCTTATACTATATTATATGTGCATCTGATTTAAATATTTATTTTCATTCTGAATTTGTTGCTTCATACCGATCTGCGTTGTTAATATTAGCTTTTTATGATAAATTTAATGTCTTACAGTCATTTTTAATGGAAGATAAATAAATATTTACTCGTGTAGGCTGAAACGTTTAGGAATCTTGATAATTCATTTTCAACAGTAACCTCGTGATGATTCATTTCCAACAGCAACTTGAAGGAAATGAATCATCACGATTCAAAAACGTTTCAGCCTACGTGACTGAATATTTATTTATATTTATTCTCTATTAAAATTGACTGCAAGTCATTAATTTTATCATAAAAAGTTAATATTTATTTTCATTATATTCGAGAGCTAGAATAATCTCTTTTAAAACATTTGACCCTACCTTGCTAGCTATTTTTGTTATATTTCTATTATTTCCCAGTGGTTTATTTTTCTTTGTTTTTGTCTACTTTTTCAAGTATGTTTAATTTGATTTTTTTCGTTCTCAATTGCAGAAAACAATAATACTATCATTTTCTCAAATGCTACTACAAGTGATTCTGAACGTAAGTTCTAGTTTTTTATTATTTTGTTGTTTTTTTTTTTTTAATTTTATTTGAAAATGTTAACTTCTGATTTTTTAGTTGAAATTTCTCAGTTTGTACTTAATAACGAATCTAATGAAATTATATTTAGGAAAATAATTGACAACGGGTCTGACCTGTCCAGGAGATCGACGTGCCAAATACAAATTATTGTAACCTGCTTGTTTTTATCAAGAAATGTTTTTCAACACAGACAACATGCACTGTGAAATTAGTTTCACATTAGCTTCTGTGAACAACTGTTTTTTCTGTGTGACATGCGCGATTACATAACCAGCAGCACAGATTATACATTAGTAACGGCAAGCTCATTTCACAGTGTATGCTACTGTGAAAACACTCCTATATACAAAATATTCAATTTTTATTTTAAGTTGCCTTCAACATCATACCAAATTACCAATTATGGCTTTTACTCATATTATTCACAAGTTTCACTTGTTTATATTTTGATCTTCAGATTTCAGGTGATAAATCTTCTACCTCATATATTTTCGAAAAAATTGTCATTTTTTAAGTTGTAACTTATCCTCCTGTGCATTTCCCATTTCTTTCTAATGCTGCCCTTCTATACAGACATTCTATAATGATAAGTTGAATCTTGTTTCTCTTGACACAAAATTTTGCCAACTTCACTTTGTCATACTCTCGTTATCTTTTTTCAGCTTCCAAGAGCACGTTAATGTTTATTTTGCTTACTTGTTATCAGTAGTTTTATAGATCACTAAGTGAAAAATATGCTTCTACTTTGAATATTATCGTCATTCTTAACATTTAACTAACAATAAGAATTCATTCAAATTGTGCAGCAAGTGAGTAAAGAGTTAAGCTTCGTATCAATATATTGAATTGAACTCATTTTTTTTTTAAGATTTCCGTGATTGACTATACTTTTTCCTTGAAAATAAAATTTTCAATTTCTGCTTCAGCTCGGGACAGAGGAGAAAAAACAAATACTACAGAAGAAAAGCCAAATATGGAGGAACCAGATACAGGAATGATTGCTGTCTTCGTGATCTCCATTGTCACCCTTATACTCATTCTTGCTGCTTTGGTGAGTCATTGCTCACCATATTATAAAGCTCATATTATTTAATAGCTTGAATAGAATATTTGATTGACATTTGCTCCAAAAATTCAATTATTAGTGCAGTAAAACTAGTTTAACTGTTCACATAATGACTAAACTTGTCAATGTTAAAGTAAGCTAATTCTTGAAAATAAAGTTAGGGAATGGAGCCCAATACAACAGTTACAAGTATAAAATACAATATTTAGGCATCGCCAAGTATTATTACATAAAATATTATTAGTCTCTTATTACAAAAACTGTTTATCTCTATATAAACATGAAATTACGACTGAAAATGGCATTATTCATAGCTGTAGTGAGGAGCTAAATTATTAAAATTTGATTTTTTTTAGGTTTAGAAGTATTATAAATAACTCACTATTTTCTTCGGAAATACCATAAATTTAGTAGACTTGATAACATTAGTCAAACATATTAATATTAATTGTTCTGTGATATACAATTAATAGTCTCTTGTAATCTTATATCAAAACTGACACTGTATTTTTAGTCAGATTAGGATTTTTACTCACACTTAAATAGAAATACAGTACAGTTTTGAGTTGGAAAACATCGCAGTCCCTTGTAGTCTACCAATCCAAGTCAACTATAATTTTCTTTGTAGTAGCGAATGTGATATTGTGTAAGATATCCATGATAAATAATGAAACTTGAAGTTGTCACAACCACATTTATTGAAAACAGTGGTTTACTAGTTTGGGTTGTTACACCATTATCAACCTCAAACCAACTCGTTTGTTTTCAATAAATGTGGTTGTGACAACTTCAAGTCTTATTATTCATAAACTATACGTTTCAATCATGTATGCAATTCCAATTGAGAGTGTGTCATTTCCTGAAATATTTTCCATGTACCATTTTTTCTTGTTGTACTTTACAATAATTTCACAATAAATTGATTATTCCACTACTTTTCTCGTATAAATGAAGAAGGTTTCATGGAATAATAACGGACATAATAATCGTGAGGAGGACTGATATTTGAATGTATTGCAGTTGAAACTTCTTTCTTCCTATTGCAGTCGAAGATTAGTCATTCCTTCACTTCCTATTGAGAGAAATTTCTTTACTTCCCATAGAAAGGAATAAAAAGTTGGAAGGAATGGATATTCCTTCATGAGAAAAGGATACACTCTAAGGATAATGTTCTTGAAGTATTTCTATTTAACATAATGGAATCCTGAAATTATCATCGAACAAGCAAAATCAATACGAGAAGAGTCTTAAAACTATAGAAATATAGTTAATAAAGCTTTGTATAGTGTACAAGAGTTCCTTTCACATTAAGCCTCACCTCAACTAATAATTGATACCGTATATTAATTATGGTAGCTAGTGTATAAGATTGTGTAATTGTTGATCAGACTTGTCTTATCTGGAGTCTCCAAGACGTAATCTACAAAAAAAAATGTATAGACCGTAGAGTAATACATTCGTTTACGTAACTGCCAGTTTTTGCTAGTTTCTTGTTCAGGCTAAGCCATAAGTTACTTAATTGTTGAGCTCTAGTTGGGACTTAGCGCCATAAGCTGAGTGAATGAATAAATTTTAACGAGATCTTCAATGAAATTATAATGTTTTGCAGATCGCCTTCATTGTCTACCGACACTACTTACACAGGAATGTGACAAGCATGAACTTCGATAATCCTGTCTACCGGAAAACAACTGAAGACCAGTTTTCTTTGGAGAAGAACCAGTACCAGCCGCCTCGTATTTATCCGTCAACAGTTGGTGAAGAGGTGAGCCCATTTTATTATTAATTTCTTGAATCAGCATTTATTATAACCTTTCTATATCCATTCTCTTTGTGGCTGACTGGTCTTGTAACTAGCGGGTTGAATCTGAATTTCTAGAATATGACATAAACTATATACAAATTTAATTTGAAAGTCTCTTTTTTCCTTAATAATATCTTCTTGTTCATTTTCCTCTTCCTTCCTCTATTCTTCATTTCCTGCTTATTCTTCATCTTCTTCTTTTTCTTGTCTTCTTTCTTTTCCTTCTACTTCTTGCTTTTTCTTCTTCTTCTTCAGAATCATACTTATTTCTCAAAAGTCTCATTTAGTAAAGTTTAAAATCGAAGTGGAAAATTCTCACCATGGGAGATTACAATTTTATTCTATTTTTCATAATCCTGTGTTTTTTTTAGCTCAAATTGTATACTGTTATCTTTTCCTAGTATTGTTTTCTGAAGTTTTTAATGTTTTCTTCTCTTATTATTTTTTTCAGCTGATGTAATTTCTTTCATAGTATTTTTTTTCTCATGTAATTTTATACATTAATTATTTTTTGTAATACTTATACATGATGAATCAAGTCTATTTTATGAGTGCGTTTGGGCTATGCCTGTTGCACTCTTAAATTTTTGTATGAAATAAATAATTGAATCTGCATTAAGTAAAAAATTGATACTCAGACTATGGCCTGGGTAATTCGTTAGTTTTTTATGCAACATATTTATTAGAGTCTCACTTAGAAACTTGATCGAATATTTTGAATATTTTGGTTATCTAAAGAATAGCCAATAGCCAAATTTGGTGTTTCCGACTTATAAATGGCCTTATTTGAGTTTACATCTCTATTGTTTTATATTGATCAGTTATATATTAGAGCGCAAATGATAATTTATTAGTGTGCAGTGATATATTTCTAACATTATTTTTTAATCTTATACCGTATTCTAAAGTATTAACATTCATTTTTCATGCTTTCGTAATAGAGTCTCAGTGATTTTCTGGTAAGCTGGTCATAATCTGAATAAAATATTAGTCACTTCATTCGTTCATTTATGTATTTCACCATTGATGAAAATGAATAAATGAATACATAGTTTCTTATAAATCAATTAACTATTATCATCATCAAAATTGTAGTAAAAACAACGTGAGAATATAGAATTGCACATTTCAAAAAAAGAAATATGGTAAGGTGCTTATGAGTTGGTAGGTGATAGTAGCATATTGTTTAAAACCATTATTTATTTATAATTTTTTCTACAAACCTTAATAAAGTGAACGACAAAATTTTATAACAAAAAATTCGTTTGATAGAAGTAAGTTGTCAAGACATTGAGAAGTTGAGTAATCAGAAAATTAGTATACTTTCGAACAATATCTAGCCGTAGCAGGTATCTGTTCAATCAGATAGATAAGCTGCGTTCTCGTAGGTCCTGTTTGTAAAGGTGACCGATTAGATTGGCCAGCAAAAAAGACACTGTTCTCTGCTGAAAATCACTTCCCGATGGTTCGGAACCCACCTAAAACTGTAGGTCCAACTCATAAATCACAATCATCCAACTCATTACCCACGCACAGGTCTCGGACCTATGTGGGCTTCATCCTCAAAAAAAAAAAAAAAAAAATATCGGATTAAAACTAAAATAATATCTTTGACACAAAATAAGATTGACTTCCAAAGCTAAACATGCTTTCTTATCAAAAGCTTCTTTTTTCACAAGTCTCTTTAAAACTCATTTTAAGCTTAGAGTACTTCTAAAATGTTACTTTCCATTTACTCACTGTTGAAATTTCCCTCCAATTTTTCTTAAATTTGTTCAAATAATGTGTCACTCATCATCTTGCAGTCACTTAGTATTGAATCAAGAACTTACTTATGGTATTGAATAGCTTTCCTATTTAATATCATAAGATTTTGATCCAATATGACGTGGCTGCAAAAGGATGAGTAACACATTATTTAGTCGGATTTAAGAATAATGTCCTTGGGGGGGGGGAATCTTTCAATTTTCTCTCTTTTTTTATTGAATTCTAAAATACGATGTAAATTTTTTCGACAGGCACAAGAACCATTGACAAGCCCTGGCACAAACGACTACGTATAATTGGCTCCTTGAGCATCGTTCAAGTCAAATTCCTGTTCGAGAGATGAAACCGGGCAGGAGTGCAAAATCCTAGTCAATGCATCACAACTAGCATGGTATTGAGATAAGTTGACTCTATTGTGGTGGCTAAGCAGTGTCTGATCCAGTGAGTCCGTCATTTAGTGTAACCAATCAATCGAATAAGAATAGCTTTATTTGATGTTTTTCGTATTATCTGTTCTTTGTGTATCGTAATCATCGATGATTGGTAGAAGATAATTATCGACCTGCATCTGATCCTATTGATTGTTTTCAAGATTGTTTTAAAAGACTGCTGAAAATATAAAACTTACCTACACTCTCCTAACGTGAAGCAAGTATTTAACGTGTGCTTGCTGTTCCAAGTATGATGTTGATAGATGTAGAACATTTTCTATGTGTTACCTTTGAAAAACAAAGTTTCTTGTTAATAATCTGTTTCGCTCCATTAAACATTTATTTAAAATGTTTATGTAACATTCTTCAAAACACACTGTTGCTCCTTGAATGGAATTGAGTGTTTCTTGAATATCTATTCAAATCTATGTATATAATTTTTAGAAATCAGCTTTGACTCTATAAATGTTCGAATTCTATTTATTACCGTATTGAAAATTCTCAATGATTTCATCTACATGATATGTAAGCATAATTCTTGTATTTTGTACAGTCTACTAGAAAATGTTGGCATATGCTCATTAGAAAGTGAAACTATTATTTTTCTATTATCATAATTTTGTAAATGCAGTGCAGCATATATTTTTCAATGTTGTTTTTTTATTTCCAAGATGACTTAGCGGTACTAGGCACCAGTTACTTTTCTAGGCCTAATGTCTTACACGTAACTATTTGCACTTGATTATTGAGTCAATTAATGTAAGAACATCTTTGAAATCTGTTTCCAATTACAAAATCTGTTGAATGCGTGAGGAAGGATGAAATTGAATCAATTGTTGCAATATTGTAGATATCGATAAATAGTGATTTGTTAATTTCTCACACGATATTTATTTCAAAGAAATTGATTCCAATGCCTTCTCAATTTTGGGATTTATTCAAGTCCAATATTCAAACTACATTACAGTTTCACAACATTCTTGATTATCATTTCCCAGAAAAATTATCTCTCATCTTTGAATGTAAAATGATCGATCTTGAGTTGATTTTAGTTCACATTCCTATGTCATAGCTGGTACGAATAAAAAATATAATATGAATTTTTGATACGATTATTAAAAGATCTATAAGTTGAAAAAAATTAATTTTCAGTGCAGAATATAGAGCATGTTCCATAATTGAAAAGTTGAATGAGTATGATTACTCATTGGCTGGATGTAACAACAAAGCAACTACAAAGCTTACCTTAATATTGAAAAGCCATTCAAATACATATTTGAATATAAAATTAGTGAAATATCTACTAAATCATGGTTGGATTTTTCATAACTTAACCATCTTGCTTCAAGCAACAGAAGATTATAGAAGTTTATTTGACTCCTGTTCATGATCTTAGGAATTTTGATGTCTCTAACATCCTATTGAAGTAATCGATTCCAGCATTTTTATCATCATATAAGAAAATTGAATTTATCAATCTTCTCTGTTATTTTATAATGGAACAAAAAAATTATGTGCGAAGATGCTCTTTCATTACGAAGACCTCGCGAATGTACATTATTTATGAACAACAAATCTATTTCTAGACATATTTATAAAATAAATGAAGCACTTCTTATATTTAGCTCAATTCTAAATCGATTTCATTCTGGTTACTGAGAATAATAGTTGATAAACCGATATTTCGTCTTTGTTTTTATTATTGGCTCTACAATGAATCTTTATAATATAGCCTATTATTGTTCAAATTGTTCATATCTGTCCAAATTTTACATATTGGAAGACAGGAGTAATAATCTATCGATGTGATGGCATTATATACTTATTGTTAATGCCCAATTAGTTGATTTTAACAGCTTTTCTTTTATAATTTGTAGACTGCAGTACAAAAATTATTTTAGGATTAGTTAAATTGTGAGTTTGAAATTTTGTTGGTATATGTATAATTTTATATTGTTGTTATTTAGTAACTTAGGTGGGAGAGCCCAATGCTTGTATGAATGGAAAGAGTGAATGAAAGATGTGTTGTGATTGCGTGTAAGGCGTGTGCATCAAGGTACATGTAAATTTATTGCTATTTTGTACTCTAGTATCATATATAATCGTACTTCAGAACTTCACCACATGGGATTCCCATGGCCAAATGGAATGCACACTAATATTAATTAATTTATATATTTTTTATTTCATTGAAGAATGTAAATTATTATTAAATTCAGTCTAATTGTAAAAAATAATTCATAGGTAATATTTCTCCCTTGAGGACAAATCTTTTGGTCGCGGTATTGGAGAAGAACATTTATTTCAATTTCCAATTGGATCCAACAAACCAGTCCGCCATGTGACTTGGGGTCGAGTTCATGATCAAACTTATTTAGAAATGTGATTCAACTAATAGTAATAATAATAATAATAATTTTGTTATTATTACCTCAAAAAAATTTAGTGTAGTTGTTGAAATAAATATAAATTATTGCTTTGTAAATTCAGCCGAGTGATTAGTCTTTGTATATTATTATTTATCACCCTAAGGATATGAACTGTTACCTTATAATACTCAATAAGAACTTGAATCCGTAGTACTCCTATCAATTTTAATTCATGGTTTCAATTATAGTTTCAATTCAGCCGTTCTTATTCACCATTCTGTATTTTTAAAGCATTGCCAAATCAATATTTTCCTCGCAAGTGTTTGATAAAGGATACATGTTATATGAAATAACACGTTACACGTTCTATTCAGAAAGTTGGATTCCAGCAATGAGTACTGTAAGAAACATGTAAACTGTTCTCCAAACAAAGTGAATGGTGATTTAATCTAAAGCAGTTTTTACTTTTCAAATATAAATCCTTTTTCAAACAATCTTCTTTTTTTTTTTGACCGGACGACTTTTGTTTTGGGATTGAAATTCCTGTACTGCTGCTTGAAGTGTAGTGCTGAGTTTCGTTGAGATATAATTCTTTCGAATATAATGTTGCGTTTTAGTGATAAGAGGATTCAATGCTGCTCTGAGAGCGGCTGGGCCTTGTCTATATTTTTTTAATTAAAACAACAAACATTCTGTAATTGATGTTGCAAGTAGTACTATATTTAAATAATGATACTTTAAATATATAGCATTACATAACAAACATCACTGTATTTTTTTAACCTTATAAAAAAGCCAATTTATAAAATATATTGAATTCAAGAAAAATTCCAATGCATGAAAACTTGATTCTCCCATACAGTTAGTCATCAATATTATTGGAATTCTTTAGAACCTAGTTTAAAATTTTTGTACATTCCAACAACAGCACTGATTATATAAATAAGGAAAACAATATTATATATAATCTACCTTTGAACTGTGCAATAGATCATGCTGCTGGCCAAATTTTAAAAATAAAATTCATACAATTAGGTTAAATTTTATTCAACTGAACATCACTATAAAAAAATTAAAATCAAAGAGAATGGACAAATAAATAGTATTCATTCACTTGAAATAACATAAAGAAATGTGCCAAAATTGTCCCTTCAAATGATGGCTTCAAACTAAAAAATATCATTTTCGATTTCCTGTTTATCATTTTCAATGCGGTTTTCAGCTTTAAAATTATTGAATTGAGATTAGATTCATTTAGGTTCTCAAAACTGTGGTATTGAAGGATCTCCAACTTCGACTATGCGAATAATGTGATCCCATTCCATGATTTTATACACCGATGAATAACAAAATGTTTTACCTTATTTTGTGTATTTATTATTAAATTGGCTTGTGTTCCAATCTACCGATCCGAATTAGTGGAATACAGCACCATTCCCAATCATAAGTAGTTTTTACCCAATCTGTCGTAATTAATGTTTTTTCATATCCAAACAACTATTTTAATATTTTGTAAAATATAAATCCATTTAAGTAACAAAATCCAAGCCAAATTTTTTGTTGCTACATAATAAGTTGGACAATTTTTTATTCAACCAATTCTCGAACATTCATTCATTTGAAAGAGCGTGCCAAATTTTTGTACATAAACAATGATTGTACTCTGTATTATATGTTGTGTGAATTTATTCATTATATATATGTAATTCATCTTGCATAAATTGTTTAGCTCAAGAGTATAAATTAATATGAAATTACTATATCGTGTTTCATTTCTTTCCAAACTCCACCTCCAGTTGTATGTGTGTTGTGCAACAACCTTTCTTAAATGATTTCAGTAGCAGACCTACTTGATTAAAAAGTGTTATTCAATCCAGTTTTCCTCCAATGCTTGCTGTACGGTAGTAGACTTCTCAACAAGCTTGTACTGTACTGAAGCGATCAAGCTTGTTGTTCTTGTGTGAGTTCGGTAAATTTAATTCCCAAATCTGAAGTTTTGTGGGTGACATGCTGTTGAAGTTGATATACTACAAGAAATAGTTGGAACCACAATAGGCTGCTGTAGTACAGAACTACACGATACTATTATTGCAGTAAAGTTATACAGCTATTATTACAGTAAATTTCTTAATTAAGGTGGCCATTGAATTCGGCGACTGACTAGAATTGCGGTGTTGTCAATTAGACGATTGACTTTGCAGATGAGTGGCAAATTCTCATCAGCTGAACAAATCGACAACACTGTATGTCATTGCTGTTGATTCGGTTACACATATACACATGCAAGTACTCTTCGTAAATTGAACAATCTAAAATTGATCTAGTTCAAAATCAACGAGGAAATTGATTGAGAAAATTTTTTACAGAACACAAGTATTGCGCAATAATAAAACTTCCTGGATTTCTTGTTCCATAAGGATCTGCGTTGTTTTATTAACTTTCATGGTAAATTGACTTACAGGCAATTTTAATTGAGAATAATAGTTAGCTTGAAGGAACTGACAATTTAACAAGCTGACAAATATACAGAAACAGAATTTATTCATTTGGAATTCCTTTAAGTGCTATTAATTTATACTGAAGGCTTCCGCAATGGCGGATATTGACAACATGAATGCTACTGTACAACAGAACGCAAGTATTGTACAATCCTTCCTTCTTTTCTTTTCCTTTTCAATAAATTTGGTTCTAGGCTTACCATTGAAAAGAAAGGGGAAATTCACAATGCCTCTTATATCTATCAGAAGGCCTCAGCTCGTTTTAATCAAGTCAATTCATTGAAATATTTTTAAGTTGTCATTCACCGATTTCCACGCTTGCTTAATGCTTGTTCTGTCGAGACAACAGTCACTTGGAGAAGTAAAAAAAATTGCTTATGGTGAAAGCCATATAACAAAAGCTTCCATTTAAAAGTTTGAAAACGAAACAGAATAACTTTATCTGTTTCTCTCGCGTTAGTCGCACGCTAAGCAAAAAATAATTTCCAACTCTCAAAATGTTTACGGTCTTCCAACCGGAAAATCGCAAAAAAATCTAACATTTGGTCCCAGGCCGGGCCTCCATGATCCTGGTAGAGAAAGCGATAAATGATATACCAAGGTAGAAGAGGAGGTAGTGTTCACGCGCATCTCAGCTCATTTGCCGAGCACAGTCAGCCGACGTAATTTCGGCGTCTAGGTCTCTTTGCATAATTTCGCCTATTTTTTATTTAAATGTTAAATTGCATAACTTTATAAAAATACTTTTATAAATGTATATGATTTTTTAAGTAGCTTGGACCTCTCCTACATGTTTGTACGTTTGTCTGTTAATTTCTGGCAATTATGATACAATCATACACAACTATTAAATTTAGAACACTCGATAATGTAATAACAGCATGCACATGACAACTAGGATAGGACTTTCTCGGTAATTTTAAATTGGTTTAAAACTCATATTAAATGATTATTGGTGACTGTTAAAGAAAAATTATTCAATCTCTGAAATTGAAGGAATAAATAATATGATCCTGTTCAATATGAAAAGTTCATATAAACTTTTTTCTATATTACGATAGGTGGAATGATTTGTTGCAGTGTAGCAAATTCCTCCTCCTGACTCTGTATATACATGACTAGCTGGCCCGACGCGCGTTGCTGCGTTCTCATAAAAAAATCTCCTTGATTTTTTATTCGCCACCTCCCACTGAGATTACACTTCAAATTTCAACCTTTTAGGACTATTAGGGAAGAAGTTAGTCCTATTGCTCTTCCAGCTGATCTGAGAGGCCTCCTTCGTTGTTTTCTTACTCACCAACTCTGAATGAACATTTCAAATTTAAACCACCTACAACTATTAGGGCGAAAACTAAGTTTTTAATTTTATGTTTCGCCACCTCCCAAAAAGGTTACATTTCGAATTTTAACCTTCTAGGACTATTAGGGAAGAAGTTAGTCCTAGGGCTCTTCCAGAGCTCATAGGCTTCCTTCATAGTTTCCTTCAGTTTTCCGGTCCTTCGTTGTTTTAAAAACATGTGTTTAAAGATTTGTTGTTGTTTAAAGTCAGTATAATCCCGTATGCCCAAAAAATTACCTGATCACTGAAAAAGCATGACCATTACAGATGATTGGCAATATGGCAAACATACGTTTACCGGTTTGATAGACAGACGTTGTTCTTAGAATGATGATTTGCAAAACACACAAACATCCATCGAAACAGCGTGTACAGCAGATCGAAAAATTTCAAATTATTTTCCATATGATTAAAAGATCCCAGTAAGCTAGCTAGCCATGTACCCGCGCTTTGCATAGGCAAAACTTTAACCCCCTAAAAACACCCCTAAAATTGCGAATAGTGAAAAATCCTTTCTTCTTGCACGGTGAAATCCTATAAGGATTGTTCATACGAAATTTCAAGTTCATAGGCCTAGTAGTTTTGGCTCTGTGTTGATGAGTGAGTCAGGGTATCATCCTTTTATAGATAGAGATTTCCAAAGCCTCCCGATTACATTGAGCGAGTTTGCTATAGCTACTAGCTGGCGAATGCACTGTCCGATTAAAACTTCACCGGCTAGAAGCGAGTAATCTAATTCAATATAATCGAGGCTCAATCGCATTGCGTTCATCGATTGTATTGAGTTTTTTTTTAAGGATGAAGCCCACATAGATCTGAGACTTGTGGAAGAATTGGATGATGGTGATTGATGAGTTGGGCCTACAGGTTTTGGTGGCTAATGAGTTTGGTGGCTAATGATTTTACAGCAGAGAACTGAGTCTTTTTTGTTGGTCAATCCGATCAGTCACTCTTACAGAGAGGACCCAGAAGAGTTACTTACTTGCTTACTTGCTACTAGTCTGCAAATTCACTATCTATTCAATAACTAAAATAAATTGAGCGATTTTACTAGCTACTAGGCAAATTCACTACCTGATTGATAACTCGTCGGCTTGTACACTCGCTAGTAAACTCGCTCAATGTAATTTAGGTGTTTTCACCTTATGTTCACCCAGATGTTCCTAGCTACCTTGATCCAGCTCATCTCATAGATTCAATGTAACTCTATTTTGATTTCTTGAGGTTGTATTAACATCCAATAACTATTTTTAGATTTTCTGAGATTGTACTTTTGGCTGAGTAATTGTGAGAAATTCAAAATGTTGAACTACGAAAGACAAATGAACGAAGAGGAAAAGCTTCAGAAGGCCGAAAAGGACTACAGAGTGTCCCAGAAGAAGCTGCGTATGAACGAGCTGAAAAAAATTCCCTATCCTCCCAAGCAGAAAGCTCACATTGATAAACAGAAAAAGGTTATCAGTCATCTCAAAAATCAAATGAGAGATCTGGAGAGTGATCTAGGGGTTTCAAAGAAAAGGTACAAGACAGAAGAAGGTAATAATTTGCTGGAAGCAGAGAGATTGATAGAAAAGGAGAAGGAATTACAGGAAAATGCCGATAGAGAGAGAAAAAGAATAAGAGAGTTGTCAAGTGAAATTGCTGAAGTGAATAGGGTTATAATGGAGATGCAGAAAAAGAGCACACCAGTTACAGAGGTAACTCCGAATGTAAAGAAGACAGAAAAGAAAATGGACGGCTACGAGAGTAGTCTTCAAGTGGCTACAAATAAATTCAACGATTTGGTGACAAATTCTGAGAAATATCGTAAAAAGATTAATCTGCTTCTGCAACAACGTAAAATATTTCACACAAGATACATGCAGCTCTACAGGCAGTTGTTGCAGGGAAAACAGACGATGTTAGATATTGTGGAACAGGCGACAAAAGTTTGTGATCAAAAGGAAGAAGCTAGCAGGAAATTAATGACATTACAACAAAAGAAAGCGGAAGAAGAAAGAAATTACAACGAATGTGTGCAAAAGCTTCAAACAGAATTGGATGAAACTAGAGAGCTGGACAAATTTTTGAACGAGAAAAATGAAAGGCTACAAAATGATAGCGAAGCGTACGAAGAGAGAAAGGCGGAAATGATGCATAAATTGAAAGTGGAATTCTATGATACATTTGGCAAGTACACGGCTATGGTGAATGAGATGAGGGAGACGTATGGTGTGGATTGCTTGGAAAAGGTTGTCAGCAGGTAAGTTGTATTGTTTCTACATGAATTTGAAATGTATATTTTCAATTACTATATAGCCTAACTGTTATGAACGACGAAGAATATTGGCATTTCATTGAGCAATATAATAATATTCTTGGATTTCTTGTTCCATGATGAACTGCGTTGTTAATATTAACAAGTCATTAAATTCACACGAAATGTTAATAATAATATTATTGAAATTCCTCGTTTTAGAAAAAAATGAAATTCTTCCAACTCTGTTGTAACTTGTCTGGATTACGGTACCTCTAATGACTGCTTTATAATAATTACTACCCAGCAGGTTCGCTTTGTCTTGACCGTTTAGTTAGGGGGCTCCGTCCTCTGGACCCCGCGGGACAAATTTATAAGAAACCAACAGTGAAAGTAGAAAATGTTCCCTAAAACTACAACTTTTTGGCTAAGTAATACCATGAGAACGCTAAAAATTCTAGGAAAACGACAAATTCAGGCGTATTTTTAAGAAAACCTCTTAAGTTCTAACTTTATTCGGCCACATAGCCTTTGAGAACGTTAAGAAAACGTTGGGAAAACTTCAAACTCGGGTGTATTCACGGTAAAATTACAAAAACCTTTCTTAGTGCGCTTCTAAATCCAAAACCGAGCATATAATCCAGAACTGAACCAATTTATTATATTGTATTATACAATAAGATTGTATAGTTGTTGATCTGACTTGTCTTATACTCCTTAACTGGAGTCTCAAAGACGTAATCTACAAAAAATCAAATTTTTAGGCCAAGTGGTTTTTGAGAAACGGTGATGGATGAGTAAGGTTGATGAGTATTCGGCTCTTATAGATAATGAAGCTGCTAATAATCATAGCAATACATTAAAAACATCGAAATTCATCAGTTCTTACGCCCTTGTAGGTTCTGACTCACCTCTCACTTTTTTATAACAAATAAATCTCATAATAATAAATTATAGCAATAAAATTAAAATAATCTTTGTAATTATTTTTCTGCACTAGCTCAGTTCTAACTCCCCTTTGAATGTGACCTGGCCTATATCACTGCATTTTTATTAAGAAATGAATAACAGATAATGTACGTTACCTGTCGTTAAATTTTTTTGAATCTTTAAAGGATATACATTTTATATAAGGAAGGAATTATTCATACTGAAATCCTGATGGATTGTATATATGACTGATGTTACAACATACATTTTTTATTATACAAATATGCTATTCATTTCTTTTTGATTTGTGAACTGACAATTTTAAGAAATATGAAAAAAAAACTTTACAAAATCGAATTATCATTTATTAATATAAAAACTGACACTGTATTTCTATTTAAATTATGATTTTCACTCATTTATATGGGAGGATGCATTTCACTTCTCTTCAGATGAAACCTTCCCATAAAGTGAGTAAATATCATAATTCAAATAGAAATACAGTACAGTGTCAGTTTTTATATTAGATTGTTCATCAAGTATTTCGTCAAGGAAAACATCAAATATTAGAATTATCATGTTGCAATATCCCGACATATGAACAACATTCCCAAATAACATAATATTATATTATAATACTACTCAAGAAATACGGTAATAGATATGTAGTATCATAATCACTCATCACTGGAGAGATGCCCTCTCCAGAATAGCTTTTCTTGGTCAAACAATATTGAAAATATACTTACCTTCGCACAAACATATTCTTGTATAGTTGTTACTATTTTCACTCTAGACTGATATGCAGAACTGTAGGTAATATATTAATTTTCAATATCAAAGCTGACACTATATTTCTATTAATATACGATTTTCACTCACTTTTAATGTAGATACTACTTTAGAAGCGAAATACATCCCTCTAGTAACTCCAGTAAAAGTGAGTGAAAATCACATTTTAAATAGGAATACAGTGTCAGTTTTGTTTTCAGATTAATCGAGTATTTCGTCAAGGAAAACATCACAGATTAATTTTCTGTTATTTGATCTGAAATACCGTAAATAAAATATTGTCGAAATTGCAACTATAGGTATTTAACAAGTTGCAGTTTCTCATGCATCAAAAAACACAAAGTATTCCTGTACTTACATATGTGAATAAACGATCGTATTTTATTTTTTGAATTCTTGTACATGATGTGCAGTGCACAAACTACTAATGCTATGAAAAAGTTGGTACATTTCATGAACATTTTCGTGCCTATATTGTAGACTACTGGACGCAATGCGTTCCAAGTTCAATATCAACAGCTCTTTTATTTAAACTGATCCCACATTGCAATTGATACCCTTCACCAGTTCATTTGAAACTATAATTGTCCATCATTATATTAGTTCATAAAACCTTCTATAGAGTTCAAAAGCTCTTCAAGAATGAAATTACTGGTCTGCTCAATATTGTATACGGTTTAAGGTAACTCGCCTATAAATAAACAGTGCATTCTACATTATTTTGAACTATTTTTTCTATTCCTTCCAGAGCCCTCAAAAGAATAAAACTTTTAAAACAAAAATGTCATTCTATTCTACAGATTTCTATTCTCCCTGCATATCTTTCTAACTTCTCCATTACAACCTTTTATTTCTTCCCATTTCTTTCATTCAGTGTCATTTGTTTTTCAGATATATTTGAAAGATATATTAATGTAAATCCTTATAAAGTTATGAAACATGATTCACATATTGTTCATAACACTCGGCCCCTGCGCACAGGCTTTGACCTCTGCGGGGAGCCTTCTTATTACATTTTCACAGTACTATTTTCATAAATATTCCATACTGTATTCTATTGACCTAACTTTTCTCGTAGCCACCCTAATCCATATCTTCTAGACACGAAAAATGTTAGAGCTCTTTTTTGAGAAATAATAGGTTACGTTTAAAGAGTCATTCTTATTTCATTTTCAAAGTTGATACTTTTACAGGTACAAAGCGGGAGAAGTAAACATTATGCAACTAGTTTGCTACATAAACTTCAGAAATAGTGAATTATTAGAACTGCACGGCCAGATAACAGAGCTCAATCAACAAATTATCGATCAGCAAGAGCTGAGAAAGCTGAATGAACTCGAACAAGAGACAATTTTAGAAAAAATGATAGAAAATTTACAAATGAAAACAGAAGAATGTCGAAAAGCTGTCGAAGAAAAACGACGTAGCGAATGGTCATTAAACCAGCTACTAACTGACCTAGAGAAAATGTTTATTGGATACAATTGTGATTCAAAACTGTTTTTCGAAATGCTTGGAGATAACGCACATGTTAATGTGTTCAATTATAAAACATGTTTGGCTCAAATCGAGAATCAAATCCACGAGTTTATCTTTCTTGTCTACTGTAAAGAGCTCGCGTGGATCCCAGAGTATGAAGACGAAGTGGAGGCTCTGGTCCAGGACGATTATCATCTTCTACTGTCGAAGCGTACTATCAACTATTACACAGATTCTTTATCGCCATGTCCCCTGTGTCAGGAAATGATACAGGTGTCGAATTTGGAAGAAGAGAGTAGAGTAGCGGAGCTGGATGATTATTTTGAGATACAGCGTGGGGAGATAAAAGCAATTGCGACTAATCCAGCCAACCATGAGATACTTCACAATTTGTCTAAATGTCAGTTGCCTAAGGCTCGGGCTATCATGCAGGCTAAATTCCAGGAGCAGGAAGCAGCTGGACTGTAGGTGATGAAAGTGATTTTATTTTTAAATGTGATAGTGAAATTATGGTATTGTCTTTGTTGGTGTTAAACGTTATTTAAGTTATTAATCATGCTTTCTTCGGTTAATCATGTATCAAGGGTTTTGATTTGATTTTGTTTGACTGCTTTTACTTCCAGAAATAAGGAGATAAAATTATGGTTAAATTGCGGTGTAGAAGATGCAGAGAGAAATAGATTTTTCCATTTTGTGTCCTTCAGCGAGGTTTTACAGGAATGAGACCTAGCGCAATGCTATTTTTGCAACAAAAAGCCCCTTTAATAGTAATTTTATCAAAATCGTTAGAGCAGTTTTCGAGAAACGTAGGGACATACATATAGAAATTGCTTGTTTAATAATTATAATAGGATTGTTCTATAGATTCATTCATTAGACAAGTGAAATCCGATCTGATAAGATATTGGGTGATAACACAGTACCCTGAAGCAAAAGCCATAATTGGACAGGAAATTAATGCTAGTGAGGTGTACGGGAGGTATATAGGATGAGCTGTGAGTTGCGCGAAAGCAGAAGCAACTGCCTACGGAGAGACAGAGAGAAGCAGAGAGACTGCTGGCGAGTGAGTGAGCTCACAAGCACTTTTGCCACTGCGCATCTCAAGGTCATAGCTCATCCTATTCCTCGAGTACAGTACTGTAATCTGTTCTGTAAATAGGCCTAATGTTTAAATAGTTTTAGTGGGTCGCCTCTAATTCCAAGCTTGGAGAGTATTTCTAAAAGTCTTAATTAACCCTTTAATGCCGAAGTTTTTCTTTTTCAATGATCATAATATTCTCAGAATATTCTTAAGAAAGATTTGAAAAGAAGACTATTTACAGAAAAACACCTAATTACGTTCACTGTGTTTCGGTTTATGGATGATAACACAGTACTAGGCTTGGTGCTACAGTAGTAGTCAGTGGTTATTGCAAGCACATACAGGCAAACATAATGGCACTAATTAATTTCGAGAAGTATTCCCAATGAACTGCCCAGTAATGAATAATACTTTTTGGAGTATGAATGACAAATTTCATTGACATATTACTTGTTTATAAGGTAATAACACAAATTATTAAAAAAGATGAAAGTTTCCCATTAGGACAAGTACAGAGCAGGAATATTGAACTATAACTATTTTTACTATTCCTTTTATAGAACAAAACAGTGATTATTCATTTCCCAAGGACAAGTACAGAGCAGAAATATTGAACTATAACTATTTTTACTATTCCATTTATAATTATTATTCATAATCTAATATTAAAACTGACACTGTATTTTACTATCTATTATTAAAACTGACACTGTATTTCTTTTATATATCGCTTTACTTTCTTAGTAATGGCGAAGGTGATATTGTGGAAGGTATCCATAATGAAAAATAAGACGAAATTGTCACAACCACATTTATTAAAACTTCGAGATACTAGTTTCAGTTGTTACACCATTATCAATCTCAATCAAACTGAAAACTGAAGTACAGAGAAGCCTTATATATACTATACATGGAATGATACTATTGGCTAAGAGGGAAAGAGGCTGACCTTAATCGGACGTTGTGATTGGCTGTCAAGTCACGCCCCCTGGTGGGAGGAGTAACAAGCAAAAATACAAGTCAAATCAATAACTAAACACTGTGAACATCAAGAAAGCAACAAAAAAAATTGTAATAAGGCTAGAATTTAATCAAATTAAAATTGAAAAATTAGAAGCTCACTGAATGCAATCAAGGTCAACTGAGAAATACACATAAGAACTGATTTTTAAAAATAGGCTGGAATTATAATGAAACCAAGTTAGTTGTATTGAATTGGTTAAAATAAATTTGGTCATTTAAATTAGTTATGGAATCGTTTATTACCAACTTAGTTAACTCCAAAGCTTCTAAAATGAACAATTGTAACAAAAAAGAAAAAAAAGTGTAATAAGGCTAGAATTTAATCAAACTAAAATTAAAATTTTTTTAAAAAAATTAGAAGCTCACTGAAATGCAATCAAGGTCAACTGAGAAATACACATAAGAACTGCTTTTTAAAAATAGGCTGGAATTATAATGAAACCAAGTTATTAGTTGTATTGAATTGGTTAAAATAAATTTGGTCATTTAAATTAGTTATGGAATCGTTTTTTACCAAATCAGTTATCTCCAAAGCTTCTAAAATGTTCAATTCAAGGCTTTAATTCAATGTTCAATTCATGTTAAATTTTCTTCAAGGCTGAAGAAAATGTTGAATTTCTGCATTTGATTGGCAAAGGCAGACAATTCAATGCTCAATTCATGTTAAATTTTCTTCAAGGCTGAAGAAAATGTTGAATTCCTGCATTTGATTGGCAAAGGCAGACAATTAAACATTTTAGAAGCTTTGGAGTTAACTAAGTTGGTAATAAACGATTCCATAACTAATTTAAATGACCAAATTTATTTTAACCAATTCAATACAACTAACTTGGTTTCATTATAATTCCAGCCTATTTTTAAAAATCAGTTCTTATGTGTATTTCTCTGTTGACCTTGATTGCATTTCAGTGAGCTTCTAATTTTTTAATTTTAATTTAATTAAATTCTAGCCTTATTACAATTTTTTTTGTTGCTTTCTTGATGTTCACAGTGTTTAGTTATTGATTTGACTCGTATTTTTGCTTGTTACTCCTCCCACCAGGGGGCGTGACTAGACAGCCAATCACAACGTCCGACGTCCGATTAAGGTCAGCCTCTTTCCCTCTTAGCCAATAGTATCATTCCATGTATAGTATATATAAGGCTTCTCTGTACTTCAGTTTTCAGTTTGATTGAGATTGATAATGGTGTAACAACCGAAACTAGTCTCGAAGTTTTAATAAATGTGGTTGTGACAATTTCGTCTTATTTTTCATTATCGCTTTACTCACTTATATAAAGAAGCTTCGTCAGCCTGAGTTCTGCTCTTTTCAGAAGTGAAATGCATCCCTCAAGCATCTCCAATATAAGTGAGTAAAACAATATATAAAAGTGAAATACAGTGTCAGTTTTAATATTAGATTGTTCATTAAGTGTTTCGTCATGGAAAACATCACAGGTTATTCATAGGTCATGCCCACTACAATCCCACTATCACTCATATGAATTTCAACTAATAAAACCACTAATTTTATAAGCCAAATCTAGGTTATAGCCTATATGAAAGCCAAATACCACTGACTCATTCATCACCAATTCCCGAGAACCGCTTGGCCGAAAAAATTGAAATTTGGTATACATGCTCAGTCAAAACCCTAGACACCTTCCATAATAGTCCTAGAATTGCAGCATAACATTCATTATTTTGAATGCCTCTCGGCAGGCATACCAAACATAAAATTATCCATTTATTAAAATTAAATTTCCTTGATCATATAATGAAAAGTATTGAAAAACTTAGAACCAGTTCAAGAAATATGACCATTGTCGTAGCCAGGGAGGGTTCCATCCGGGGGGGGGGGGGGGTGTAGAGGCAAAAATAGAGTGACCTATTATTTAGAAAAAATGAGGTCTATTATTGTGTATTAAAAAAACAATACAGCATTAGAGCTATCTCAAATCCGGGTAAACTTATATATTATATTTCCACTTACTTTTATTTCAATTCATATTTTATCTTGAAAAAATAGAAATTTAATATAATCAATTAGGAAGAAAATTTAAGAAGAGTTATCACATTATGTCGTTTTAGCCCATCTCCAGAATAAGTATTTGAACTAATAAATCTTGGTAAAATATAATGTAATGTATTACAGTATTTTTTTATACTTGTTTTTTGGCAAATCTAATTATTCCAATAATAATTACTTGAATTGAAATGAACTGAAAGGCATGAGAGAAAAATTATGGCTTAGGCCTACTTTAAAATGTTATGTTGTAAGGTAGAAAAGCAAGAAGTTCAAGATAATCTTAACTTGAATTGGTAATGAGAAATATTAAAGAGGTGCTCGGGGGTTCTCCCCGCAAAATTGCAATTCGAGTGTTTCAAATTTGTCTTGGAGATATCTTAGACAGAAATTTCCTATGTTGTAATCCTTTTCACTGCATGAAAACTAAAATTAGTTCATCTGTCAAGCAAATCTACTTTTGCATTCAATGAAGGAGAAAGAATATGGGCTACACACTGATGAATTTCCATTTTTTTGTAGATTACTTCTTGGAGAATGAATAAAAGACGAAATTGTCACAACCACATTTATTAAAACTCAGAGAAACTAGTTTCAAACTCAGTTTGATTGACAATGGTGTAACAACCGAAACTAGTTTCTCTAAGTTTTAATAAATGTGGTTGTGACAATTTCGTCTTTTATTCATTCTGGATACCTTCCACAATATCACCTTCACCACTACAAAGAAAAAAAACCTCTTGGAGACTCCAGTTAAGGAGTATTAGACAAGTCAGATCAACAATATTATACATTAACTTTTCAAGTGAATTAAACGACTTGCAGTCAACTTTTAAGATGGGTTTGAAGATGGGTTTCAACATCCCGAAAACGTTCGGCCTACAAAGTAAGTGGAATACTACTTATTTTAAATAAAATTTGACTGCAAGTCGTTTAATTCACTTGAAAAGTTAATATCAACAACGCAGTTCGTCATGGAACAAGAAATCCAGGAATATTATACAATCTTAGTTACCATAATTATTAATATATTAATTTTGATGTGAAAGGAACTCTTGTACACTATTAAAAGCTTTATCAAGTAAACTATTTTCCAATTGTTTTTAAAATATTTCTATATTTTGAAGACTTTGAAAACTGCGGTAGCTTGTTGTAGAGTTTCCTACCAATATAACTAGGGCTTTGTTTGAATAAGCTACTATTGTGACTCACTAATTGATAATCTCCTCGGATTCTTGTATTATACTGGTGTACGTCAATATTTTGGTTAAAATCACTTTTTTTACATAATGTAAAGTAGCTTCATACACATATAAACAGTTAGAAGACCAAGTCTCTTGAACAACGGCCTACATGAATCTAATCTATTTTACTCTTTCCATACACCTAACACATTTCTTTTGGATCTTAAACACCCTACCAAAGTTTTGTTTTGTTAAATTACCCCATACTTGGATAGCATGCCTAATATGTGACAGTAAGAGCCCATGGTAAGCTGTAAAAAGCAACTTTTTGTTATTTAGTCTAGCAAGATGTCTCAGGACAAATACCGCCCCAGATTAAATTTTAGAACATATTTTCTCAATGCATGGAGTCAAGAGTCCAGGTCAATCGTCTAGCGGCGCGTCAAGTTTTTCACTGGTGGGGCTAATTTTTAAATACACCTGTGGGTCGGTCGTGAGGTCTATTTCAGTCAGAATATTGTCAAGACCAACCAGTATTCAAGACGAATCCTTGGATTTTTCAAATCATCTGTTGAAACGGTACTGTCTATTCCCAACAGACAAGTTATAAAACTTATGTTGGGATGACCAATTTGTAAAAGAAATCAGGATTTATGGTACCGTATAGCATTGTCTTTCTTCGTAAGAAAAAAGAAATGGATATAAATACTAGCAATAATTACTATGCAGTACAGTTTTGGAGTACGGTACCGGCATTCCTGTGTCAGTGATTTTTTGATACAGTCAAGAGGGGTGAAGAGGATAGGTCAATGAACAAGTGTAAATTCAAGTATTAAAGTAATAACAATAATCTAATATTAAAACTGACTCTGTATTTCACTTTTATGTAATGTTTTACTCACATATATTGGAGATGCTTGAGGAATGCATTTCACTTCTGAAAAGAAGCTTCGTCAGCCTTTTCAGAAGTGAAATGCATTCCTCGAGCGTCTCCAATATACGTGAGTAAAACATACAAAAGTGAAATACAGCAGTGTCAGTTTTAATATTAGATTGTTCATTAAGTATATCGTCATGGAAAACATCACAGATAATATAATATATCCTACCATTGTAGATGCAATCTTCGGTTGGATATTTAATTCCATTGGTTAAATTAGTGCTACTTTTCTCGTGTTTTTTAATTTTCTCAGTCAAGTGTTTGAGATCCTTACAGCCATTTTTCGTCCAAAGATCATCATTTCCCTTATGATTATTTATCAAAACATAAACAATAAAAACAAATTAAAGCTTGTTTTTCAATGATGAATAATAAGTCGAAATTGTCACAACCACATTTATTAAAACTATTATTATATTATTAAATTATATTATAAACTATTATTAAACTATTATATTATTCATTATGGATACCTTCCACAATATCACCTTCGCCATTACTAAGAATGTTTTTCAATGCTTGGAGTTAACCACGGCTTTCTATTGAACCACAAGGTACAAAAGTCTCTGTTTTGCTTTGGGTGTGTTACAATAACACGCTTCAAATATTTGGGCTGAAGTGTGCCTAACTCTTTGATTTACTTTTTTCCTGCAATGACAACGTCGAAAACTTTGTGCAAAGTAAACTGTCAACATGATTTAAATTCATTGTTTATGTAAACTTTCTTACTAAGAAAAAGTAAGTTAATTAATAAATAATGCCGTTAATAGTTCACTTTCTGTATTGGTTTTGTCCAGACAACGTATTTTGCATACTCTTGAGCGGAGCGTGAGCCACTCTTCAGCATGACTGTGGAACCAGCATAGATGAGGGATCTTGATGGTTCGTCTATGGTGGAACGGAGCCACTGGTCAATGTAGTAATTAAAACTGCTCAGCTTGGGCTAAGCCCCAGAGCAAATTGCCTGCAGCATATGGCGCTGCAAAGTTAGAAAGCTATCAGTCTGACGTCACCCGCCTATAGAGCTAATGTATATCAGCTCTGTATAATGATTACCACTATATGTGACAAAAATCATGAGCTATTAAAAAAAAAAAATAATTATTGAAAATCATCAATGGAGTTGCGAGAAATCTCTAAATGAAAATAGACTTTTTCCCATGAGAACCTGTGTTAAATTTAAACTTTTACCCGATTTGCATTTTCCCGCCAGAAAAAAAGAGGCTTCACTAGTACAACAATGGAATGTATTTTTCGTCATACTTGTAGGTTGTGGACAGTTTACCAGTCAAGCAATCAATGTGGTAAACAGCTGTTTACAGAAATCAAAAACAGCTGAAGATGTAATTTGATGATTTTTACCGTACACTGTGTGGTAAAAATCATCAAATGATTATTACCGCACTCTATGGGTGGTTGTGGCTACCACTTCACTGAAAAACCATTTGGTCGAAAGCTAGATCAGCTGATCTAGAAACATTATTGCCACATTACACCTTGAGTTGGTGTGTTGAGGTTATGTTTGTATAACAATGATTTATAGTTTCTTATTTCAACTTTTCTGCTATTTTAGACTTGTATGACGAAAAATATCGTACGTAACTCGTCCGTGAAGATGTTTACCATACTCGTATGATAATACCGCACTCGACTTCGTCTCGTGCGTTAACTTATCATACTCGTATGTTAAACACCATTTCCCGCACTTGTAACGTAATATACTATTATATTGTAGTATCAATGGCATTTGTAGAGCCCTTATTTGTATCTCTCCTATGTTATGCCACAGATGAAGGAATCTAATCTGGTTTATGCAATTTTGAGCAAGCCCCTTCAGTTTGCAACTGGCAACACTGGACAGTTTGTTGACCTGTTGACCATAATTTGTTTTTAGGTTATGTTGAATATTATTGACAAATTAAAAACCATTCAAGTACCGTACTTTTAGGTATGATGGTATGAAATAGTTCGATTTGTCAAATTATGAAGTGATAAACCGATATTACGATTTGATTATTGGAAAACTTTTCTCATAGTTAATAATATTTTCGAAGTGTCGAATTGTAAAGTTTTTATTGTCCAACTGCAGCTGGCTATACTCTATACTGAACATACATAAATTGCTTTCATAGTACACTACAGTAATTTCAGATATTAGTGTTATAATAGTGAATAATAATCAAATTATCAAAGTAAAATAAACATGTCAGGTTTAACTCCACAGTACGATCCAGATCTAGATGCTAAAGTTAAAAAAGGTAAGCTCTAGTCTGATTTAAGCTTAATAGCCTATGGACTAAGAATGAACAGACTAATAGAAAGTTTAATTACAGTATTTCTTTAATCTATCTTAATGAATATTAAGACGAAGTTTTCACAATCACAATTAATGTTGTGAACAATAATGTGTGGTTTTGACAACTTCCAAGTCTTATTATTCGTTATGGATAACTTCCACAATATCACCTTCTCCACTACAAAGAAAGTTAATCTATCTTATTTAGATAAGACTGTTTAACATTGTGTGTCGGTGGACGGTGATATGGATGTATCATGACATAGTAGGCTATCTTGTTGACTGGGCGTGGAAAATGTGAGAAGCATTGTCAGTCTTTTCTTATAATATTAAGTTAGTGCTTTGTACAAAGACAAAATTAGTTGAGTTGAACCAAAAGCAACCTGATTAGGTTGTTCAAATGCAACCTGGTTGTATAACCATTCCAACTATATCTTCTTACTTATGATAAGCCCGCATGAGTCTGAGGCTTGTGTTTGAGTAATAAGGTAGATGAAGAAACAGTTACTATTTTGACTAAGGTAAGAGGTCGCCTAAGATAAAGGACGCTTTTCCTATCACAAAAAAATGGCCTACCACTTTCAAAATCAATATTCTTCCAACTAGTGATTAAATTTCCAATAGTTGAATATCAGGACAAGTTAGTGATCTGCATTGTGGTTTTCTATTCTGATTGGGAAATCGAAATGGCAATTCTGATGTAAAATCAATATAAAATATTCTACTGTACCATTATGTAAATAGAAATAAGTGAAATTCTACAATTGTGCTAATGCGGTAAAGAAGAATGATTTTACTGAAATTATTCATTTTCCCCAGCAACTGAACGTATTAGTGAGAACATGCACATAGTTGCAAATGAGCCTTCGCTCGCTTTTTACCGCCTACAGGAACATGTTCGCAAAGCTCTGCCACCTATGGTTGAGAAGAGGGTGGATGTTACTCGCCTCCATCAGAGGCTTCAGGGACACTGCTACGATGTGGAGTACGCAATCAGGTATTTATACTGCTTCGGGTTTCTAGAACGCGGATATGGGCAGCGGACAGGGCCGCATACACTCGATTAATATATAAACTCGATTTGCTTTCGAAGTATAGTTTATAATAATATAATTTGGTAATAGATTCGATCAATTATACATGATTTGCTATTGTATTCATATATATCGAATTATACAAATTATGCTTTCAATAATAAAGTGAAAGTTGACCTATTATTTCAACAGCGCGCCATCTTGATCTGTCCATCGAGTAGGTGAGACGTCGGGATGCCTACCACTTACAGGGACACACGCTCAAGATAAAAAGCTACATCTCAAGCGTGTTTCTACTTTCGTAGTGTGATATTTCACGAGAATTAAGATGTGTTGTTAAAAATTAGAGGTTAATTTCCAACTTTTTATTGAAAGCAGATTATAAGATATTATTAGATCATAATATTATACAATATTTATGAATATAATAGCAGATTATGTTGTTTAATTAATCTAATATATTACCAAATTATATTATTATAAACTATATTTCGAATATTATACACTATATTAGTGTATGCGGCCCTGTCCGCTGTCCATTGAGCTCAAAACCGCGTTCTAGGAAACCAAAGCTTTATAATAGAGTAAGTTACTCATTTCGTTTTGAGAAGATTATGAATAATACTTCACATCTTGTACCTAAAGCAGTGCGATTTGTGGTGTTTCATCAATTTGTTTTGGGTGGATGAAGCCCGTATAGGTTTGAGACCTGTGCGTGGGTAATGATGATGATTGATGAGTTTCTCTTATCCATTCTCCCTATTCTCATTGACCGCATACTTGCCGTCAACAGACCTGCAAAATCTCTTTCAGCTTTTTTCAGCCTTCGGCCAGAGAAAAAGTATGCGGGAAAGTTTATAATGAAAAGCATTGATGACTTATTGAGGAGAACTCGAGGCTCGAGGTGTGGATGAGTGAGAGTAGGGTCATATTCCTCAAAACTTACAGGTACTGTAAGAGAATATCTGAGATCAGAAACCACAAGAGTTATTCAAGTCTATTCATGTTGTGGTCAGAAACCACAAAAGCACACGAGTCATCGACTTATGTTGCTTCAGTTCTCAGTAAAAAATTTCTTGAGAATGTGACACATGCGACTTCTAATCTCAGAGATTCAGAGAAGTTTCTATATTATACTATGGTAACAATGGTAATATATTTTTCATAGAAGAATGTAAATCTTCTAGAAGTTTGGCCTCGGCCACTATATCAACAAAAAAGAGAGTCTATTTGTCTTATAATGAGATGAGAATCATTATCCATATTTTTCTGTAATTACTTTTTAAAGAAATTCTTATTCCTAGAATTCAGCAATCAACAGCTGAATTTTTCATTGTAATTGATTACAACACTGTCGGCATATATTGAGAAAATTAATTAATACACGGACTCGGACAATGCGGGCAGTGGACAGGGCATCAATAGACTAAAATTGATGCATACTATATTGGTTCCTTCACCAAAAGCATCAATCTATAGTGTATTCCTGCCCTGTCCACTATCCATTTTGTCTGAATCCGCGTAGTTGGAAACCGAGGCGTAATAATCTTCTTCCTGTCATTCATCTATTACAACTCAGATTGACCATCTGGTGTAAGTTCGTTCATTCATTATTAAGTTGCACATTGCACAATCATACATCTTCATAATCATCAACCAAAATATATGCTTTTCTATTGTTTCGCTTACATATCTGCAATGATTCTAACATGAAATACCATTGTAAGAAGAATTATATCACATTTCAAGAATGAAATTCGTTACAGTGCTGTCAAATCGATGGAGAGTGCTGACCGTACGTTTCTTGATGTTCAGGATTTACTAAGAAATGCCATTTTCTTACGACAGCAGCTGAAGTATGAAGAATCAAGGAGGTAATGATAAATTAGGAGTAAACATTTTCTAAACTATTGTTTTCATTTGCATTTAAGCACAAAAACTAGACTAAAAATGACAAAAACAATTGAGCGATGTAATTCTTCTATTTCTTTGCTATCAAAATAATGGAATTTTGTGTAAAAGTCCAATACATATGTCGAAAAAAGTGTAGAGTATCGATATAATATTGCTAAAACATGCAACTGGCATGGTTTTAATTTATGATTGTCATGACTATCACAACCAATCCCAACTGCTCATTTATTCTCTTCTACTTCATCTATACTCTCGGTATATTGATTAACAAAAATAAATAATGACAACGGCATTAGTATACTAACCATAGTTCTAATCAATTGATCAATTAACTATTAAAGTTTATATTAGGTTTATCTAATTATTATAAAGGTTTATTTATCATGAAATCTTCCACCAACTTAGTATTCTTTATTATTTTACTATTTACAACAATTGATAATTCAAGTCTTAATTCTGTTTCCCTTCATAAAATTGAACTCATTTCCTCATTATTTCTCGTTTTAATTTTACTCTTTTTTTTAATTTTATCATTTTATATTTTGATTATGTTTTAGCCTACAAATTTTGTTCTAGGGCTCCTAGTAAGCGTCATTCACATCTCAAGTCGTAAACTTTGAAGCATTCGAAGAGCGTTGGATAATTTCTTTTATGGTTTGTTTACGTTTAAAAGCCAATTGCTAATTTAGTAATTACTAATTTATTCCAACCAATTAATTTTATTTCTTCTAATCTTGTCGTTATTCTGAGACAGTTAATGTGGAAATTAATTATTAGCTTCCACAATCCATTTATGAAACTGCACCTTTATAAAGCTAATATGCTGAGTCATTATTTCGAAGGAACTATCAGAGGTTTCTGAAGTAGCGGTTACTAAATTAGGCAGGTGAACAGAATTTTGGTATTGTTATCTGGGGAACGGGCAAATTAATTATTATGAAATATATTTCAGCTGTGCACAAATTGGCAGCACTAATCACACAATAGAGCTTAAGCAAAACTGTGAAAACAACAATTAATTCTAACCTGGTTACTCTGCCTCAGCTTTCTCTACAGTATCTTGGATAATATCCAAGTTATTATTATATATTATATATATTATAGAGCAAGTAGAGGCTTAGATTAGTTAGGTTAGCTCTAGCATAATTATTTTCCTAGTTCTCTTATGTTGCCGATTTGTGCACGACTGATGTAGATTCTGATTTTTGCAGTCTTTTATCTTCCCAGTTATCAAAGTAGAAATTGTAATCACCCTCCCAATTTGTTGGCCGCCACTATAGTTTGATAAGCCATTCATTTGATATAAAAATAAATGATTGAACCAAATGATTTTAGTTTGCCAGTTTGCATTGATACATACAAACCAATGGTTGTCTTAGACGGTCCGCACACAGAGCATTAGCCAAGCGTGGAGTCGACTTCACGTTTCTAATAAATGAGTGTTCTTTTTCTGTGCCGGTTCAGCCAATGGTGGCCATTTATTTGAAGCGTGGGTTCCCCTCAACGCCAGGAAAACGCTCCATGTCGCTCCAGGAAAACGCTCCATGTCTTGGGAGACAAAAAATGGCAATCACAGTAAATAATAACCCAGCGTTTTTTTCGCGCAATGTTTATAGAGCTTCAGGTGATCTAAATAAAAAAAGTTGACCTAACCCTGGTCTGTATTGCAGGGTGGTCCCGAAATTCCAATTCTGTTTTCAGCTTTTTTTAATATACGACCAAACTGACCATCGTACAAAAATAGTTATTTGTTTAATTACTGCACAAAGTAGCACTTTGCTTGCTGCAGGGGAGTAATGCATTACGCACGAGCTGCAGACGAGTGTGGAATATTTTTTTTTTGAGTGCAGCAAAAAACTTTCAGCACGAGTTACGCATTCAATTTTTCCTACAGTTGTCGCACTCCAGGTAAAGCAAACTGTGAAAAAATCAGCTGGAGTGCGCCAAAGTAAAAAGGTGCAGGAATGAGCTGTTTTGGGTAGTATAATGAGCGCATAAATAGCCGTTATGTTACTGTAGGAAAAAAATTCTTGTCTCTTTCTAAGTAAACCAATTTTACAACAGAATGATACCAGTTTTATACTCCTAGGCCGTATGTGCCCCAAGTTTCACTTTTTCAAATTATTGGTAAATTATACAAAAAAAAATAAGTTTTGCTTGTGAATGATCGATCGTAAATTAATAATTCTCAAAAATAAATTGATCTAAAATAACGTTAACTAATATGGGGAAAATAAAACATGAATCTCGGCGTTTTCACCCTGTAATACGCACCAGGGTTAGAAGGTCAACTTCTTGAATTTAGATCAATTAAAAAGTCATGAACATTGCGCGAAAATTCACGTGGCTACTGATTTTTCCCGCATCAACCTTTTTTGACTGGACTAATGTGCCTTATACCATTTCACTAGCAGTCGGTATCACAGATTTGTAAACACTAAAAAAACGCATATTAAGGTTTGTCAGTAATTAAGGTTCAGTATGCACTCAAGATATTGATCTGTTCCCGGTTTCAAAATATTTTAGGACCTCGGGTAGAAGTCCAATCATGGCTGCATTTGCCTTGTTGTAGTAAAATGGCAACGACACGACTGGAACGATCATTTTGTGTGCTGCTTATCAATTACAAATGTGGTATGGCTTCATGTCCAGACGATTTTTCAGAACTTGGCAAACTGTTAGCCTAGATAAAACTGGGTGAGCGTACTCCCTACTAGTAGACGACTTTAAGCTGGGGTTTCCTATCTCTGCACTTTTTGCCACCAGTCTTGCCAGACGCAAGCTAAATAATTGTGCGGGATTTGGCTCGAAACTACCATAAATAACAATTGAATAAATTCATAAATAACAATTATTCAGCTTGCGTCTCCAGCCTCCATAATATTGTGCCAATTTATTCGAATGTATATCTATATAGCTAAATATTATATACATGTTTTCTATGTGACTGCATTGCTCCAACTACACAGTAGACCAACATTAGAACCTCTGCGTTTCCGCCAACGTAGTCTAAATACAATATGATATAATAAGGTTCATACTAAATCCACTGCAAAGAGGTAAAGAGATAGATCTCAGTCACTGTGGTGAACAATTGATTTTGGCGAATTTGTACCAAGTGGCAAAATGATCCAATCAGATGCCTGCAAGTCATCCAATGGCCACACAGTCTATATAGTCACTGCAGTAACACTGGTGTGGAGCTAGGAAACCCAGCTTTAGTGAAATAGTCTTGCTGTACACAACATTTCCCACTCAACAGCCAACTGATCTATTATTGCTGTTAAACCATATGACCACACTTTCCTTTCAGCTATCGTCTACTAGCAACATATTAAAATATATGGTGGCCAGTTGACTCTCGGTAGCATGTATTTCCTCTTCTGATTGGATTATGAGTGATTAACATTCCGGCTCAGGTGTTCTGGTGGATTCTTTTTTCTTTTCACTTTATTTCTACTTTATTGTTTCCAATAACTGTTATTTTTGTAATGTCATTAGATAAATAAGAATTTATGTTGATATAGTTTAATATACATCTAAAAGGACTGAAAGAACCGCTCCCGCACACATACGCTATAGTCTATGCGGGTTCTATTATTCATTGTAAGATCGTGATGTATTATAAATATGTACTATGTGAATAAATAAAAAAATTGAATTGAATGATACAAACATTTAGCTGACAGTCCAGCGAGTAGCAAGTAGCCCGGCTTTCAACTTTAGTTGTACATTGTAGATAGTCTGCTAGTTAGCCTGTAAACACGCTGATATTATAGATAATGATATATAATGCTATTGTAAATTTTCCGGCGAGTAGCTTGAAATATCGTTCATTGTAATCGGCGCTTCAGACAAAACAGACAAAGACAGTGCTCAAAAACATGAAGTGTTCATTCCGTTACAGTTGCCATTTTACTACATCAAAGAACAGCGCCAGGGAATCATCTTTTCATCTTTTGCATACTTTGGAGGAAATAAATATTTGAATCAGTATTAAAAATCAGTATCATTTTACGAACTATTTGCCATTTGTACTAAAGTTTGCACAAACCTTAGAATGCAGTACGGAGTCTTTCTTAGGGGATATGAGTGCGCTGTAGCCATTCCATTTTTTCATATAAATTTTGCCATTCACATGTTTGAAAACATGTTGGTCAGTTGGTCGACTAGGCCAGTATCACCTTCATTTTATATATATATTTTTTTTTTGGGGGGGGGGGGGGGATAAAGCCCACATAATTCTGAGACCTGTGCGTGGATAATGGTAATTGATGAGTTGGACCTACAGTCTTAGGTGGCTTCCTCACCACCGGGAAGCGATTTTACAGCAGAGAACTGAGACATTTTTTCTGGCCAATCCAATCGGTCACCATTACAGAGAGGTCCCAGGAGAGCGTTGCTTATCTAATCTGATTGAACAGATACCTGCTACGGTTCTCGGCTATCACTTCCTATTCCAGTTGGTGCTGACTAGGCTTGCTAGGCCACTGTGCAACTTGGCAGCACAGCACTGCACTCCATAAGTCTAAAACTGCAATCTAAGGTTTGCACAGACTATAGTGAACTAAGTGGATGTAGATTCTAATTATATAATATAATGTTATAATAGAAATATAGTATAGTTCTAATAATATAGTATAGTATTATATATAATTATGTTTTTTTTTTTTGCTTTAGACAGAAGAAGGAGCCAACCCTCTCTGTTTATAAGCGATTGTCAGCACACATCACCCTCGACCTGCCTGATCTGCCAGAGTTATCTGACGCTCTTCGTGAAACTGCCTCAAAAGTGGAGAGTATTATGCGACATTCTGAGCAGTCTGCTCCTCATTCGTGAATATCATGAACTGCACTTTTAAACTGTCACTTATTTAAATGAAAATTATTTTGTTTTATGTCTCTAAAGTATTTATGCTTAATGTTTTATAATTAAAATATTATTTTTTAGAACATTTTTCAATCTAATATTTACATCACTGTATTATCATATCAATTGTTTAAGCTGGAATCGCAGTCTTCTTTACATAATCATGTCAAAATTAATTGACTTTAGTTTTTAATTTTTGAGCAGTCATTTCAAATTGAAGAACTGGGTACAATAAGCTTGAAATTCATGTTCTAAACAATCTCAACTAATTTTTTGTTTAATTTTAATTATGAATAATAAGACTTGAATTTGTCACAACCACATTTATTGAAAACAGTTGGATACTAGTTTCGGTTGTTACACCATTATCTATCAAACTAGAACTGAAGTACAGAGTAGCTTAATGTATACTAAACATGGAATAATACTTTAAATAGCGGTACTTTCGTGTTTTTCTCGGTTGACCTTGACTGTATTTCAGTTATCTTCAACTTTTTAATTAACTTTTTTTTTAATTCTAGCCTGCTTGTGTATTGTTCTTGTTTGTTGCTGCCTATGTGTTCACGGCTTTTGGTTCTTGATCACTTATGTTTGCTTGTTGCTTTTCTCAACAGTGGGCATGTCTTATTTTGACCTTCAGCCAATCACAGTCCTTCAATGAAGGCCAGCCTATCTGAGGCACTTTCTCCCTCAGCCAACGTATTATTCCATGTTTATTATATTCTAAGCTACTCTGTACTTTAGTTTTCGTTTGTTTGAGATTGATGATGGTGTAACTACCGAATCTAGTATCTCACTGTTTTCAATAAATGTGGTGGTGACAACTTCAAGTCTTATTATTCATTATGGATATCTTCCACAATATCACCTTCACCACTACAAAGAAAGTTAATTCTAATTAGTGAGTAAATATTATTGGGAAAATTCAGAAATATTTCAAATTACTAGAATATTAACAGGTTTTAAGCTGATATTATACAAATACGCCAAATTATTAAATTGTAAATTGTTAAATATCTTTGTTATCTGTCCCCCTAGTAGAAAATCGCCCTTTTCTGATTAAGCAAATGACCTTTTGGAACAGAAATTTAAACCATTTTGTAAGCATTCCACCAATTTATCATTTGTTTGTTAATTTTACCAATCTCTCGGCTGATCATGCTGAGTAATAAAAACCACGGGTAATAGAAGGGAACGGTAGGGTGCACGCGCATGTTCCCCTTCCGCTCCGCCTGCAACGTGACGTCACCGGTGCTCGGTGAATAGAGCACCAGACTCATTATTTTAGAGTCAAGTCCTGTAGCCATTTTATTTTTTTCATTTGTTTGTTCTGAATGCGATGGTGTGGCCGGCTTTTTTGAAGATTTTTGCTCGTCTGTTTGATTGTGGATTAATGTATGTCATTGTCATGTATTTTTTGTAGGTGGTGATGTTTTTTTTTTGTTGTTTAAATCTTCAAGGTCTTTGAAGATGAGTTTCCATAACTCGAAAACATTCGACCAAGAGTGGGAATATTATTTATTCACAATTAAAATTGACTGCAAGTCGTTAAATTTACAATCATAAGTTAATATTAACAACTTAATTTGTAGTGGGTGATATTTTTGAAGGTATCCATAATGAATAATGAGACGAAATTGTCACAACCACATCTATTAAAAATCGGACGTTGTGATTGGCTGTCAAGTCACGCCCCCTGGTGGCGATGAAGATCAGCCTCTTTCCCACTTAGCCAATAGTATCATTCCATGTTCAGTATATATTAAGCTTCTCTGTACTTTAGTTTTAGTTTGATTGATATTGATAATGGTGTAACAACTGAAACTAGTTTCTCAAAGTTTTAATAAATGTGGTTGTGACAATTTCGTCTCATTATTCATTAGTATTAATAACGCAGATCTTTATGCAACAAGAAATCCAAGACATTATAACCTTTGTTGAGATTTTTTCCATTACAATCTCTGCAGAAATCTCATGGAAGCTGATAAGGGTTTTCATCAAATTATAATATCCATTGTTGAGATTTTCTCCATGATAATCTCTGCAAATACACTGGTAAACTGTTTCTATTTATTAGGCATTAGTTCAGGCGATAGCAATAAGCAACAGTGAGCACCAGTTACATCATCAGCTCGCTAGTCTACTGCGCATCCACCTCGTGGACCCTACCATTCTCTTCTATTACCCATGATAAAAACGTACTTCTAGCTTCCATGTTCGAAGTTTTCAAAAGATATTATGGTTATAAAAAAGATACTTCATTGAGCTACAATGGAAATTTAGTGGGGAAAGTGAATAAGAAATAATGCAATAATACATTAATAATAATTAATTTATGATGAAGTTACAAGATCAAAGTATCACATTTCAACAGAATAATAATTTATTTATGATAAAGCTGTAATATAACATTATTACAATTCAGTATAATAAAACAACAGTCGAGGCAAATTAGCTGAAAGTAGAAATATTCCAAAACGGCTCAAAATTGGAATTTATATCCAGAAAAACATACTAAAAGTCCTCAAAAAATTCTTGGAAAAAATTTAAAATTTTCCAACATTATTTCGATTTTTACCAAATTGAGACTAAACTAAGCATTGGATAGAAAAAGTTACTCCTGCCTTTTTTAAATATAAAAGTATATTGGTTTACTTCCAGCCTACTTCTCATTCACATGAGTATAACTGAGATTAAACTAATGGCTGAAATTCAAAATGTTTTTTACTTCTTGAGAACAGTTTTTAGCTAGAGCTCATATTGGTATTGCCTTATAGTGCAGTATGTAGGAAATGAGCATATGTGAGTGAGCAGTTTATTCTATTGAATAGAATTCAATTGGAAGTAATTGTGATGCAATTGGATTATTTCCAGTCTATTCACAATGTTGGAGTTAGCCAGCTAAGTCGAGCTATTCGCTAACTCCTGCTATTTGCTAAGTCAGTGTTAACTCAATGCTATAGTAGTATGTTAAAAAAAATTAGCAGATAGTACAGGTTCAAATCTGCTAACTCCAGCTATTTCTGTTAAAGCTGTGGCCATCTTTGTTTTCTAACCCTATTTTTTACAATCTCAACTTGAACTCGAATGAAGTTTCACAAATATCTGCTTGGAGCACTATTGTAGTTAGCATATAGCAGTTTGTCCTAGTTGGAGTGCTCACAATCCCAAGTTAGCAAATAGCAGTTTAGCTAGTAAAAATTACATTGTGAATACCCCTTATCCAAGCAAAGTATAGATCATACCATTGGCAGCTCCTCGGATGATGTGAGTGAAGTAAACATCACCAATTGGTTTAGTAGTTTAAAAATAATTTCATAATTAATTTTCTTTTACTAATCTACAACATCAATATATAAAGTAACATAAATTAAGCAAAGTTGTTAGGTTGATAGATGCATTGATAATATTATTAAGTGTATCTGCAAACAGTTTGAGCATCCAAACAGTGGAGACACACAGCAGTCAATGCAGTGCTGATTTGAATGGTGTCTTGTTCTATCAGCACTTGATGGGTGGGGTAACAGACTAGAAGTGCATAGAATGCTTTGGTAGGAGCGGGTGGTTGCCATGGTAACAGCCAAAACCTGATGTGTCTGGTTGATGCCAATCAACCAGCTGTAGGCTCACTGGTGAACTACCATTAATATCTTCACAGCATTGCAGTTGAGGTTATGTTGGTTCCGTGCATGTGTGTTTCAACAATAATAATGTCATGTGCAAGTGTTTTGCAAGATTTAGTTTGCATTTTATTAGAAACCCCTTTTTGATAGTGGAAAGGCAAATGATAAAAATACCTTTTAAACTTTGAAAGACCTATGCCATCTCTACAGGTTAGTGTACCAGTTAACAAGAGGAGAAAGCATGCATACTGTAACTTTCAAACGAATTTGGTATGATTTGACTGTGTGGTAGTGAAGCACTAAATAAACTGTTTTGTTGACCATTTGCTTTTTGAACTTAAACAAAACGTATGGAACAGCATGGGATATAACAATTATTGTTACTTACAAAGAAGCATTTGGAAACATGCTGATTTGGCCAAACATCTAAAATGTAGTTTGAAGCTCAAAGAAATTAGGAAAAATTTCAGCACCATTAGCAATGCTCTCCAGGAATCATCTAAATTGTTCTTAAAGCAATATAATGAAAATGTTAGGCTTAATAGACTAGTGATGACAAACGTTATTAGAGTACTTTATTCTTGGCAAAACAGAAACTTTCATTTAGGGGGCATGATGAGAGTGCTATCTCCACAAATAAGGGGAATTTTAAAGAACTTTTAACTGAACTGTTTAAAGCAGGACCAACTGAAGTGAAGGTTCACTACTATAATAAAGTTAGCTCTTTGTTTACAGGTGATTCAAAAACGATTCAAAACAAAGTGATTGAATGTATTTCTGAACACATTTCAGATTACATAAAAAATGAATTGGAAGGATCAGATTTTTTCTCTGTTCAGGTTGATGATACAACAGATATTTTTCAAATACCGTATTTGCTCATGTAGGCTATGACACACACCTTTTTTCTGAAAATCCAATGCGAAATTCGTAGGTGCGTGTCATATGCAGGGTTTTCTGAATGGAGACACAATACTAGTGATGTGCATATCAATATGTATCGTATTGAGTATCGATACAACAAAAAAAATATCGAATCATTTTGGATTGATACACTAGGCCGGTATGTACAGTTTGTTTACTATCTACCATGTGATGTTGTTTATTTTAGTGGTGAGTCACATTTGGTGCTGGGCTTTCAAACAGTGAGTGAAAATGAGTTCTATGAAGCGTTTGCGTTCATTTACTGTTGGTGAAAAATTAAAAGTTATACTTGAAGCAGAAGATATTGGTAATCGTGCAGCAGGTCGTAAGTATGACATTCCTGAATCCTGTATATGAGACTGGAGGAAGAAAAAAGGGAAGCTTAAGGATTCCAATAAAAACCGAAGAGCATTTTGCAGAGGAAAAAGTAAATTTCCACAAGTAGAAGAACAGCTACAGTCCTATATTCAAGACAGATGACAAGAAGGGTTGGCCATATCAATGGAGATGGCAACTTTAGAGGCCAAACAAATAGCAGAAGACCTTCAAATCTCGGATGAAGATTTCAAAGTAAGCAGAGGCTGGTTACATCGTTTCTTGAAGAGCTTCAAGAAATGCTGCATCTCCAATAGCCTAGATGGAGACGAAGATTGTGCCATTTGGGATGACGAAGACGATGTTCCATCTGAAGAAGGAGATTCAAGCAGCGACAAAAATTAGGTAGAGGTTTATCATTAAGTTAGCCTTTTCTAATATGTTTGTTAAATGTATGCTAACTTCTAAATATGGTAATTCACGTTTTATCACTCTTTAATTAAATATTTTGTAGATGAATAATCATTAAACGGTGTTTTTAATAAAAGCTCTAATATTACCTATATTTTGTTTTTTTTTCATAAAAACTTACTCTCGTTTTTGGGGTGTGCGTCATACGCGAGCAAATATGGTATCTCAATGCACTATCATTATTAGATATGTAAATAATGAAGGGGAAGTTATAGAGCGTTTTCTTGTTTCCATGATGTAAGTGGTGATCGAACAGGGCGTGGGTTGTTTCAGCTGTTACATAAAGAATTATCAATTTATGATTATAAAAACAAACTTGTTGGTCAGTGCTATGATAGGGCTTCGGCTATGTCTGGCCATGTGAAAGGGCTATAACAAAATGTAAAAACTGAGGCGCCTCAAGCTGTTTTTGTGCATTGTTTTATTTTGTGCATCATCTAAACCTAGTGCTGCAACAGAGTTGCAGTAACATCTCAAAAATTATCTTTTGCTAATATTGGTGGCATCCCTTCCTTTTTTAATCATTCACCAAAAAGAAGTGAGGTTTTAAGAGAAACTGTAGGAAAACGAATACCAATGTCTGTTGATACCAGGTGGACCTCAAATTCAAAGGTTTTTGGGACAATTGTTGAAAACTGGAGTGGTTTAAAAAATGTTTTTGAAAAAATTATGAATGACTGAATCAGATCCATCATCAGTAAGACAAAGTATTGGCTTCTTAAACAACATGACCAATTTTGAATTCACTTTTCTAGCTCTTGTTTTCAATGATATTTTTTGCACAACAGACATTCTATATGATGTTCTACAGAAGACGTCATTGGATTTTGTTTACTGCACTAACCAAATAAAATATACTTGCAACCTGATAAATAAAAAAATAAAAATGGTGACAGCTTCAAAAAACTTTTTTATGAAGCCAAAATAAGAACCCTTTTTAATACCCCACAGAAAAAAGCTAATAAAAATCAAACCACAGATGATATTGTGCTGATTTTCAAGGCTTTGCACTTTCAAATAATAGACAACATTACAATGGAAGTTAATGTAAGATTTGAAGACTTTCAAAATTAAAACTCCTTGCACTTGTTGACAAATCAAAATTCAAAGACTATTCTAAAAGTTTTCCTGCAGAAGCAATCCAAAGTTTATTTGAAAGGTACCCAGCCTTTTTTCCAAATACAGCATCACTTGAAAAACAAACCTGAAGTTATGTATGAAAATGAGAGGTTCAACAACGTTGGTGTCAACTCAGTGATGTCACTGCTTTGTGAGGACTAATTTAAAATATTTGAAGAGGCCTATAAACTTTTCAAATTAGTTTTAACATTACCTTCAACTAGTGCATCAGCAGAACGAAGTTTTTCTCTTCTCAAATGTATTAAGTCTTACCTTAGAAATACTATTTCTCAGACAAGACTATTATTCTTAGCAAACATTACAATTCACAGAGAGTCTGTGAGTTGGAGAACAAAGACAGTGAAAAATTTATTGATAACATTTTGGACCAGTTTGCTGCTTTAAAAGATAGACAACTTGATCTAATATACAAGAAATAACATGAGGTGAGTTTATTCAATCTTTGATAATTTTATTGTAGAAGCTAAGTAGTTATGTAGCTATTTATAATTATTTGGGTAGTACACCTAAAATCCCATTGCAAAGCATAGGGAAACCACAAGTTAATAATAATGGACAATGTAAGGCCAATCACTAAACAAACAATTAGGCCTTTTTTGAAACCCCTTCACCTAAGTTCTGTACCTAGAGCCGCTGCTGGATCATACAAGACCTATTCACAGAAGGACGAAGATTGTTAGTGACTCATGTCTATTCATATTATCTTCATGCAAGTTCATTAGTCTTCAGTGGATGAAGAGGTATGAAAACTGATTGCAAATTCAGAATAAATTGCAAAATTTATATTATAAAAACATTTGAAAAATGTTTTTATTGAATGAGAAACTGAGATGTGCAATACTAAACAAACTATAATCCAAAACAAATTATGTGGGAACTGTCATTTGGTGTAATACTCCTCCATGATAACATGTGTCCTCACACTTCTGCCAAAACCAAGGAGAAAATTCAAGATTTCTGTTGATGTAAATATCATGTTGTTTTTTTAAATAATCTGCCGTGATGATTTTATGTCATTTGGGGTCTTGCAGCGCAGTAAAGCTTAGACATAAAAAATAAGTCAATTTTATTGTCCCATCGTCTTCAACATCATCCAGCCTCGGACAATGGGTGGTGTGAATAAAGTTGAATCAGCTGAGTATCTCATGTTTTTGACCCGGCGCTTGGGATTCTTATCATTGATGTGAATAAAAATTGATTCAATCACAGCTGTTTCCCATGCCTTCCTATTAGACTCCTGTCGACTCAACGGATCGACAGTCAACTCCAGTCACTCAACAGAGTCCACTCACTCAACTTTATTCACACCAGTCATTGTCTCAGGTGCTGTGCGTTGATATTATGAAAATTACATACTTAACAGCAGGGACTGTCCGCCAGATTCAACCTGTACGAATGAGCACGCAGATAGTCATGTCCTGTAGCCATTTGGAAGGCAGAAACTATGTCAGGTTGGGCCGGGTCTTGAATAACCATGAGGCATGGGTCTTGAATAAAAAAATACAACACAAGAAGAAGAATAATTGATTAATATAAGAAGAGCGGATCTTACGACAGATGTAGTAAAGTATATAAATGCTGAGTTGCACCAAGCAAGATCAAATCACGGGATCACAGGATCCGGGATCAAGTTGATCCTGGATCAATTTCTCCATTGCGTTGCACCATTACTAAAAATACACCCTTGATCCTGGATCATGATCCATTGAGCTGAATATGTTTTTTAATAGTAGTACATTTTCAACAGCTGTTTCCAATTCTGACTGACTGAATTGTATTCCATTTATTTACTTGTCAGCTGTACTATTATGACTGAATCCAGCGTGGCAAAGCGGACTTGCTAATGGAACTGTATACACATCTCCGATACGACAGCCTACTGTATTGAGCAAGATAGCTACTCTGTGTACGTGTTGAATTGTTGTTTGTTGGTAATTACGGAAGCGCGTGTAAACGACCAGTCGTGCAAGTGTGAAACTATCCTAATATTTAGAAAAATATTTATAAGAGAAAGATTTTATTATGGAATTAATAATTAGGGAAACCCCAATAACCCCAGGGAAATTACATATTTTGTAGATCTCTCGTTCGCAGATCCAAGTTCGATTCTGGCATTCTTATGAACTGTGGTTTCAATCATGCTACATGATCTATTATAGTCATTTGAAAACTTCCCGTTGCGTAATATCTCAAGGTTAGCAATAGTCTGTTCATAGGATATATATAGGACTATTTCTCCTATCGATAAAATTTAATTTCGATTCAATTAAGTTGAATAGATTGATAACACAGTCACGAGATAGTCTATATCGCATTCTGAATTTCACATCAAACTCTGTGAACAGGTCACGTCGCTCTCTCCATAAACGTTCAAGTTGTATTTGATGAACTGGTTCTTCATCTCTTCTTATTTCTTCGACCCATTCTACCAAATCAAGATCCACATCAGACATTTCTAATTCACATAAACAGAATCGCATTCATTTTTAATTACAACCTAGAAATTGTGATTTAATCCTACTCTGTCGAGGTATCAACTTTGATCCTGGATTAATCGGTCAGCTGGTTAGATTAAATACATAACCCAGGTTGCAACACAATATCGAGGATTAATCTACCTGGATCATGATCCAGGATCACGTACCTAGATCAGTCTGATCTCGCTTTTGTGCAATGAAAAACCTAGATCAAATATGGCGATCGCGGATCATGATCCGGGATCAGAGTTGATCCTGCTTGGTGCAACCCAGCATTTAAGAGAAACACAAAAAATGTTTCAAAAATATTGAGATTTCTGTGTAATCGAATTGATTAGTCAGAGTTGAAATTTGTGTTGAAAAAAGAGGAAATTCCTTACATTTGAGGCAAATCCGAAAAATGAAGAGCATATTTCGAACCAAAATGATGAGTTCCTTTAAGAGAAAATTTGAATGGGTTCTACTACATGTTTATAGTAATCACCCCTTGCAGTAAAACCCGTTCATATTATCGTCTTACCTTGAAGGCAATTCGTTCACATGGACAGGCGCACACAAAACTTCCACATTTTCTATTTCTAAAAGTTGCAGGCAAAAATGTAAAAGAGTTGGAATTACCATTATCAAAGTAAAATTTGTGAAAGTCCATTCCTTCGACTAAATTACCTAGCGCCTCTGGCTCAAAAGCTGTCAGATGAGGATCGCAGATCTTCCTATAACAGATGAACAACAAATTCTTAGAGAAAAGATTCAATTTTCAATTTCAAGAGCATATTTTTAGTAGTAGAATTTGAGTATAAGAATCCGATACGGAAGTTCTTCGTACTGCCAAGTAAGGTACTTGGATAAATAAGAATGCTTTCCTCTCATAAAACGTAGTGCTAGATTTTCAACCCAAATTAACTTTAACTTTTCATGTGAAATTTAACGACATGCAGTCAAATATTTGTTAAGAATAAGTATAATAACTCACTTAAACTGGCCGAGTACTTTCGAATCTATGAGATCCATCTTCAGAGCCTCTGAAGATGGATCTCATAGATTCGAAAGTACTCGGCCAGTTTAAGTGAGTTATTATACTTATTCTTAACAAATATTTGACTGCATGTCGTTAAATTTCACATGAAAAGTTAATATTAACAATGCAGTTCGTCATGGAACAAGAAATCCAGGAACCAAATTAACTTATTACAAATTATTAAACAACCCAAATTATTCACAGACTTGCATGAAATAATAGACTGAACTAAAAGTCAATACTTTTCTTGTCTGCATCTAGTAGTGTAGTAGTAGTTTATGGTATAAAATCTGCCCATTGAATCTTCATCCTTTATTGTACAGTTCAATATCTATCAAAATCTCAGATTATTACCAGAAAAAACTAAAAAAAAAAAAAAAAAACGTAAATGTTAGTCAAACTGAGTGATAAGCAATGTGGACCATGAGTCAAAAGAACCTTTTTACAAAATCGGTCCTCTCTTCGAAGCACATAAGGCCGCTTTTTAAAAACTCTACCAAATTGCTTTTTCATCGTGAAAGAGAGACCTTTTCTAGATCAGTTTGATGACGAGATGTGTTTACAGTGGAAAACTCTTTTCTTCCCCTTAGCAATCAAGATTGATACAGACATACTCATATATCATTATTCATATGCTATTGACAATGATTAAGATATATCCTCATTATTTCAAAAGTATAAATGTATTTAGAAGTTCTTCGGGAGTTATGCATAGTTTGGAAATACACAATAAGAGGCTACTCACGTGTATGCTTCATAATCTCCAACGTTGATAGCTTCAAGCAATTGCTCTGTCATCTTTATAACTTCTTGCTTACGAGCTGCAACAATAAAATAATTGTATTATTTCATGCTTGTGGTAAGTACATATCAAATGAAATTTGAAGAAAACAGTTGCTACAAAATCTAGAGTGGAGTTACCGACAATGGAACGTTTTGCTAGATGATGGATTAGCTACAACTAACCAAAATCTAATGATAAAAATTCAAACAGTAGCATCACAATAATGAAAGGCAATACTGTAGTTGAATACTAATTTTAAAATAAGAGAGTAGTATACATTTATTCGTTAGGAACACTAATGAAGTTTCTTCAGAAAAACGTGATCGATTGAGAAGGTTCTTTTGTACCAACTTATTAAAGAAAACGAGCAGAGGTATAGTTGGTAAAATGTGTAACAGGTCAGCCCAGAAGTAAGAGTACTAACTGGTCAGGCCTGAGCAAATACTCTTGTCGGCAAAGAACCTAAATAATGTCACCTTCATAAAATACTAGGACAGGATTCAAAAGAATAGCCAGATCTTCCAAACAATTCCACTTTTCGCTATATTGAATTTCAATCTTTTACAGAGCAAGAAATCCATAAAACTTATAAAAACTAAAAACTTCAAGTTAAATCTGATCAGATCTTATATTATTAAAAAAAAGAGATTCCATATGTGAGTATATTCATGTACATATATATATATGTATATACACATACATACATAAATACACACACATACAAATACTATCACTATTGTGTGCACACTTCCAAATTCTTAAGGAGCAAAATATACGATTATAACTTAATCCAAGTTAAACTTAACATTTAAAAAAAAACGTTTTCATGTAGTAGAATAAAATTTGAATTTTACGAAGATTTAGAGATTTAAGTTTTAAAAAGAAAGTCCAGTTGATAATTTACAATGTTGGCGGCGAAAGATAGAAAGTTCCTGTTGTTGAATAATTTGCAGATAATTTAGTACGAAATATAAAATGTTACCTTCATCTCGGAGTTACTCTAATTTTGAATCACACAAACATCAAACCTCTACGATGATTTGGTCGTAAGCGGTATTCATATTCCAAAATTCAACTCATAACGTTCTGGGTCGACGATCACAGTTGAAGCATGTTGTGAAAATATCTTGAACGAACATGAGACATACTTTCATTCGTCCTATTCGTCAATTCATAGATCCAGAAATTCTTCGATTCATAAGTACATCGATACTGTGATTCTGCATTACTCTGGTTCTTCGACCGCTGAAAAGAGTCCCAATAAAAACGAATAGAAAATAGTAACTCATAAAAATAATTCCAACTTAATAGGTTTCGAAAAATTGACGAACAGACAAGTCAAGTTCACTCCCAAAGATTAACAATGAAACGTTTTGAGAATACCAAACAAAAAATAGATAGAATAGACATAATTAATTACGTGACTCAGGTCAAGGAAAAGATATTTAAATTTGAGACATTAATAAAAATGAAGTATTACTAACAAAATAAGAATGATGCTAAAGATAGGAAATAGTTTGGCCTAAAGCACGTTTAGACAAAACTTGGCAAGTAGCATTACCTAACTGTCCTTAAAAAAAAGGAATTAATTAAATTACAGAATATTGAAACAGCCAAAAATAATAAGTAAAAGATACATTGTAAATCAATAGTAATTAAGAATGGATGAATAAATAGAAAATCTAAAAGTGAAATATTATACTCAACGTGCTCATAAACGAACAAGAGTCAACAAGATAAGATACGTTATTCAGAGAAAAATTAAGACTCAAATTTAAGAATACAAAGTAAATAGTTTTGTCTCCAGTTACTACGTAGTATTCTTTAGAGTAAATCACAGCTAAAAGAGCATTAAAAAGACATATTAAGTAAATTAAAGAATTCACAAATACAAATCGACAAATTACACTTACCCAACTAGGCGGACATAAATTTAGTATTTAGCAACTTAAGTTTGGTATCAATACAGCAGCAAGTGGAAAAGTTCGGAAAAAAGTTAAACAAAAGAAAAATAAAAAAGGTAAATTAAAACCAGATCACCACATGATCATATTAGTTAACAAAAAAAATTTACTTCAGGACATCATGGTCCAAATAAGAATCAATCCTACCCTTCGAACATTTTGTAAGAGAAAGGAAGCGTCATCCTGGATCGAAAATCGAACAGGCTTTTTCTTATATCAAACAGCTGTTCAAATTCAAGTAAGATCAGCAGATGAACCAACCTAACGAAAAAGGTCGCAGACAAAGTCAACATCAAGACAACTTTCAAATAAACAATAAAAAAAACTAGACCAGACGAGTCAAAAAAGGAAACTAAAAATAAATATAAAAGTGGATACCAGCTAGCAAACAGTTTTATGCATTGAATAATGTACTAGAGCAGACGAGTATGACAAGTACAGAGATGACAGTTACCGTAGTAGCGTCAGAGTAGTACCCGCGCAATTCAAATATAATAGTTCGTACCTATAAAACTAGCAGTTTTATAAAGGGGTAATTAAAAATTCATTACAAACTCCCCCTTCTTGCAGTTGTGGGCCACGCCCACAATAGGAAGTAAAGAAAAAACTCAAAAAAGTAAAGGAAAAAGTAGGCAGACGAAACAAGAAAACAAATGAGAAGGCGCGCACTTCACAAATGATCTGTCTCAGAAAAAAAAAGGTGAAGCATTTAAAGACATTACAAAGTAGGAGAAGACGACAAGAACAGAAAGTTGTACAAGTGAAATGTAGTGATCAGTTACAATTCACCTGTAAGTAGAAGAAAAGAGGAAAGTTTAAAACCAAATAGAAATAAGAGAAACGAGAATAATAGATGAGCGGTAAAGGAATACTAACATGAATAGTCATTAAAGAATTAGTACAGATTAAAGAAGTTTGAAAATTAAAAAAAAAATAATAGAGCTTTGGACGAGAACAAAAAAAAATTTTTGGACTCAAAAAGCAAAATTTAGATCGAAAACCAACTTGGGCTTCAAACAAAAAAAAAAATTACTAAGAACTCACAACCATAAAGTTAATGGTAAAACTACGAACTTTATGAATTAAAGGTAACTAAGGTTAGTAAAACGAGGAACAAAATTTTCCAAGAAAAGAAAAATAAATAACCAGAAACGTTAAAGTATTCAATTCAAGAATTTATACAGTCCATAAAGAAAAAGGTAAGTTCTATTCTTAAGGATGAACTGATGCTTACTTCACTAAACCTAACAAGAGACCGAAACATCAAAACGAGATGACTAACAACTTATGATTAGCTATTAACAACATTACTGGAATGACGTAGAATAACAATCTTACTACAATACATAATCACAACACAACTTTACAACGACCAACTTATGTTTCAAAAAAAAAACTAATTTTTTCAGCACCTATCAATGTTTTATAAAGACGCACCACCAAAATAAATCAAGACTCGGGCCCAGAGTTGCAGACAATTTAATTGGGGTGGACGTTATCTTTGTACTACAAGTACAAATAAATATTCTTCAATTACTAGTACAACAGGAAAGTTAGTAAAACTATAACAACCAGGTTACCAAGTAAAGAAGACACCTATAAAAGTCCATAGCACATCAGGGATGCTAATGGTAAGTCCGACATTCGGAACAATAACCGAAATAGGGACTCAAATCTTAAGCTACAAAGAAAAATGAAAAGCAAATACAAACTGTCCGACGACATCAAATTCGGACTAAACGATACTACACCAAATATTACAGGTACTAACAGTAGTTAATGAAATTAGTGACAATCAGGATAGCAACAATTCGAACAACAACATCTTTTCCGCAAGAATACAATTACATAAACCAAACCAAAACCTAGATCAAGGGCAAGAAACGTAATATTTTAACAAAAATAATTTTCTCGGTAACTTAACAGCGTGGGCAACAGGGATCTTAAAGAAATTAAGACAACATAAAAAAAACTTCAAACACCAGAATCAAAAACAACCAACATTGGTGACAACAGAGTTTTTAAGAGTCAAGTCAAAAACTAACTTAAATCTCATAAAGAAATTTAAATACACTAAAGCAAAGTTCATTATATATTATACGCAAATCAGAGCAAAAAAGACTAGAAGTTGAAATTACTATAAACCAGTAGTGACACATTTGTTGCCATAAAATTTTTTGAGATGAGAAACATGGGCTTTTAAAACAAAGTTTCCGGTTTCAACTTCGTGCAGACTGACGGTTACTGGAGTAAGCCATTTTTTTATTTGAAAAGGACCTTTCCATCTGTAACTAAGCTTCTTAGAAATCTTGTTGATAGCACTACTGACAACATGAGTCTTAACCCAAACTAAGTCACCTAACTGAAAAGGCACCTCAACTCTATGACGATCGTAATTCTGTTTGACCCGAGAATGTGATTTAATAAGACTATTTCTAGCTTTCCTCCAGACATCGAGCGAGTCATTATTGTTACGGTCAGGAAGAATGTCATCGAGATTCCAGGCGTGTAGTAACGGTTCTTTAGGACAATATCTAAATAAAAGTGAAAACGGTGTGGAGTCGGTACTCTCATGTTTACTCAGGTTGAAGGCTAAAGGTAACCAAGATAAGCATTCGTCCCATTTACTATGTGAGTCACCATGAAAGGCGATCAGAGCGCTTCTTAAATTTCTGTGAACTCGTTCGGCGACATTAGGAGCCGGATAATAAGCTGAGGTGGTGAAATGAAAAATTCCTAACTGGAAGCAAAAGTTTTTAAATTTAACAGAAGAAAATATTGAAGCATTATCAGAAACGATCTTTTTTGGAACAGAGAAATTAACGAAAATAGATTTTAGAGACTTGATTACAGCGTTAGTGTTGGCTTGTCGAATGGGAAGTAACCAACAGAACTTAGAAAATCCATCGACACAGCTAAAAATATAACTGTTTCCCTGAGCTGTCCTAGGTAAAGGACCAACGATGTCAATGTAGAATTGTTCAACAGGTTTTTCGACAATTTTAGAAGAGAGAAAACCGAAATTCTGTCGTTGACTAGGTTTACTCTTTCCACAAGTCTCACACATTTTTACCATAAGAATAATGTCTCTTCTCATCCCATTCCAGAAAAAATTTTCAGCAATCCTATGCATAGATTTAGCGATTCCAAGATGACCACCTAACGAGGATTCATGGTAATACTTGAAAACTACTGGAACTAAGATTTTCGGAAGAACTATTTTGAAATTATCTTGATTACGTTTCTTAATCACAAGGACTCCTTTAGAAATACAGTACGGAAATTGATCTAAACCAGACTCAATTTTCTTAATGGTATCACTAATAAAAGGATCTGCATTTTGATGACAGCGAATATCGGTGAACAAGACTGGGAAATCAGTAAGTTTAATAGTATTTATTACAGAAAATAAAGGTTCAACAAAATTATCATCACTTCCTAAAGTTTCATCTGGCTCATCCTGAAACATGTGTGACAAACAGTCAGCCGTGACATTAGATGTCCCAGGGATGTGTCGGACGTCAAACTGAAAAGCTAATAGACGAATTATCCAACGTCCTAAACGACCTGTCTGTCTAGGATTTGACAAAACCCATTTCAGAGCTGAATTATCGGTTAAAAGCAGAAACTTAGAATGCTGTAAGTAAACTTGAAATTTTTCCATCCCAAATATGGCAGCAAAACATTCAATTTCGTAAGTTGAATATTTGCTCTCCTGCTGTGTAAGTTTTTTAGAAGCATAGGCAATAGGCATAAGGACTCCATCAATTTCTTGGGAAAGAATGGCAGAAATAGCGGTAGACGACCCATCGGTTTGCAAAACGAATTGTTTAGAAAAATCTGCTGTTTTTAAAATGGGAGGACTAATAATAGCCTTCTTTAACTTCTGAAAAGCAATTTCATGTTGTTCTTCCCATACGAATTTGATCTTTTTCTTCCTCAGATTATTGAGGGGAGCGGCGATTTCAGCAAAATTTGGTATGAACTTATGGTAATACCCTACCATGCCTATGAAACGAGAAACAGCTTTAGAATTTTTTGGGGCAGGAAAAGTTCTAATAGATTTAGTCCTACTGGGATCGACAGATATACCGCGTGAGTCAACTAGATGCCCAAGGAAAGAAATCTGTTGTTTGGCAAAATGTACTTTTTGAGGATTAATAGTGAAACCACCTTGTTCTAATTTTGATAAAACTATTTCGATGTGTTCTAAGTGTGAATCAAAATTTTTGGAATATATTACTATATCATCGAGATAGTGGAACACGAATTTGAACTTGACGTCCTCAAACAAAGTATCAAGAACAGACGATAATGCTTGAGCACCTGTGGATAAGCCATAAGGTACACGAGTAAATTGATATGTGTTTTGCATAGTACAAAACGCAGTAAGGTGACGACACTCCTTCTTAAGTGGCATTTGATAGTATGCCTGGTTTAAATCCAAAACAGTAAAATATTTAGCACTGTTAAAAAAATTAAATGCGCAGTCGATTTTAGGTAAAGGCACACTGTCAAGAGCTATACGTGGGTTCAGAAATCTGTAGTCAATAACAACTCTCCAATCTGAATCACCTTTGGGGACTAGAAAGCAGGGACTCGAATAGTGACTCTGACTTTTTTCAATCACGCCCTCTTCTAACATTTTCCTAATTTTGGAGTTCGAAATTTCCAGCTTTATAGGGTCCAATTGATATGGAGCTCTCCTAACAGGCACATCAGACAACAGACGAATTTCATACTCAATTAAATGGGTCTTTCCAAGCTTAGTAGTCAAAACATTATCATACCTGTCCAGCACAGTAGCTAACCTTTTCTTTTCGCCATCATTCAAATCATTTTCAGACAAATCCATCACAAGATTATTCGATACATCTAACGACAAATTATTCAAGTCACACTTTAACTTAAATTTGAAGCTTGCTCTGAAAACAAAATAATACTGTTGATTAAACAAGTCCAGGATTAGTTTAGTAAAATTAAAGAAATCACAACCGAGAATTAAGGGTACAGACAAACTATCAGTGACAAAGAATCTAAACTTCCAGCTGAAATTTTCTATCTTAATTTTTAAAATAACTGATTCAGTTAGAATAAGTTGGCCATTATTGGCAGTAGTACATGCCAGATGTTCTCTTCGGAAATCCAAGGTTGAAAAATCAGAAACTAACATGGCAAGACACGCTTTAGAAACAATACTATAAGCAGCACCAGAGTCAAGTAGGGCAATAGTGTTGAAAGAAGTATAAGAATACCTAAGTTGACAAACCACAACAGGAACAATTCGTTTTGACAAAACCTTGGCCTTTCCATTAGCTGGGTGTCGCTTGTCAAAACGCCTACACTTTTTCTGTGCCTTTTTATTATAGTAAGTAAGTTTAGATTTAGGTTTCACAGGTTTAGAGGGAACTTTATTGATCTCAGTTAAATTTGAATTTACTAAAATATTACAAGGGTTAACAGACTGTAAATAATTTGAGCTATTATTTTTACTTTTAAAAATCATGCTTTTGTTCTTAACGGGCATTAGTCAACTTTTGCTTTTATTCTTACAGTCGCGAGAATAATGACCTAGTTTCTGACAGCTAAAACATTTCACATCATCAGTTTTCCTAGTTAAAATGTTCGGAGACTGAAAACCAGTTTTTTGAAAATTTGAGTTACTACGATAATTACTACTATTAGGGTTGCTATGACAATGCCGAGCAATATGCCCTGATTTACTACAATGATAACAAACTGTTTGTTTAAAAACGGGGTGCACAGTATTCTTTTGATCTTTCTGGCGTGTATTCAAGCCAAAGTCCAAACGTTCTCTTTCAACATCAGCAAACTGTAAATTTTGTGATTGAACACCTAACTCATAAAGATCTCTAAAGGTTGTAGGTTTGCTCTGAAAAACCAGCCTAGAGCGTTCTGAAGGATTTAACCCAGAGCAGATAGTAGAAACGATTTCAAACTCAGTTTTATTCAAACGCAACAAGTGTGCAGCGTCTTTTATGGAAACAATATAAGCAGACAGAGCTTCACCATTTTTCTGTAATCGATAGTACTTGTCTTTTTCAATTACTGAAATTAATCGTTGTGGAATAAAATAAATTAACACATCTTTATGAAACAAGTCAAAAGAACAATGGGAGTCCATAGCCAACTGTAGTCTATCAGACAAAGGTCCGGTAGCGAATGGATGAATCAAGCATAATAAATCATAATCGGAAATGTTTGAACAACTTTTGATCTTTAAAACAACAGTTAGAAATTTTAACAAAGTATCTACCATTAATCCGTCAGTTATAGGTAACTCTTTAACTAAACGTTCCATGGGATTAGGTAACTTATTGTAAAAATTACTGAAGGTTGTCAAACTTGAAGGCCGAACGGAGATTAATTTGTTTCCAATAGACTGTGATGGCGGCTGAATAGGAATAACTCGAGATGAGTTATTGGTATTTTCACTCACAACAAGATGTGGTAAAGACCTAACCTTCCTGTTATTCAAATTTTCACCTACCGTTTCAGCAAGGAGTTTAACAGCCTGACCTTGAGAAGAAGGATTGTTTTCAACCATACCAGTTACTGTATCGAACATGTCAGCATGAGGGCTAAGACTTGGAGTGACGAACTCTAGTGGATTAGGAGACGGAGCTCTACTTTTAATTTCAGCTTGAAATTCCATCATAATAGAGTGTAAATTCTTCAGACGGATCACAAATTCTTCCAGACTTTTAGAGACAAGTTCAACTGAATTTTCTCTAGCATAGACAGACAGCTGAACGATCCTGTTGACAACATGTAAAAATATTGAAATACCTTTGGATAAACTGGGTTTTTTATGAGTAACATTCAAAGTATCAAATTTATCCCAATAATCACTGAGTTTACTCAATAAAGTTTCAATCTTCCCTAATTCTTCCATAACACTACTCTCATCATAAACAATTCTATAAATTTTTGCATCAGGTACAGACTTAACTAACCTAAACTTTGCTCTTAGGCTGTCGACATCAGCGTTTTCTAGCTCATTAGTATTGAGGCCAGAAATTTCTAATTCATACAATAACGTATCTTTACTCAAGTAATTGGGGTTGATCTTTGGACAAGGGAAATTCCTCCAATCGAATTGAGCATCAATCTCACATTTTACTTCCCAATAATTGACAGTGGGAGTAATTGACTTACTAGGCGTACGTACAGGCGAACTCATCTTTAAAAGATAATAAGTTCCGATCAAGAGTGAAATTAAGCAGAAATGGGTGTTTATAAAAAAAAAGGTTTAAGTAAAAAAAAATTTGGTCATTAAGCTTAATCAAGACTTATCTCAAGACAGCGCTTGCTAGTACTTTCTTGTTTAACAATCCTAACGCCTGTCCTATTATTTAACCGGCGACAATACAGAAAAGTTACGGTACCAACAAGAATAACATCATAAGACAAACTAAATTTACTTTAATTAATAAATCAATTAATTAGCAGAGTTGCGCAGCTTTTGTACCAACATATTAAAGAAAACGAGCAGAGGTATAGTTGGTAAAATGTGTAACAGGTCAGCCCAGAAGTAAGAGTACTAACTGGTCAGGCCTGAGCAAATACTCTTGTCGGCAAAGAACCTAAATAATGTCACCTTCATAAAATACTAGGACAGGATTCAAAAGAATAGCCAGATCTTCCAAACAATTCCACTTTTCGCTATATTGAATTTCAATCTTTTACAGAGCAAGAAATCCATAAAACTTATAAAAACTAAAAACTTCAAGTTAAATCTGATCAGATCTTATATTATTAAAAAAAAGAGATTCCATATGTGAGTATATTCATGTACATATATATATATGTATATACACATACATACATAAATACACACACATACAAATACTATCACTATTGTGTGCACACTTCCAAATTCTTAAGGAGCAAAATATACGATTATAACTTAATCCAAGTTAAACTTAACATTTAAAAAAAAACGTTTTCATGTAGTAGAATAAAATTTGAATTTTACGAAGATTTAGAGATTTAAGTTTTAAAAAGAAAGTCCAGTTGATAATTTACAATGTTGGCGGCGAAAGATAGAAAGTTCCTGTTGTTGAATAATTTGCAGATAATTTAGTACGAAATATAAAATGTTACCTTCATCTCGGAGTTACTCTAATTTTGAATCACACAAACATCAAACCTCTACGATGATTTGGTCGTAAGCGGTATTCATATTCCAAAATTCAACTCATAACGTTCTGGGTCGACGATCACAGTTGAAGCATGTTGTGAAAATATCTTGAACGAACATGAGACATACTTTCATTCGTCCTATTCGTCAATTCATAGATCCAGAAATTCTTCGATTCATAAGTACATCGATACTGTGATTCTGCATTACTCTGGTTCTTCGACCGCTGAAAAGAGTCCCAATAAAAACGAATAGAAAATAGTAACTCATAAAAATAATTCCAACTTAATAGGTTTCGAAAAATTGACGAACAGACAAGTCAAGTTCACTCCCAAAGATTAACAATGAAACGTTTTGAGAATACCAAACAAAAAATAGATAGAATAGACATAATTAATTACGTGACTCAGGTCAAGGAAAAGATATTTAAATTTGAGACATTAATAAAAATGAAGTATTACTAACAAAATAAGAATGATGCTAAAGATAGGAAATAGTTCAGCCTAAAGCACGTTTAGACAAAACTTGGCAAGTAGCATTACCTAACTGTCCTTAAAAAAAAGGAATTAATTAAATTACAGAATATTGAAACAGCCAAAAATAATAAGTAAAAGATACATTGTAAATCAATAGTAATTAAGAATGGATGAATAAATAGAAAATCTAAAAGTGAAATATTATACTCAACGTGCTCATAAACGAACAAGAGTCAACAAGATAAGATACGTTATTCAGAGAAAAATTAAGACTCAAATTTAAGAATACAAAGTAAATAGTTTTGTCTCCAGTTACTACGTAGTATTCTTTAGAGTAAATCACAGCTAAAAGAGCATTAAAAAGACATATTAAGTAAATTAAAGAATTCACAAATACAAATCGACAAATTACACTTACCCAACTAGGCGGACATAAATTTAGTATTTAGCAACTTAAGTTTGGTATCAATACAGCAGCAAGTGGAAAAGTTCGGAAAAAAGTTAAACAAAAGAAAAATAAAAAAGGTAAATTAAAACCAGATCACCACATGATCATATTAGTTAACAAAAAAAATTTACTTCAGGACATCATGGTCCAAATAAGAATCAATCCTACCCTTCGAACATTTTGTAAGAGAAAGGAAGCGTCATCCTGGATCGAAAATCGAACAGGCTTTTTCTTATATCAAACAGCTGTTCAAATTCAAGTAAGATCAGCAGATGAACCAACCTAACGAAAAAGGTCGCAGACAAAGTCAACATCAAGACAACTTTCAAATAAACAATAAAAAAAACTAGACCAGACGAGTCAAAAAAGGAAACTAAAAATAAATATAAAAGTGGATACCAGCTAGCAAACAGTTTTATGCATTGAATAATGTACTAGAGCAGACGAGTATGACAAGTACAGAGATGACAGTTACCGTAGTAGCGTCAGAGTAGTACCCGCGCAATTCAAATATAATAGTTCGTACCTATAAAACTAGCAGTTTTATAAAGGGGTAATTAAAAATTCATTACAGTATCTAATGGGAGATGAATTTCATCCATTAAAAGCATTCTGCATTGAAGCATTAAATATATTGAATAAATTTTATTCATCTATTGCAAAAAGTACATTTGCTTTAAAGGAGTTAGCCTACTCGAAAAATTCATTTCTAATCTGACTTCTAGACTCTTTCTAAGTCAAAAATATTCAACAATTGAAGGTTTTATATACAGACATACATGTAATAGCATATTTCCATCTATTGCTATAACATCTTATTCACAAGACACTTAAGCAAATTATAACAGAAGTGGTACACAAAATAACAATAAAAGCACAATAAGTTCAAGACTCATTTGTACATATATTATCATGTGCAAAAAGCATACCTGCGTTTTGCCATGACAGCCCGGGTGTCGCTCCCGGCCGGCTAGCGTCAGTCGGCGTGGTGGCAGGGTAAGGTACGGGGACCTGGCTTCGATCACGTGATTCCGACTGTCCGTGACCCCTTTTCAGTGGTTGAAATAGACGGTTCCGCGGACACTTAACTCGCCCAGATCGTCGCGTCTTGACTGGAGAGGAGGCCGCTCAGCCGGGAATCTAGACCCTGCCACTTTCCAAAGGGGGCAAGCGTCCGTTTCCCCTGCCGGAACGAAGAAATAGGATTTTGGGGATCGGAATGGAAGGGCCGAAACAGTAATATCCCTGCCCCTGAGGAGGAAAGAGAGAGGAGGCCGTTCAGCCGGGAATCTAGACCCTGCCGCCTCCCTAGGGGGGCAAGCGTCCGTTTCCCCTGCCGGAACGAAGAAATAGGATTCTGGGGATAGGAAAGGAAGGGCCGAAACAGCAATATCCCTGCCCCTGAGGAGGAGGGTGAGAGGAGGCCGTTCAGCCGGGAATCAAGACCCTGCCGCCTCCCTAAGGGGGCAAGCATCCGTTTCCCCTGCTGGAACGAAGAAATAGGATTTTGGGGATAGGAAGGGAAGGGAAGGGCCGAAACTGCAATATCCCTGCCCCTGAGGAAGAGGGTGAGAGGAGGCCGTTCAGCCGGGAATCTAGACCCTGCCGCCTCCCTAAGGGGGCAAGCGTCCATTTCCCCTGCTGGAACGAAGAAATAGGATTTTGGGGATAGGAAGGGAAGGGCCGAAACAGCAATATCCCTGCCCCTGAGGAGGAGGGTGAGAGGAGGCCGTTCAGCCGGGAATCTAGACCCTGCCGCCTCCCTAAGGGGGCAAGCGTCCGTTTCCCCTGCCGGAACGAAGAAATAGGATTTTGGGGATAGGAAGGGAAAGGTTTCCTGTTAGAACAACCGTGTCCCTGCCACTTTCCAAAGGGGGCCGGGACCGTTCCCCTAACAGTGAAGGATAGCCGGGGAGGGATGTGCCCCGCTCTTCTTGAGCTGGCCTGAACTCCCCTGCCGGGATTCGAGGTGACAGGTCAGATGCCCAGGTACACCCCTGCCACTTTCCAAAGGGGGCAGGAATAGTTTTGGGCCCATGTCCCGGGGTTAATAGGCGTATAGGTTGTCGACCGGTTCGGACAGGTACAGCCCACGTGACGTAGCCGTGGGTGGGAGATTTCTTAGTCCTTACCGGCCGGGGTGAGAAGGATACGACTTCACGATGGCTATGAGCTGGTACACCCCTGCCCTAGGGGCCGGAATAGCTTAGTCTTAGCAGCCGGGGTTAGGAAGAAGAGGAGCTGTGGAGCTGGGTAAATAGCGGTGGAGGTATGAGGTTATGGTATGGAAAGGTGACGGGCAGAAGTAGGAAGGCCTCTGCCCCTAAGGGTATGGGGGGGGGTATTTGGAATAAGGATAAGAGTAAAAGGTAGAAATTAGAACTACGTACCGTTCCGCACTTATCTCGTCGAGAACCGCGTATACTCGCTGTGAGCAACGCCCGTGAATCGCAACCGCATTCACCAAACACCCCTACGGGGTAGTAGTCTAAGTAGATAACTTTCCACTACACGAGACGACCTCGGTCAAGCACCAACTGCTCCAACTCTAGGAACTGGCTGCTACGACACCTGAGACACTACTCTCCCGACTCCTCGTCGGCTAGATGGTCTTCCCCGATAATAATGGGGGAAACCAGTGGGGGAAGGTGGAGAGAAGGGTATGTGCACCCAGGACACTCCACCGGTCAAATTTGTTATCTCTGTCACTGGCTGTAGAGAGATAACCGAGCGTCAATTGGCTCCCTTTTCCTCGTCGCGAACTTGCTTCGTGACACACTCGTCGTACCCGGGGTGGGGGGGGGGGGGGGGGGGGAGGAAAAAGAAAGAATAGGAAGAAGCCGAAGTCTTTCGACCCCTGCCTAAGAAGGAAGGAAAAAGAAAGAAAAGGAATGAGCCGAAGTCTATCGACCCCTGCCCTAGGAAGAAGAAATATAAAAGGAAGGGGGGAAGGAAAGTGAAGGCCGAAGTATAAATACCTCTGCCCCAAGGAAGGAATAATAGGATAGGGTAGGGTAGGACATGCTAGGGATCGTGGCCTGCACCACTGCCCGATACGGTGTTATCCGTAGGACAACACCCCCTAATTGTGGGCCTTTACCCACACACGGCGACCATCGGGCAGCCTCACCCGCACCCTCGGACGGCCGGCCCGGTGCCTGCGTCCGACCTTATAGGATTGGCAGACCAACCTCCGGTTACGCTCCCGGGGTGGCGTGGGTGGTGGGGGGGGGGACGTCCCCGACGTCCTCTGGCTCTGCCTCTGCCTCCATCACCTCAAAGAGGGGCGTGTGGGGTGTCTCTGCCGCACCCGACCGCTCGATGATGAGGGAGGGGATGAATGGCATCTCCTCGTCCTCCTCCCCATCCGGGTAATATGCGGGTGACAGGGAAAAATCCCCACCCCCGCCCTCCAACAAGGCATCCTCCTCGTCCGTTGTGACTGCGACGTTGGGCTCCGCTATGATGTCGATCCTTCCGACCTTCTTGGCCAGATCGACCACGTCTTCCTGGGGCTTCTGGTCCGGGGAGGCGGCCCGGTCGGGTACCCGGGGAGACTCGGGTATCCTCCACCACCTAGGCCTCACCAGGGTGGGGTAGGCGTTGTGGATGGATTCCACCATGGTGTCGGAGTCGATCGTAGTGACAACGAAGTCATGCCTAAGAAAGGCGTCCATCATGTGCGCGATAATGCACTCCGCCTTCCACCGCGGTAAGTCTTCCTCGTCGCATCCGTACCGGATCGACTCTAGAGGACGGTTCTTACGCACCTTCTTTAAAACAGCGTAGTACGCCACCCGCCGATATAGCTCCGCCATTTCAGAGACATCTATTATCCCCAAGGGGTCAAACAGGTGGAGGCACGAGGCGGCTGAGTCGACCACCGCAACTGCCGTCGAGTCTCCTACTTTTATGGGCGCAGCCCAGAGCATCCCCCTGCAAAGCCGGGAGAGCGGGCCGCGCAAGCTGGGGAGGGGTACTCCCCAGTGCCTGGTTTTTAGGCTCATGAACGGGACATAGCGTCCAGGATCTGTCCGGGATTGGGCCTCAACTTGGCCTAAGTACGAGTCGAGAAACCCCAAACGTTTGGTAGGCATGGCGTGGTAAATATAATTTCACTGTGCACTTTAACCAGACTGAACGAATAATGACTGGAACTAAGATTAATCGTTAGTGGTTCAAGTAAATCGAAGGATAACTCGATAAGAGTTATCATACTGTCTGGAAGGTAAAGCGATAAGCTTCCGAATTTAACTTTTTAATAAAAGTCTACCTCCTTATCTTATCATCGACGGTACCTTCTTAGCATCCAACCCTTCTGATTGAAAGCTACGACTTTTCAATAACTTTTAATTTGAATACAGAGGGTCCGAATTATTATTATTATCCCATAATTTATTCACTCTTCGATGATGATGATATAACAATGAATACCTCGTACATTTGTTACCCAACATCCCAATTTATTCATTAACTTTGAATAAATCTTTTTTTTTTGTAGCATCAGATACCTCTTTTCAGCTAACAAACTGTAATCGCTCCTTTTAGCTATTTCGGAATAAATTACTAACTCGTAATCTTATTCCATTCAACAAATACTTCATGTATTTGTTACAGCACGTCTTGAATCATTTATCCAACGTAAATAATTCAATTCCCATTCACAGGGGTTCTTTATCGGCTGATAAACGTAATAGCTTACTTCGCCTCTCTAAGTAGATTAATCTTTTCTAATTAATCCATTTCCATGCCGTTATCATAATAAATACCTCACGTATTTATTTTACCGCGCTTTTGAATTATTTATTCCAACACAAATAATTCGTCATCCATATCTATGGATATTTTCCAGTTAATAAACACTAGCAGTTTATTTAACTTTTCGAAATTAATCACTACCTCGTAATTGAATTTCCGCCGACGTTATTGAACTAATAGATACTTTGTGCATTTATTGTATAACGTCTTGAATTATTTATTCTAACATAAATAACTCGTCTTCGTTTGGAGGTGTTTATCTGTCATCTCACGCCATGCCTTTATATCGTTTTTTTTTTTTTATAACACCTCTGAACTTCCCTGGGCGCCAACCCAAGGTAATCAGTTAAGATTATGCTTGAGTACGTTACACAGGGCAGTCGCCCTCTACTCCTCCCTCCTCGTCTTCCAGTGAGGGGGGAAGTACTTTCACGTCCTTAGCGTGGACCGTTATCAATTTCCCTCCCTTCGTTTTCAGCTGCACGACAGAGGGGCTTAGCATCTTGTCGACCTCATAGGGCCCTGAGAATTTAGGCGCTAATTTGGCCGCAAATTTATTGACACCAGACGACAAATGGTGCTCGCGTCTGAACACCAGTTGGCCCGATACGACGGTCAATGGGCGCCTTCTTAGGTTATAGTACCTCATTGTGTTATTATAAGCCTCGTTCAAATTATCAACAACTATCTTTCGTAGCTGTTCTAATATTTTGAGCCGCTTGAGCTGCGTCGGCTTGCTTTTGGCGTCGGCCTCTCTTTGGGGGTCGTCCTCCCCTTTGCAACCGGCCGCTCCCGGCGCTCTCAACTCATGCCCGAAATTTAAAAATGCGGGGGTGAATTTCGTCCCCTGATGAACTGCCGTGTTCATCGCGAAAGAGAACTCGGCGATATATTTATCCCATTCTGTATGAGTATCTCCAACATACAGTTGTATCATCGTCTTCAAGACACGGTTGACCCTCTCTGTGGGGTTACAACTAGGAGTGTAGGGGGGGGTGAAAAATAAAATGATCCCATTATCTTCACAAAAGGATTTGAACAGTTTACTAGTGAATTGAGTGCCATTGTCACAGATTAACATCCTTGGGACTCCAAACCACGTGATTACGAGCTCTCTTAGAGCTTTCAGGACAGAAATACTGTCAGCTTGTGCTAAGGGGCGAGCTTCCACCCACTTAGTAAATTGGTCTTGGAACACAACCAAGTACCTGCACCCTCGTTTAGAACGAGGTAGGGGGCCAACCAAATCTGTACTCACGGTTTCCCACGGCCTCGTTACCTTCCGTTGTCATGCCATTTGACCATACGGAACTCGCTGTTCTACTTTGTGTTTCATACACGTCTCACACCTCCTCACGTATTTGGCGACATCTCGATACATGCCAGGCCAATAGTACTGTCTCGATATTCGCTCATACGTTTTGTATACTCCGTGGTGGCCGGCTGTTGGAGCATCGTGGTTCAGTTTATAAACCTCGGCTCTACAGTCCCGTGGAATACACAATTTCCACCCGTCATTTCCAATGTCACCGGGTATATATCGCCGCGGCCACACATGTCGATAGAGTAATCCCTCCCGGATCATAAAGTCCGGATATTTTTCAGGACACTGGGTAAGGCCTTCCTTGACCTTTTTTGTCCAGTTATCGTCCTTGCCTAACTCCGTAGCGATCGCTACCGGATCCTCTATTATAGGCCCATTGACTTCGTCACTCCTGCCTTGGGGTGCACGAGATAGGGCGTCCGGGACCACATTGAATTTCCCTCGTCTATACTGTATAGACAAATCATATTGTTCCATTTCCAAAATCCATCGAGCTAGTCGTCCAGATGGATTTGGAATAGCTCTCAGCCATTTTAACGACTGGTGGTCTGTGAGCACTGTCGTTTTATAACCCTCTATATAGGGTTTGAACTTTCTGAGTGCAAATATTACCGCTAGGCACTCCTTTTCGGTTGTGGTATACCTAGTTTCAGGCCCCTTCAACCCACGACTCGCATACGTGATCACTTTCTCCTCCCCCTCAATTTCTTGGGTGAGGACGGCGCCTAGCCCACAATCGGAAGCATCCGTTTGTAACGTGAACGGAAGTTCAAAATGCGGGTACGTCAATACCGGTGAACTTGTGAGAGCAGTTTTAATTTTATTAAACGCCTCTTCTTGTTCTTCCTCCCATCGCCACTTCGTCCCTGCCTTCAGTAACTTATGAAGGGGGGCTGCTAGATCGGGGAAATTTGGAACAAAACGCCGATACCACGACGCCAAGCCGAGAAAACTCCGGAGAGTCCGGATTCGTTTAGGGGTAGGGAATTCAGCGACTGCCCTAATTGTTTCCGGGTCAGTCTGTAACCCTTGTTCAGTCACAATATGACCCAAATAGCGTAATTTGGACTTCAGGAACTGACACTTCTCTGGATTAATAACCAGGCCGGCCTCTCTTAGCCTCAGAAAAACCTCTCTCAGGTTTTCTATATGTGCTTCTAGGGTCTCCCCCAGCACAATGACGTCGTCCAGGTAGGCGAACGCATGGGGTTCTAGTTTGGGACCCATTACTCGGTCCAATAATCGTTGAAACGTCGCCCCTGCAGAGTGTAATCCGAACGGCATGACTCGGAATTGGAATAAGCCCCGTCCGGGTATGGTAAATGCCGTCAACGGCTTGCTAGTTTCCTCCAAGGGGACTTGCCAGTAACCGTTTTTCAGGTCTATTGACGAGATAAATCGCGCGTTATGCAATCTATCTAAAATACCCGTCTTGTTGGGTAGAGGATACGCGTCTCTATGCGTAATCCCATTAATCTGCCTGAAATCAATGCAGAATCGGAGTTTCCTGTTAGGCTTTTTCACTAATACGATGGGAGAACTCCAGGGGCTGCTACTCGGTTCAATGACACATTGATTTAATATGTCAGTGACCGCCTCGTCTATGACCTTCTGCATAGCGGGGTTCCGAGGGTACGGCCGTTGTCTGAACGGGTCCGCCCCTTCTTTCAATTTGACCCTGTGTTCCAATAGATGTGTGGAACCGGGAACGGACTGAAATTTATTCAGCTCCATCTCCAGAAATTTTTCGAAGTCGACTTCTTTAGTCACTTCCACGACTTGCTTCTGAATTTTAGAAGCGGGTAGTTGCATTCTCTTATGGAGAATATTGAGACTTGCTCTCATTAAAACCAAATGATTTAAACCTAAAATCATTTCCGGTTTTGATTCGTCACATATTGCGACTCGCAAATATTGCTCTCTTCCGCATATATTTGCTGACACTCTTAACTCCTTCCCGACGGATACTTTCCCGCCGTTAATCAAGGAGAGTTGTTGGGTGACCATCCTTGGCCTAGCTTTCCCCACTGACGTGATTCTATGAGCCGTTCTCCGGGATACATAGGAGAACTCCGCCCCTGTATCTACTAGAGCATTAATCTCTATTCCATCAAGCTCTATACACATAAACATACGTGTTTCAATCTCCCTATGTCCCTCGCACCGGGTTTCGATAGGGGCTATGCCGGGTTTCGACTCTTGTCGGTTTGACGTTGGCTGTGGAGATTTCTTCTCCACCTCTACGCCAGTCGAGCACGGGACCCATTCCACTTCACATGTATGGGTGCGAATATGGAACTCATTTTCATGCATGAATTGCATGCCAAATAATATTTCAGGTTTGAGTCCTTCCATCACCGTCGCAGTGAAAGGAAGTCTGACTCCGCCCAACATAACGTTAGTTATGACTCTGCCATCTAAACGTGTGGCCATTCCATTCGCAAGGAGCACCCGGTGACTGGCCGGCTCCTTATGTATGGGTCCCATACTCGCAAGACTGCTATAGGCCTCCGAGCTAATATAATTAGACTCGGCTCCTGTGTCTAATAAGGCCCGGTACGGTTTCCCTGCGACCTCTACCATCACAAACAGGCGTTTATCTAGTGGTGCCCCGCTCACCAACTCCAGTCGACTCAGTGACTGTACCACTGCAGTTCCCTTTACTTTACCGGATCGTTTGTTACACACACAATCCTTACGGGCTCTTTTACACTGGTTACAGTCAGTCCCTTCCGGACAGTGGGATCGCCAATGTCCCGGCTTTTTACACTGCCAACAGGTAGGCTCGGTGACCTCAGGGGTGGGCTTGACCCTGCCCTGGGCTACCTCCTCGTCTCCTCGAGGTTTCATCACCTTCCTTGGGTCCTCTACTTTTGAATTTCGCGCAATTTGACGCGACTGCTTCTCTTCCGCCTTGATTTGTTCGAATTGTCACGCGAGGCACAACAAATCGTCGACATTATGTATGTCAGACAGGTGTACATACAATTTGTACCGAGGTAGAAGGTTTTGGTACAGTCGTTGTACCTGGTTTTCTTCTGTAAAACCGCCCCTTCTCCTCATCAGAGTTACTAACTCTTCAGTGAACTCGTCCACAAGTTCACCCTCTCTCTGTTTTCGAGCGAGGATCTGGTTATCAAGATCCTCCTCATACGTTGAGGGGTAATATCTCAACTTAAAATCGGCGATGAAATCGTTCCAACTTTTCCATCGTTCTCTCCGATTCCTCATCCAGAGAATCGGCTTCCCTGCCAGCATTTCGGGTAGGGCGACTAGCAACTGTTTGCCAGTAAACCCATATGCTAACTCTAATTCTCCCAGCCTCTCTATGAAGCTAGGGGCATCCCCGTGCCCGTCAAAGGAGAGCTTCCAGCTTCTCACTTTATCACATACCATTCCTGGATCCATCCAGGAGCCGGTATTCGTCGTAGTATGGTATTGTGTACGACTGATTCGTTCTGATGTGTTAGCCTGCTCATCTAACACGACATTTTCCGCACCCTCGTGACTGGCAGCGTACCTACTGGTTCCTGCCCCGCCACTCGTGGTGCTCGGGTTGGCTGCCTTCACCGTCATCTTACGATGGTGTTTGACGACCACTTTCCTCAACTCGGCCACCGTGCCCTGCGTGGGTAACCCGTAGCTGGCTGAGAGGTTCACTAAATCCTCCTTCAGCAATCGGTAAACCCACGACACTCTCGGGTCGGTCGACTCCTCTGCCGAAACTGCCTGACCCAGGTCGCTTTCGGAATCACCGTGTTCACTCATCCTAACCACTTTTTCGTCTACTTTACGCGACACTTTTTTGTCTAATTTTCCCAACACTTTTTTGTCTAATTTTCCCGACACTTTTTTGTCCCCGTTACGTGCCCCACGCATGGGCGTCAGTTTATCATGTGCAAAAAGCGTACCTGCGTTTTGCCGTGACAGCCCGGGTGTCGCTCCCGGCCGGCTAGCGTCAGTCGGCGTGGTGGCAGGGTAAGGTACGGGGACCTGGCTTCGATCACGTGATTCCGACTGTCCATGACCCCTTTTCAGTGGTTGAAATAGACGGTTCCGCGGACACTTAACTCGCCCAGATCGTCGCGTCTTGACTGGAGAGGAGGCCGCTCAGCCGGGAATCTAGACCCTGCCACTTTCCAAAGGGGGCAAGCGTCCGTTTCCCCTGCCGGAACGAAGAAATAGGATTTTGAGGATTGGAATGGAAGGGCCGAAACAGTAATATCCCTGCCCCTGAGGAGGAGGGAGAGAGGAGGCCGTTCAGCCGGGAATCTAGACCCTGCCGCCTCCCTAGGGGGGCAAGCGTCCGTTTCCCCTGCCGGAACGAAGAAATAGGATTTTGGGGATAGGAAGGGAAGGGCCGAAACAGCAATATCCCTGCCCCTGAGGAGGAGGGTGAGAGGAGGCCGTTCAGCTGGGAATCTAGACCCTGCCGCCTCCCTAAGGGGGCAAGCGTCCGTTTCCCCTGCCGGAACGAAGAAATAGGATTTTGGGGATAGGAAGGGAAGGGCCGAAACTGCAATATCCCTGCCCCTGAGGAGGAGGGTGAGAGGAGGCCGTTGAGCCGGGAATCTAGACCCTGCCGCCTCCTTAAGGGGGCAAGCGTCCGTTTCCCCTGCTGGAATGAAGAAATAGGATTTTGGGGATAGGAAGGGAAGGGCCGAAACAGCAATATCCCTGCCTCTGAGGAGGAGGGTGAGAGGAGGCCGTTCAGCCGGGAATCTAGACCCTGCCGCCTCCCTAAGGGGGCAAGCGTCCGTTTCCCCTGCCGGAACGAAGAAATAGGATTTTGGGGAAAGGAAGGGGAAGGTTTCCTGTTAGAACAACCGTGTCCCTGCCACTTTCCAAAGGAGGCCGGGACCGTTCCCCTAACAGTGAAGGATAGCCGGGGAGGGACGTGCCCCGCTCTTCTCGAGCTGGCCTGAACTCCCCTGCCGGGATTCGAGGTGACAGGTCGGATGCCCAGGTACACCCCTGCCACTTTCCAAAGGGGGCAGGAATAGTTTTGGGCCCACGTCCCGGGGTTAATAGGCGTATAGGTTGTCGACCGGTTCGGACAGGTACAGCCCATGCGATGTAGCCGTGGGTGGGAGATTTCTTAGTCATTACCGGCCGGGGTGAGAAGGATACGACTTCACGACGGCTATGAGCTGGTACACCCCTGCCCTAGGGGCCGGAATAGCTTAGTCTTAGCAGCCGGGGTTAGGAAGAAGAGGAGCTGTGGAGCTGGGTAAATAGCGGTGGAGGTATGAGGTTATGGTATGGAAAGGTGACGGGCAGAAGTAGGAAGGCCTCTGCCCCTAAGGGTATGGGGGGGGGGGGGGGTATTTGGAATAAGGATAAGAGTAAAAGGTAGAAATTAGTACTATGTACCGTTCCGCACTTATCTCGTCGAGAACTGCGTATACTCGCTGTGAGCAACGCCCGTGAATCGCGACCGCGTTCACCAAACACCCCTATGGGGTAGTAGTCTAAGTAGATAACTTTCCACTACACGAGACGACCTCGGTCAAGCACCAACTGCTCCAACTCTAGGAACTGGCTGCTACGACACCTGAGACACTACTCTCCCGACTCCTCGTTGGCTAGATGGTCTTCCCCGAAAATAATGGGGGAAACCAGTGGGGGAAGGTGGAGAGAAGGGTATGCGCACCCAGGACACTCCACCGGTCAAATTTGTTATCTCCGTCACTGGCTGTAGAGAGATAACCGAGCGTCAATTGGCTCCCTTTTCCTCGTCGCGAACTTGCTTCGTGACAATATTCAAACAAGAAGTTATGTTCATTATGTACAGGTATATATTTAGCTCATTGTTGCTATATTTAGCTCCTAAACTGCCTGAGCTGTGTTGATAAAGAGCTTTTCCCTATTATAGAGAACCCTATTTTTTTGTTATATGAGATAAATAATATGGCCTGCATAAAATAATACACCAAAAGTATGAGAATGAGCAGTTCTCCACAGATTTACCATTTACCAGATTCAAGTACACCGACACACAAAATTATAACAACAATATGACATCAGCTTAATAATAATAGCACATTGAACATCAAAATGACGCAAACAGCCATTCGTTTCATTAGTGATTGAAAAATAGAATGAGAATGAATTGCAAATTCTTGCTCCAGCGATCGATTGAATGAGTTCCAAATTGAAAATAGCGGGATAGATTAAATGTTCAGATTCAACCCTGATAAATATGAATCACAATAAAAGATTTGGGATGGGGAATGAGATAAATATCATTTAAATAAATGTTGTTTTCATGTATAGTGTTGAGTTATTGTGTGGAGCTATAGAAATCAATTTACAACTCATAAATTCAAATCACCTGCTTTTGTAACCATTTGCTAAAATATAACTATTGTAGGCTAACGCTCATTACCCACCAACAAACATGACACGAATGACATAAATGTGATAAAACTTCCCTCTGAACGAGCACATTCATCTCCTTCACAGCTCTCATGTCGTTCTCATCTACCCAAGCCACAAATTAAACTATTTTGAGTTTTAAGCATGACTTAATGAGAAATCTTATATCAAAACTGACTGTATTTCTATTTAATATATGATTTTCACTCACTTATACTGGATATACTGGAGGGATGCATCACTCGATACCATCAGTATCACCAGTATAAGTGAGTGAAAATCATATATTAAATAGAAATACAGGGTCAGTTTTGATATTAGATTGTTCATCAAGTATTTTGTCATGGAAAACATCACACGACTCAATGAGGATAGAAAAAGATGAAGAATAATTCACAAAAAAGGTACAAGAATAATTGTAAGCTAAATACTTTACAAATGAAAATGTGAATTAGATGAACGTTCTCAGGTAAGCTACCTGTAGCATAACAATTTACAAACTAATATTTTTAGTACTTGTAGTTGTAGCTACTGCAAAATCTTTGCATGTAGATTGCATTTTGTAAATTGTTTTTTAATGTGCTCCAGATGGTTCTTTTGCCGTGTTCGTGTCCTGTGGTAACAATGTGCAAGTGACAGAATTGTCAAGTGCAGTGGTTTCAGAATTACAAAACACAATGTTTACTGTTCACTCCCTACATAATTTTCAGTTGAATATTTTTTTCTTGTTCGACTGATCTAATTATTATCTTCGAAATGTAGATTGTATTTGGAGACACTAAGTTCACAAAAAAGCGTTATTTGTTCAATGTTTATAAAACAGTTACTGTATAAAAATTCAGAATTTATGCGAAGATGAATAGCTCTTATCGTCTTAACTATAGGAAAAAATGGAGGAAGCATAAAGACTACAAAAATGGCCGACCGAACTTTTACATCCACTTTTTAGGTTATGTCTTCATTTTAGCGGAAATAACAAGTGAAGACACGATAAAGCAGATCGATAAGGCGTTGCTGAAGTTTTGAATGAGTGTTGTGTTGAGTGGATTTCTGTTCCGGTTTGGACTTTTGAGGTTATTAACATAATTTGATCTGGAATTGAACGTTAACAACAAATATAAGGTAAGTAAAAATATACTTTACGGAAATTCATCTATTCTCTTACTCATAATTCTTATAATTGCAGCTTAATATTCATTATTCAAATTACTTAATTACTGTAATTCATCAATATCGCTTCAATTTTGTTAAAATTGAATTTTAAAATCTTGAATTTCTTGATCCATCACGATTTGCATTATTCACTTCAACTTTTCCAGTTGTGCACATTTATCGTTACTGACGCAGTTATTATTTTATGAGATGAAAGCAAATTTCACTCACTTGACTAGAGCATGCTTTCGAATTTGCGTGAATTCATTGTCAACATAACAGTTGACACGAAAATTCGAAAGCATGCTCCAGTCAAGTGAGTGAAAATACTTTTATCTCATAAAATAAAGACTGCAGATCAATTTTGTTATTATAATTTAAACATCACGGACCTGATTCAAGATTTTTGAACTCGATTTATTAATTAACCACAGGTGACCGCCATGAACTTTAGACTTTTAGTATCAGAAAAACATGCCAAGAAATTGTGAGAAATCTGGATGAAAACCATAGATGCTTGTCCCTTCGAATAAATAAATGATATTGCTTCTTACAATAATTTCTTTCTTTAAATTCATAGGCTACCAAAGTAGAGAAACTAATACAACATAATTTTTTGTTACAGGTGAAATTGCGTTAAGTTACCGTATTGCAAAATGACGAGAGTGTTAATTGTTGGCGATAGTCAAACCAAGTATTTCAGCAGATATTTGCAACAATGGCCTAGTGATCTGAGAGTAAGTTAATGCAAAATTCAAATTCATTTTTTTAGCTCATGCTTATTATCTGATTTATTTATCTATGGTCGTGTGTGTTAGCCTAATTGTTGCATTTAAGTTAGTAAGTTATACCAAGAGTGTTTCAGTAGTATATATTTTGCAAAAATTGCTTAGTGATCTGAGAGTACAGTAACTTTTATAAAGCTAAAAGATTGATATTACATTGGAATCTGCCAAAATGCACCATCTTATAAGGCTATTATTTTCATTGAAATTGAATGAAAACAATAAGTTAAATTTTAAGGTATATGAGGAATATACTACAGGTGTTTCAAAAAGGACGCAACCCAATTTTCAATGACATGAATTCATTACATTTGTTCTCGCAGAAGGAATAGTAGTGTTTTGAATTTTCGCAGTCTAGATGGTCAGTCCATGACCTGCTGCACTCTGGTGGCTATTATTCTTATTGCTAATTGTTGGGGCAGGCGCAGTTCAGTTTTCTGGGTATGGTGTGTTTTGAATCCAACTGTCGCTCTCGTCTCTGCTTGCTTGCAAAATGTCGAACTGAGCATTGTTTTTTTGTCTCTGATTGGGAGTTTTTGGTTATTTGTTAAGTGTTCATTCAATACGTGTGAAATCAATTTTCAATAGTCGTATTAGTAAAGTGAATTTGTAATTAGTTGAAATTAAAATGAATCCAATATGATGTGTATGCATGAGCTGAGAGAAAATTCTTATGATCGTCGAATCTACCAGAAGCTATAACCTACGGAAACTGCTAACGTGAGAGAGTGTAATACCTTTCAATTTCTTAAATCTTCACCCTCCTTCTCCAGGGTACGTGTCACAGAGACAAGATTTCACAGAGACAAGTTTTGCTTTTAAACGATAGTAGTCTCATAGGGACAAGGTTTCGTAGAAGCAAGTAGTTCTAAAAGTGGCAGTGTCACAGAAGCAAGTTCTCACAGAGACAAGGTGAAATTTTTAAAATTATGTGCAGTTTCACTGGGACAAGATCTCATAGGAACAAGTTCGCGTGGCGTGTTGCCTACATCTGAACTTGAAGGCATTCCATTTGTTTTAGTAAATTGAATGTCTGCTGTAGTTTAATCATATATTTATGACTTTTAGACCTTTAGACCTAAAGAATAATGTTAATATGTATCCAATATAAAATGAAATATAAAAAAGCCAAATGATTTTTTCATCACCGTTTCTTGAAAACCTTATGACCAAAAAAGTTTAAATTTGGTAAAAATGGTCAGTTGACGCCTTGGACGTGTGCTAAGGAAGAGTTGTTGAAATATACAAAAAAATACGCCCGAAATAGACGTATTTCGAATTTTTAGCCATCTTTTTAGCCAAAGGTTCAAATATGGAACTTTTAGTTCAGTTGAGTCTCTGTAATGTAAATACATCTAGACTGTAATGTCGTCTAGACTATAGTCGAAATACTCTAGACCTAGACTACATCTAATAAATCTATGTAAACGTCTCGTCAGAGTAGCTTACCTTCTTAAGCAACTAAATACATCAGACAGCTTTAAAGTACTAATGATGAGTTACTATGGTCTTTTTCAAACTCATTTAAGTTATGGCATAAGAATGTGGGGTAACTGCTAATCAAACAAAAAAGCATTTATCTGGCAGAAAAAGGCAATTAGAGCTATACTAGATCTTTTCCAGAGAGAGTCATGTAAGTCTCACTTTACAACACTTGGTATTATAACTCTGCCATCTTTATATTGCAATGGAACGAAAATCATATGGTTCCCAAGGGAGATGAGAGAAACAAGTTTGTTATTGGGAGTTGGATTCAGAGATGTATAATAATAGGACGTGAAAGATAGTGACTTAGGTATATTGTGAATTTACTAAATAATATACTAGATGATGTTAAATAAAATGATTATTTGAAAATTAATATGGAGTTCATTCAATAATAAACTAGAACATCACAATATATTTTTTATAATCTAATTCATGTTAGAAAAAATGTTGAAAATTATCTTAAACACCATGAATTTTAGTCTATGGATACAATACAAGAAATGGAGATTGACCGAGGTCTCTGATTCAACACGAGCGATTGGCATTTGGTTTGTGTGTGTGTGTATGTTCCGCAGTTTAAACTGAACGGATTGACCGATTTTCTTGAAATTTGGTATGAAGATACTTTGAGCAATAGCCAAACGACGTATATAATATATATATAATTTTGAATTTTTCAATATGGCGGCCCTTCGGAAATCTTACCCTTAAAATCGCCCTAACGTTTTAATAAAATCACCCCTATCAGCATAGTCGGATCAGAATGAAATTGGGCTCATTCTTCTCAGCGCACCAAGGCGGTCTTATTCCATTTATCACATGTAAGAAATTTTATAATTTCTTTTCTAAGTCCAAATTCAACTTTCAGATTTTTCTTGACAAATTATTTTTGACTTTTAGACCATCGTATCAGGTCAAATATATGCTAGAACTACCAAGAAAAATCTGAAACCCCGAAATTTCTATTTTGGGGGGAATTGGGGGGAAACAAAACTTTGAACTTTTAAACCGTACTTTGAATCAAAAAATGACAGAGAACGTTTTTGTTCAGCTATACGAATCATGTAGATTTCAGAAAAAAATTTCTACCGGGTTGTGTGGGGAACGCAGGGGAGCAATTTTCAATTTTATGCATATTCGGCAGTTGAGTTGTGGCTGATAAAGTTGTGGCTATTGTTGATACTGTAGATGGGGTTTTGCTGATGGATGTAGACTATAACTATAAGGCAAAGTTAAAATGTGAAAAATTCGATGAAATCATCTTTTTAATCGTAGCTGTAATTCAACTGAGCAATAACCTTCTGAACAACAATTTAATAAACATTCAAAATTTACATGAGTGCAATGAATATTGTGGGGTCGCATTATTACTAAATGAGATGTGGGCACTGAATTAATTTTTATCTGCAAAAAGCGAAAATGTAAGCTAGACGTAGCAGCCTAGTTCACCAAGAAATAAATTGAGAATAATTTTGAATAAATTATTAATGAACCAAATTGGATGAAAAATCATAGTACAAACCTGATTCATTGTACAATAAGTATACATTCAATCATCCATCGAAATAGTAAAAACTAACCAAAACTTTATCAGATTCATTGTTTACCTTTCTTATCAGTAATCTGTCAGCTGTAAATGAACCAGCTCTCGGACAAGTTTTGTCAAACAAATTATGCTAAAATTATTATTTATTTTCTAAATAACTAATTGTAAACGCTAAGGACCGTTCATTATTTTCCCAATCAATAAAAAATGGATTTGCTATAAATTTCACATTATTTTTTTGTTCAATCCGTGACATGCAAAATCTTATATAAGTTTCAAACCCCTGAAAAATTATAGATGTCACGTGTTTTTTTTTAAATCTTAATAACCATGGACTCAATTTCCAATCATATTTTTAATAAATTTCATCTGAATCCTAATTCTAGGTTCCATGCTTGGAACATTTTTACTCTTCTTATGCCAATAAATATACAAGTATTATTTTTTACATTATTCTGTGTTGCACCCTGCTTGACAATTGCTCTGGTCCAACTATTTTATATCACTCATTTGTGAGTCAGGAGCTCAAATTGTTGAATTTACCTGTTCAGGCTTGAGCAAGGGTAGTAACAGTATCCTGTCCCTAGTGGATCTGAATGTACATCACACACAGTGGCGTTATTAAATACAAATAATAGCAGCCACTTCACAGGTGATGCTGAACTATTGGTTACATTTTTACTAGCATAAGATCTAGGTACGACTGGAAATCTACCATGAATCAGTAATATGTCCTTCCTAAGCCTACGAGAAATAATTGTAAGGATTAATTGAGGGGCTAATTACTTTTCTTGTATGGTTTGATTCGCATCTGCCGAGTTATTCACCTTGACCAAACCTGAAGTTTTACCGCATCCGAATAATTCCAGAGAGGAAATATTTATTTCAGGTATTATTTTCAATTACCGAGGGCAGAGGAGAATCCAGCTTGACAATATGTAGGAACTAAGGATCCATCAATTCAGAATAAGTATTATACGGTGAATATTCACCATAAGTGAACATTATACCGCAAGAAAAATGTTTTATGTTAGGTACTTTTAGGAAAGCGTGGTCAGTGAACCAACGGTTGGTGGGCTCAGGTAGTAGAACTACCCAACTAATAGACTGTGTTCACTGAGCCGTAAAACCAAAGTGAACATTATTCTATTCTATTTCGCTATATTTCTATTTCTATTCTATATTCGCTTCTATTTCTGAAAATGTTAGTGCAAGGCGAAAATTACTGCACTTTGGCAGCAGGAAATATTTAGCATGTGTTTTCAACATACCCTTCCTCGAAAAAATATTTTTTTGATTAGTATTCTTTGCCTCCCCTCTACGAGGATGCTTTACCACCGCATTTGCGTTGCGAGTTCAGTAGTTGATTGAATTTCAACATGGATGTAGTTAAGGAAATCGTATCGTTACGCAATACAACATTGTACCATATTGACGATGGATTTTTCTATCGGGTGACCTCCAGCGACAAAGCGCGTGTCTATTTGAAGTGCAATGTATGCGAGTGTGCAAGTTGCGCTGCAATGCCACTTTGTATTGCAAATTGAACATTTAATCATTTAAACTCTAGATCCTCCTGAACCTGTAATAAATTTAACGTTACAGTAATAATGTAACTTTTTGGAGGGTGAAGCACCCTCCAAGTTCTGAGACCTGTGCATGGGTTATGAGTTGGATGATGATTGATGAGTTGGACCTACAGTTTTAGGTGAGTTCCGAATCATCGGCAAGTGATTTTATAGCAGAGAACAGATTATTTCTTGGTGGCCAGTGGCGTAGCCAGGATCAAATTTCGGGGGGGGGGGGGCTCACCAAGGGGGGGTCTGGGGTATAGGAGGGTCCGGATTTTTTTTTAATTTAGAGGTGTGAAAAGCTAATCTAGACAACTTGTTAGGCTCTAAAGTTCAAAAGAAAGTTTTGAAAAATTACTACCCAAGAACCTAGGTGGCCAGGTTTGAAATGATAAAGTTTGATATACCGATATCTGTGACTATTTTGAGTCAAAACCCTTGAATTGGAACTAATCATACTTAACTTATATACTGAATCTCAAAATTAATACTAATTATTATAAGTTTCATATAATTTATGTCATTAGCCTAAAACGCACCCAACCCAAAGTTCATGAAATCGGAATTTTTTTATCATAGCACACTGATTTTACACGCTTGCACAGAACTTGCATCTATTTGTGTGTTTTCATTTATAAAATCCCGATTTTATGAACTTTGGGTGCGTTTAGGCTAGTGGGTTATACTGAATTTTGACTTCAAAACTAAATTTTCTACAAGATGAGTTTATTCAAAAAGGTGTTTTATCAATAATTAACAAAGTTAATCCACTTCAAACTTGAAAATTGCATTTTATTTAATGTAATAAATAAATAATTATGGTAGTCACAGTTTTCTAACATGTTTTATTCGATTTCGTAGCTCATTTTAAATCAAAATTATCCATTTGAGCACCTAACAAGTTTCTATATGAGTAACTATTGAGGAAAAATTTGAAAAATGCATTGATCTGACTATAACTGTAGCTATATTCCATTACACAAACAGTGTTTCTGTAATCTGTTCGTTATAATACAACAAAACAGATAGAACCCTTCGGCTTTAATAAGTCCTTATCTATTAGTTATTTGAGAATTTTTTATTTCTGAAATTTCGGGGGGGCCCGGGCATCCAATCGGTCATCCTTACAAAGAGGGCTCAGGAATTTATAGCTCATCTTATCTGACTGAACGGATACCTGCCACAGCTCACGGCTATCGCTATCACTTATTTCCTAAAAAAGGTATACCGTACAGGTGTTTGCAAAATATCCTGCAAGGAATCTGCCAGTTAGCAAAAACGTATTCCTTCGAAAACGCTTTGTTACAGAAATACAGATAGCAGAAGAATGAAGCTATCTTTCTCAGTAATAAATCAACAAATTAGTACTCATTCAGAAACGTTACGCTTCTAGAGCCCTCATTTAGATGGTTAATTGAATACATTCATTGTGAAATGAGCTGGAAAATCATATAAAACAGTAACTACTGTGATTATTGAGTTATTCTATGAAATACGCAAAAAAGCCAAACGAACGCGTTTTTAAAAATGAAGGGTATGAACTTTGTTATTAATTGCGAATAAAGCATCCAGAGTTCATAGAATCAGAATTAAAATTGGATCAAAACACAGGAGAATAACAAGTGGGAAGCATCAGTGCAAAATCCGTGTGCTTTGATTAAATACAATAAAACTCGACTAAGCTTTGGAATCGTTCTTAACAGGGCTCAATTTCTAAATTGAGAAGTACCGGAGCTGTGACTTATGTACTGGGGTCAGGGGGTATGGAATACCTCCCAGCAAAACGGTAGATGGGGGGTCCTCCCCCGGGAAATTGTTGAAAATTACACTTGAATTGGTGCATTTTAAACGCATTTGAGCATGGTTATTAATGCACATATAATATTACATAATATACAAAATAATAAGATTCAGGTTTTTAAAAACAAGGTCTTTTAAACGATTTTGACGAAAAAACCGCTCTGGTGTGCTCTAGCTGAAATTAAGCCCTGGTTCTCAACTATTAGGTACATTCACATTTAATTAAAAAAAAAAAATGATTTCACAAGTTTTGAAGGAGAATTTGAAAAAGGCTTGGTTCATTGCCAATTAAATTAGTTTACCCATTAAACCGGCAATAAAAAAACGTGTTTTCATGATTATTTTGTAAATTTTTGCAAAATATCCCAATTCAGGGATTAGGTAATCTCGATTTGCGTTCAGACTGGCATTTCACGTTCACTTTATTACCCACGCAAAAGTTTCAGAATGGTGTGGGCATCATAAAAATGTATAATAGTAGATCTTGTAGCACATTTAGCCAAAATTATTTTAATTAAATTTAATTCACACAAACTATATGAAGGCCTCAGAGTTTTCTGAATTTATGATGGAATAGCTGCAATCTTTCACCCTCTTTATTTTTGTAACAAAGCGTTTCCGGTCCTTCATTAATTTGATTTTTTTTTATCTTCATGAGAAGATGCTTATGCAGTCTGGCAGAATCATTTTGAACTCTTAAAACACTCTGTACAAATAAGACACATTTTGTTTCCCCATAGCTAATACTCTTTAAAAAAGTCAAGTAATGAACCCCCCTCAATAAACTTTATCAGGCCACAACCTTGTAAAAAAAAAGCTCAGAAAATCTCAATTTTACCCCCTCCCACATCCAAAATAATTTTACCTCGTAAGACCCCCCCCCCCCCCCCCTACCAAACCAAAAGTCTGGGTGCGCCCCTGACGGTGTCTGGATCTATGGAGTTCAAAATATCAGTTACTGAGTGCTTTTAATAGTTTTCGTTTGTCAAAGGCGATCTCAATCTGGTTATAATTCTATTACCTTCAATGCTTAAGAAGGAAGAGATTCTTGGGATTTGAATAATTTTGGGTCGTAATGGGCCAGATCCTAGCCGAGGGCGGCCCACGTGGGTACTGGAAGAATCAAGTTCATTCAGTAGTAGCCTACACCCTACAGTCGCAACACTAAACCCGGCCGCTCGGCTATAACGACTTGTCAGTTTCAGAACAGGAGGGCGCCAAGTTTTCCAGGCTGGAGGGCGCACCGGGATGAGTCCTGGTGTCCCGGCAGGCCAACACGGGCCTGCCAATAATTCAATATCACCTGTGAAGTGGCCGCTTTTATTGAATAACGCAACTGTGTGTGATATACATTCAAATCCACTAGGGACAGAATACTGTTTCTACCCTCGCTCAATCCTGAACAGGTAAATTCAACAATTTGAACTCCTGACTCACAAATGAGTGATATTAAAAGTTGGACCAGAGCAATCGTCAAGCAGGGTGTAACACAGAATGAATTAAAAAAAAAAATACTAGAAAATTTATTGGCACAAGAAGAGTATCCTATATTTGTGTTCCAAGCATGGAACCTAGAATTAGAATTTGGATGAAATTTATTAAAATGGAAATTGAGTCTATGGTTATCAAGATTTTAAGAAGTATTGTTTGTAGTAAGATTTTTGAAATCTAATGAAGTTTGTGTGATTTCACCTCACTAAGGGTGTTTTTTAGACCACGAGGAAGACGGTTCGTGCCTGTGCAGTTGTAATTTAAATTGGGGGTCGTCCAGTAATGGATATTTTCCGACGACACTTTTAATCTGCGCACAAATGGAATTCCATAAATTATATGACTTTTATATTCACCACTTTGACGAATGAAGTTGACAGAAGGCGGTGTGGAATATTGATGTCTCCTCACTAGGCTGCCATCCTGTACTATCCAGCTGGTTTTGAAGTCGTAGTTTGGGGTTTTACAATGTTTTAAAAATAGACATTAATCGTCTTTAGGAGCACTACGTTGAATACTCTGTGGTCCTGCCTGACAATTTTACGTTTAACACTTAATCTGACAAATTTTTAGCCACACAAATTATTGGGCTACTCCCTCTAGGCAAATATGGCAAGGACTGTTGGAAACGCCTGAATAAAATTTTACACAGAAAAAGTCACGTGACATCCATAATTTTACAATGGTTGAAACCTCTATGGAATTCTGCAAACTAAACAAATAAATTAATGAGAAATTTATAGCAAATCCATTTTCTATGGATGGGGAAAATAATGAGCGGTCATTAGCGTTTACAATTGGTTTCTAGAAAATAAAATAATATGAGCATAATTTGTTTGACAAAACTTGTCCGAAAGCCGTTTCATTTACAGCTGACAGATTACTGATAAGAAAGGTAAACAATGAATCTAATGAAGTTTTGGTTAGTTTTTACTATTTCGATGGATGATTGAATAAATACTTATTGTACAGTAAATTAGGTTTGTATTATGATCTATTTATCTTTTATTACTTTTTATTTCTAGGTGAATTAGTCGTATGAAGCAAAGACTAGGCTGCTACATCTAGCTTAAATTTTCGATTTTTGCAGATAATAATTAATTCAGTAATGCTACCCCACAATATATATTTCACTGTCTAATTATATTCATAGATTTAACTAAAAAAACAAACATGGAGAAAAGTTCTATTAAATAAAATACAGCAGGCATTCAATTTACTAAAACAGATGGAATGCCTTCAAGTTCAGATGTAGGCAACACGCCACACGAACTTGCTCCTGTGAGAACTTGTCCCAATGAAACTGAATATAATTTTAAAACTGCCACCTTGTCTCTGTGAGAACTTGCTTCTGTGACACTGCCACTTTTAGAACTACTTGCTTCTACGAAACCTTGTCCCTATGAGACTACTATTGTTTAAAAGCACAACTTGTCTCTGTGAAATCTTGTCTCTGTGAAACATCCCCCTTCTCCATACCAAATACCTGGCTTTATCTCTCAATCCATATGAAGAAGAGCACATGCGACAGATTGGTGAGTAGAAGATTCAGTTATTCTTTCTGTAAGTTTGTGTATTGCATTATATGGGTTCGTTTGGGCTTATCGAAATCCCATTAGAAATTTGACCTGTAATATTGATGAATAAAAATAAAATTTGCATACAGTCCATTGGCATACCGGAACATTTTGGTCCTCTGGGCCGGATTTGAATTAGTTTTTGTCTTTTTGTAATTGATTTCACACGTATATGGATACGTCATGTTGTTCGTGTTTTTTGTTTGAGCTTGTTCAAGCTTTGTGTTGGTACATGCACAGCTTGTTGCAAGCTAGGAATTGCTTCGTGTCGCCAAGCATTGTTTTGAAAAACGATAAGCTACCTTATCTTAATAGTGAAAGATCAGCTTACAATTATTTGTTCAATAAAATTGTAGGAATTGAATTTTGTAATCGCATGGATGATAATTCCATTTGTCACGGAATTGATCACTGAATTGCGTTTGTTCTTGTTTTTGTATTGTATCTTCCAATTTGGAAGTATTTGTTTTTTGTATTGGTTGTTTATTAGTTTGTCAAAATGGGTGACAAATTGGAAAAATCTATTAGGCTACATCAGGCAAAGAAACAACAATTGTTTGCAAGGCTGCAACGGGTATATGACCTTTCAAAAGGGATTACCAATCCAAGTACTGCTAAACAATTTCTTACTTTATATAGAGCTGTGTCACAAGCAGTCGCCGATTATGAGAAAGCTGAAATGACTCTTCATGAATTAGAATTAGAAAAAGATGAAGAGTATAAACCCACTTTCAATGATTCTCATTTAGAATTGGTAGCATTCATTGAGGAAGCCGCCGACAAATTAAATAGAAAAGCAACACCGGCCATTGTACAACCGACAGCTTCCACAGTACAATCGGAATCGGTTTTACCTAAAATAGATTTACCCAAATTTGATGGTGAACTGGTCTGTTTTCTATGAATTGTTTAAGGCATTGGTTCATGAAAATAATTCCTTGTCTGACCAACAGAAAGTTCAATACTTGGTTTCAAAACTATCGGGTGAAGCTTCAAATATTTGTAGACACTTACCCCCTCTTGCAACAAATTATCCAGTTATTTGGGAAGCGTTATTGAGTCGTTACAATGATCCTAGATCCCAGGTAGATGCGTATTTGAAGCAAATATTTGAGTTTAGGAGTTTGAAATCAGAATCAAGGTCAGCTAGGTCTTGTGTCTATTTTAGATCATTTTTGTGGCCCTATTACGGCTTTGAAACGATTGAAAGGTACTAATATGATGGATGTAATTCTGTTATATCATGGTCTGAAATTGTTAGACTCAACCACTCGTCGGAGTTAAAGAAATGCCGACGTATGACGATCTAGTTGCGTTTGTTCAGACACAGATTAGAACTCTACCATCAGATGAGAAACCTACTAATTTTGTGAATGTAGGGAAACAAAAAAGAGATAGTAATAGGTCAGAAGTTTTGTTGGTTCAGCCTAATAAACCAAAATCGAATCGTGCTTGTAATGAATCCACTTGTTTGAGCTGTTCGCAGACTGGTCATAATTTGATAGGTTGTCATAGTTTTTTGAAATTGTCGCCCTGGGACCACTATAACTTGGTGAAAGGAAAATTTTGTTGTTTTAAGTGTTTGGCTACAAATCATTTGAGCAAGGATTGTAAGAGTCAAGTTAATTGTTCTCAGTGTAAAGAATCCCATCATACGTTGTTACATTTTGGGTCCAGGTCACACCCTACGACAGGTGTCAATAATTCGGCTAGTAAAAAGGATGATACTCCTCCTATCAGTTGTTGTTCGACGGCGTTGAATGAAAACAACTCCACCGTTCTATTGTCTACAGTCATGGCGCATGTGAGAGATTATAGTGGGAAGTTGTGCGACATACGCTTGTTAGTTGATTCTGGAAGTCAGTGTCATTTTCTTACAGCAAAAACGTGTAAACGTTTGCATCTGCCTATCACGTCTATGAAGACGGTTGTTTGTGGTTTTGGTGGTGGCACCAGCGCGGTACGTGGTCGCACTTTTGTCTCCATTCAATCAAGATTGGATGCTAATATCAATTTTTCCATTGAAGCTTTAATTGTGGATAGTATTGTGGATAAATTACCATCGTATGAGATTGATAAATCCAAGTTACAGTATTTGGAAGGCCTCACACTCGCAGACAAGAAATTTTATCTCCCTAGTAGAGTAGACGGTATAATTGGCGCAGAATTGATTCCCTATTTGTTTCAGGAAAATACTTGTCAGAGTGAACCACATGGGTTTATGACAGTAAATAGTGTATTCGGTCATATTTTGATGGGAAAAGCGCCGATCTTGACTTCATCAAAGAGTGTTTCAAGTTGTTTAACCGCAATCTGTAGTCCATCACTGGACAATTTAGTTCAGAAATTTTGGGAAATGGAAACATGTCCTGAATTGAGTCGTCCACTGAAACCAGATGAAGTCGAGTGTGAGAATAATTACAAGACTTCAGTACGTCATTTGGAATCTGGGTGCTTTGTTGTGTCATTGTTGTTTGTGGAGCCGCCTAGTAGCTTAGGAAACTCATACACTGTAGCAGAAAGGAGGTTTCTAAATTTGGAGAAATGCCTTGAATGTGATAACAAGATTGGTCTGTCTTATCATGAGATTTTAATGGATTATTTGCGCCAAGGTCACATGTCATTGGTAGAAGACCAGAGTGATAGAAGCGGTTACTATATACCTCACCACACTATTGTGAAAGCGAGTAGTATCAGTACGCCAATCCAAATAGTGTTTGATGCGGGAGCTAAGAGTGCATCTGGTTTGTCATTAAATGATGTATTGCACTCCAGTCCGAAGTTACAGATGGATATTTTTGTATTGTTGTTAAATTTTCGTCTATTTCCGGTAGCTTTGACGGCTGATATCAGACAAATGTATCGACAAATTCTGGTCAATGAGTCGTGTTGTAAATATCAACATGTGTTGTGGAGATTTTCGTCAGCAGAGCCAATCGAAACATATGAACTTAATTGTGTTGTTTTTGGAATCACGTCCTCTCCTTATCTGGCGCTTAGAACGGTTCACCAGCTGGTAGAAGAAGAAGGTGAGAATTTTCCGGCGGCTAAAGCGAGAATACTGCAGGACATGTTCATGGACGATCTATTCACCTCCGTTGGTTCGTTGTTGGAGGCCACCGAATTATATAACCAGTCAAAACAATTGTTCCAAGTCGGAGGGTTTGAATTGACTAAGTGGGCTTCCAACTTGCCGGGAATGTTAGCAAGATTTTCTGAAGCAGAAAAGTCATTTTCCTCGAAAGATTTTGAGGTGGAAAATTCACTGGTGATCCTCGGTCTTCATTGGCAGCCGAGTACAGATTTGTTTCATTTTTCAGTCAATTGTAACAGGGTAATTGCCACCAAGTGTACTATTCTGTCAGTCGTAGCTCGTATATTTGACCCTCTGGGACTCCTTTCACCATTCACCTTATATTTGAAGTGCTTAATCAAAGAATTGTGGAGATTAGGATTAGGTTGGGATAAAGAACCCCCCACTTATATAATCACACGTTGGGAGAACTGTCAAAAGGAACTGCATTTATTGTTGAATGTCGCATTTCCGCGACATGTTGGAATATTCGACAATTCGCCACTCACACTGATTGGATTCTGTGACGCCTCGGAGTCGGGTTACGGTGCGGTTGTTTATCTCAAGTCACAAAGTGGGGTCAACGCTCCCACGGTGACCTTGTTGTGTGGAAAATCTAAAGTCGCGCCATCCAAGGTCGTGTCAATTCCCCGCTTAGAGCTGTGTGCGGCACTCTTACTTGCTGAGTTGCTGAATAGTGTGGTGTCTATTGTTAGCAGTCGTCGTCACGTGTCTCGTGTTGTGGCGTTCTCAGATTCCACTGTCGCTCTGTATTGGATCAATTCTCCATCGGCCAAGTGGCAGACTTTTGTAGCCAATCGGGTTTCAAAAATCCAAGATTGTTGTGTGCATCGTTGGATGCACGTCTCCGGAGTCAAAAATCCCGCCGATTGCTTGTCGAGAGGTTTGTCACCAAGTGAGCTTATAAATAATAAACTATGGCATTCTGGTCCTCATTGGATTACTATGGAGGAAAATCAATGGCCTGTTCAACTTGAATTGGAGGAGATAGTCAATCCACCTGAAGTCAAGAGCTCGACTACGTTGACAGTCACTCACTCTAAAAATTGTCATAATAATGCAGTCTACTCGTTGATTGAACGCTGCTCTGATTATCGCCGGTTATTAAGGGTCATTGTACTGATTTTGAAAACATTGCGGATATTACCAAGACCAGGAGAATCTGATTTTAATATCGCAGAGTTGTATCTTTGTAAAGTTGTACAAAAAATACACTTTTCGTCTGAATTTGTACATTTGGAGAAGGGAGAAGATTGCTCTACCCATATACGTCATTTGTCACCATTGCTGGATAGAGGTGTGATCCGCATGGGTGGTCGGTTGTCTCGCGCCGGCCTTGACTTTGAAAACTGTCATCCAATGATTTTGCCGAAATTGGATCCTTTTGTATTGTTGTTGATAGATTATTATCACCTCCAGAATTGTCATGCTGGACCGTCATTGTTGTTGTCACTAATAAGACAGAGATTTTGGATTCTGTCCGCTCGCACAATAATTCATAATCGTATTTTTAAATGTAATTGTTGTTTTTGGACTCGGCCTAGTAATATCTCGGTCCCAAAGATGGGAGATCTGCCCACCTGTCACGTCTCTCAATGCAAACCGTTTGAAAATTGCGGAGTTGATTATGTGGGACCCATCCGCATCACTATGGCTCGACATCGAAATCCTAGTATTTTTAAGGCATATATTTGTTTATTCGTTTGTATGGCAACCAAGGCCGTGCACATTGAACTCGTCTCTGATTTGTCTACCCCAATGTTTTTGGCCGCCTTTCGTCATTTTCTATGCCATTGCAGACCCTGTCGAGTAATGCATTCTGATTGTGGGACAAATTTTGTAGGAGCTCATGAGCAATTACTACAAATGTCAAAATTGTTGAACTCTTCTGAATTTCAAAACACGTTGATTAATCAACTGTCTGATTATAGGATTGATTGGAAGTTCATTCCCCCCGGGGCCCCTCACTTTGGAGGTATTTGGGAGGCGAATATCAAGTCAGTAAAGTCGCATTTGTATAGGGTGGTTGGCGATCAACTCCTCACATACGAAGAATTGAACACGGTATTAGTCCAGATTGAGGGTGTTCTGAATTCGAGGCCGTTGTGTGTGCTGAGTGAGGACCCGTGCGAGCCACTCGCCTTAACGCCTGCCCACTTCTTGACGTTGACACCATTAAAATATTTTCCAACTCGAGAGATACCTGATGTTTCATTGAATCGTCTCACTCGATACGATCTTGTATCTCAATTGATTAAATCGTTCTGGAACAGATGGAGAAAAGAGTATCTCCAAGAGTTACAATGCCGAAAAAAGTGGTCAAAGACGTCTCCTTCTCTTGCCGTGGGAACAGTGGTGGTGGTCGACCAACCCAATCTACCTCCTTTACAGTGGCCACTAGGAGTTATCGAACAGGTGTTCCCTGGAAACGACGGCCAGGTTCGAGTGGCTAGTGTTCGACTAAAAACGGGGATTTTCAAGAGACCGGTTACAAAATTGTACCCGGTACCCACCCAATAATTCATGGGTTGTTTTTGGTTTGTAGCCGTACGTTGTCATATTATTTGTCTTGTTTGTATTTTTGGTGTTGGATTTTTTTTGTTGTTTGTCATTTGTTTGCTGCCTCTAGCCTGGCTGAAAAATAGTTTTTCAGAGGCGGGGGTCTCGCAGAAGGAATAGTAGTGTTTTGAATTTTCGCAGTCTAGACGGTCAGTCCATGACCTGCTGCACTCTGGTGGCTATTATTCTTATTGCTAATTGTTGGGGCAGGCGCAGTTCAGTTTTCTGGGTACGGTGTGTTTTGAATCCAACTGTCGCTTTCGTCTCTGCTTGCTTGCAAAATGTCGAACTGAGCATTGTTTTTTTGTCTCTGATCGGGAGTTTTTGGTTATTTGTTAAGTGTTCATTCAATACGTGTGAAATCAATTTTCAATAGTCATATTAGTAAAGTGAATTTGTAATTAGTTGAAATTAAAATGAATCCAATATGATGTGTATGCGTGAGCTGAGAGAAAATTCTTATGATCGTCGAATCTACCAGAAGCTATAACCTACGGAAACTGCTAACGTGAGAGAGTGTAATACCTTTCAATTTCCTAAATCTTTACCCTCCTTCTCCATACCAAATACCTGGCTTTATCTCTCAATCCATATGAAGAAGAGCACATGCGACAGATTGGTGAGTAGAAGATTCAGTTATTCTTTCTGTAAGTTTGTGCATTGCATTATATGGGTTCGTTTGGGCTTATCGAAATCCCATTAGAAATTTGACCTGTAATATTGATGAATAAAAATAAAATTTGCATACAGTCCATTGGCATACCGGAACAACATTAAAAAGTTATACAATACGGTAGCCTATTACGGTACCTTATGACTATTGTAGTCTAATGTATAATATTCAATAAAATTGTAACTGGAACTCGTCTTTTACTTGTTTGTTAGATTTATATGCGTAATAAGTCTCAATAATAAACACACGTTTTCATCCTTGGAGAACGACAATAATGAATACTGGAAAAGCACTACTGCATTTCAATAACTCATGACACGTTAAACCTCAAGAGCAGTATTGCCCACCGACATAATTATAGTAAAATTAATAATTACTGAAAATTGATGTTTGCTGGCCCGATTGTGTTGACATTGACGAATGCTCTATTTATTTTGGAGAGGTATTGGAAGAAAAATATTAAAGAATCAATAGAACATGTACATTCAGCCCTTCATTTTGATATGAATTTCGCTAATTTTATTACATCCTATGAGTCAGAACGAAGTAATATTCAGGAAATATCTACTTTTTCGCAAGTTTTTAATTTTACTCTATAAGTTGGATTTTCTCTTATACCTACAACCCTATCATTTTTTGTGACTGAACAAAGTATGTCGGTGATGCAATTTTACACAGATTACTGATTAAATTACAGATTTGTGGATTTTTAAATTTTGCCTCCATTTGGCAACCTTTTGTTTTGCAGGCAGAGGGCTCAACTCTCAACAGATGAAATTCAGACCAGTGGCATCGACATTCACCACGACTCACTTGTTCTGTTTTTACCCTTAGATAATTACCTAGCCATTACTTACTAATCTAGTATGTGATGTATTAGTAGGTGATGACTTAGCTTGCTGTATAAACGTTGATAGATTCAATGTTAATTACTTTCTCAGGTGACAGTCAACAGTAAGTCTGGTAGTAGAATCCAAGACATTACTTTGCCATTTGATGGTGAATATGATCACGTGGTTCTCCACCTGGGGACCAACAATGTGCCCTCCAGAGATAGGCCGGCAACCATTGCAGAGCGGATGATCAAGCTGGTGGAGGAAATTCACAACAAGCTCAATAAAGCAGACATTCACATCTCGAGTATCTTACCGAGATGTGAGAATGGATTCAAAGTCGCCGGATGTGATGAAGAAAGAATAGAATTCTTGAACGGCAAAGCAATTGTGACAAATGTCATGTCCAGACAATTGTGTGGAAGGTATTAATTTAAATCTTCTCATCAACAGAATAGAAATTTAAATAAAATTTCATTGTTACAATACAGTGAAAATACATCTATTTGGTATTTTGATTTTTTTTAAATTGATACAAAGTGTGATAGAAATTTTCCAACAACCGTTCAAAATTTTAGGGTTTTGAATTTTGTTTTGTCAAAGTCCAATTTTGTGAACAATGAATGCATTTTACTACAAACTTCAATATCCACTTTCTTATTTCAGAATTTGCTAGTAAATTATTCAGCGACAGAAAACAGTAGAGGCAGAAAAGTTTTACTTCTATGAATTACAGCTAATATCATTACAATCATCCATTATTAGTTTATTCATCCATAAGTGATAATAAAACAGATAATGAAAATTGATTTTCTTCTCACCCATGCATAGGATACATAAGTAATAACATTCAAATAACTTATTTCCACAGGTTGGACTACTGCAAATTCATTGAAAATTATAAAGGTTTCATGAGTGGCAGCAATGTGAAACGGCACCTCTTATCAAGAGATGGTCTCCACCTCTCTCCACGTGGGATTCATCAATTGCTAGGTAATATTCAGAGATCTATTCTTTCTACTTCTCATCCTGCTCCACGCCCAATGCCTGTCCCAACAGCACCTTCCTTCTCCCAGGTTTGTACTTCTTATCCTGCTCCACACCCAATGCCTGTCCCATCAGCACCTTCCTTCTCCCAGGCTTGTACTACTCATCCTGCTCCACGCCCAATGCCTGTGCCATCAGCACCTTCATCCTCCTTGTTTCCTCCTCCTCCTCATCCTGCTCCACGCCCAATGCCTGTCCCATCAGCACCTTCCTTCTCCCAGGTTTGTACTACTCATCCTGCTCCACGCCCAATGCCTGTCCCATCAGCACCTTCCTTCTCCCAGGTTTGTACTACTCATCCTGCTCCACGCCCAATGCCTGTCCCATCAGCACCTTCCTTCTCCCTGGTTCCTCCTCCTCATCCTTTTCCACGCCTAATGCCTGTCTCATCAGCACCTTCCTTTTCACATGTTCCTCCCACTCCTTGTAAATCTAATCCTTTTGGTTGGCACGTGGTGACTTGCAGGCAAAGAATTATGCCATGCTCTCAACGTCAGCTTGATATGATCTCCCTAGATCAAATGATAGATAATTGTTTATCTAAGTACTCAGCTGATTGTTCTTCTACATACAATAATAATAAAATGTCATCTTGTTATGAGAAAGTATCTCCTTCTTCCATAATCCCTCTGCCAATAGAGGAAGAAAAAGTAATTGTTTGTAAAAATAATAAAAAGAAGATTGATAGGTCAATGGGGAAAAAATCAGAGAATGATTGGTTTGAAGAAGCTCTTGTATGGAATTCTCAAGCAAGTGCAGATCTCAAAGATAAACACCATTCTTCAAATGGAGGTGGTTCAATTTGTTGAATATTTATGGTTTGGTATAATTGTGAATGTGAATAAATATTAGTTTGTTATCAGCTGTGTGGTCAGAATAGTATTATAATTTGTTTACCTGTATCAGTCAAGTTTGTTAGTAGTTGATGTTAAGTTGAGATACCGAGATCACAAGTTGTACTACATGTAAAATACATACTGAAGAATAAATCATTCATATTTATTAAAAACGACTACTTCATCAGGTTATCGGCCCAGAGCGTTTTGTTTAAAAAATATAGTCGGTTATGAAGATTGTTGAAATAAAGAAGTGAGTATCTATTTTGCATGGTGTGAAGTACGTGAAGTTATTGCACGGTTGCCTAGAGTACGGTTTAGTACGTGAGTTGTTTTTGAGTTAATAAGAAATATATATCGGTCTAAAAATGGACTTAGTAGGAAATACTTCAAATTTTATTAGATTGGAAGGAGGTAGCAACTGGTCAACATGGAAATTCCAGATGAAAGTCCTACTGCGTGGTTTAGACATTTTTGAAATAGTGGATGGGACGTTGACAAAGCCAAATGAAAATACTGCAGCATGGGTGAGCAAGGATGCCAAAGCTCAAAGTCACATAGTATCAAGAGTATCTGAAAAAATAATTGTGCACTTAATAAGTTGTGAAACGTCAGCAGAAATGTGGACTAAATTACACACTGTTTTTGAACAGAAATCTACCATCAGTGTACATTTATTGCAGCAACGTTTTCTCAATTACAAATACGACGGAGAGGACATTTCGACATTGTTTAGTAAAATAGAGGAGATGGTGAGTCAATTAAAACAATTAGGAGAGACAGTTTCGGACAAAATGATAATCACAAAAGTACTAATGACTATTCCTGAAAAATTTAACCATTTTATATCAGCATGGGAGTCAGTTCCTACGGATAAACAAAATATTGATGATTTACTATCAAGACTGTTGATTGAAGAAGAACGCCTTGTTAATAGAAGTGAAGAGGTGCAGAAGGTCGCACTTACAAGCAACACAAGTTCTGGTAACAAGAAATGCTTCAATTGTGGTAAGTTTGGACATTTTAAAAAAGAATGTAGAATGAAGAAAATTGTCAACAAAAACGATCAGCGTATATGCTACTATTGTAAGAAATCAGGTCATATTATAAGTAATTGTCGTTTCAAATTAGATAAAGAAAAGAAAAGTAATGCCTTTATAGGAGCTGAAATGGTGGGTCATTTGTCAGTGCAAGATTGGGTTGTTGATAGTGGTGCTAGTGAGCATATGTGTAATAATCGTAACTTATTTGAAAATTTTGAAGAATTGACACCACCTCAGTGGATTATTATAGGTGATGGTTCCAAGATAAAAGCTGTAGGCATGGGTTTAGTCAAATTACAGAGTTACAATGGACGTGAATGGGTTCCAACATCATTAAGTAGAGTATTATATGTTCCAGACTTGAAATTTAATTTGTTTTCTGTAAGTTGTGCTTTGAATATGGGTTATACTATGATGTCAGATAAAATTGAATGGAAATTTGTTAAAAATAATATCACTTGTGCTATAGCAAAGCGGCAGGGTAAAATGTTTATAATGATATTTCGTTTTCAAGTTAGTATAATTGAACCAGCTCTAGCTAACATTATGAATTCAAATGCAAAACAGAGTTTGTCTGTCTGGCACGAATGCTTAGGGCACCAAAATTTTGCACAGGTAAAGAAAATATTAAAAAGAAATGATATAAGTTTTTCAGAAAATTGTGAGCAAGATACATGTACTGCCTGCTTACAAGGTAAACAACACAGATTTTCTTTCAAACAAAGTTTAAGCAAAACATTTCAAACATGTGAGCTGATACATGTCGATTTGTGTGGTCCTATGGAGGTAAAATCATTGGGTGATTCTAGATATTTTCTACTAGTCAGGGATGATTTTTCACATTACAGGGTTGTGTATTTTTTAAAGGAGAAGAGTGAAGTATACGAAAAGTTGAAATTGTTCCTTGCCATGTCGAAAAAGATTACAGGAAATGAAGTTAAAGTTTTAAGATCTGATAATGGTAAAGAATTTGTTAATGAAAAAGTTAAACAATTGCTAGGTAGAGAGGGTATTGTTCATCAAAAAAGTGTTGTTTACACACCAGAACAAAATGGAAAAGCTGAACGAGATATGAGAACAATTATTGAAGCAGCAAGAACAATGATCCAGGCAAAAACACTAGATAAATGTTTTTGGGCAGAAGCAGTGAATACGGCTGTTTTTATTCTGAATAGGACAGGGTCAAGTACAGTAGATGGGAAAACCCCATATGAATTGTGGACAAATGAAACATTCAACATTAATCAATTGAAGGTGTTTGGGTCAGAGGTATGGGCACATGTTCCTAAAGAAAGAAGGCTCAAATGGGATGCTAAAAGTAGAAAGGGAATATTTTTAGGGTATAGTGAAGAGTCCAAAGGTTATAGAATTTACTTGCATGATACAAAAAAGATAGAAATTTTGAGAGATGTTATTTTCATCAAAGATTCACAAAAATGTGCTAATAACATACAATTTTTAGGGAATGAGGAAATTATTGAATCTGAAATAGAAATAGTCAATGAAAATCAGGAAGAAGATGGTGAGGATCTTTATGTTATAACAGAAGAAAATGAAAGACCAATTCGTGAGAAAAGAATGCCAAAGAGATATGATGATTATGTGTTATTGACCTACAATGAAGCCATTGTAGGATATGATAAAGAAAAATGGAATTTAGCTATAGATGAGGAAAAAGATTCATTATTTAAGAATAAAACTTGGGAATATGTTGATTTTAAGAACTGTGTGAACTCTAAAATAATAAGTAGCAAATTGGTGTTCACTGTAAAAGAGAGTGGTCGTTATAAAGCTCGTTTGGTGGCTAGAGGATTTGAGCAGGAAAAAGGAGTAAACTATGAAGAAACTTATAGTCCTGTCATAAGCAATTCAGCTTTACGACTTATTTTTAGTATTGCAGCTAACAAAGGGTATGAGATGTATCAATTTGACATTAAAACAGCTTTCTTATATGGAGAAATAGATGAGGATATTAATATGCGTTTACCTGAAGGATTTGAAGGTAATAGAATTGTTAAGCTGAACAAGGCATTGTATGGACTGAAACAAGCGCCATTAAAATGGAACCAATGTTTTTCTAATTTCTTATCGGATGCAGGTTTAGAGTGTTTGAGTATTGAAAGATGTATTTTCAGGAATAAGGATAACTCTGTTATTTTGGGTTTGTTTGTAGATGACGGTATAGTTATTGGTAATGATAAGGGGAAAATGAAAAATTTGTTACATAAAATGAGGGAACGGTTTGAAATTAAGGTTGATTATGATCCAAAATATTTCTTAGGTATGTCTATTGAGAGAGATGAGGAAGGAATAATTTTGAGACAGAATAAATATGCCAAGCAGGTGATTGAAAAGTTTAACATGGAGAAATCGAGGGTTTCTTATATTCCAATTAATATTCAAGGGAAGGAGGAAGATAATAGTGTTGAGGGTATTGGGGAGGACGATTCTTATCCATATAGAGAGGCAGTCGGGAGTGTATTATATTTATCAAATAAAACAAGACCTGATCTTTCACTTGCAGTGAATATTGAAAGTAGGCATCTAGAAAAACCAACCAGAAATGATAAACTTAACATCCAACAAACGTTGAGGTACATAAAAGGCACATTGGACAAGGGTGTGAAATATTATTCAAAATTTGAAAGTAATAGTTTAGTAGCTTATTGTGATTCTGAATATGCAGGAGATTTAGAGACTCGAAAAAGCACCACTGTTATATATGTTATATATTACTCTGGGGGGCCTATTTCTTGGTGTTCAAGAAAACAACCAATTGTGGCATTGTCAAGCACAGAAGCTGAATACATAGCTGCTGCTGACTGTGAGAAAGAGCTGTTGTACTTAAAATGTTTACTTAAAAAATTAACTAATAAAGATGTAAAAATTATTTTAAAAATGGATAATCAGAGTACTATTAAAATAATTAATAATGGAGTTTTCAATAGACGCAGTAAGCACATTGATGTGAGATATCATTTCCTTGTGGAAAAATTAAAAGAAGAGAAAATGAACATTTTGTATGTACCTACAGATGAAAATGTAGCTGATTTTTTAACAAAGCCTCTAGGAAAAGTAAAATTTCAGAGACACTGTAAATATTTAGTGAAGTAGGTAAGAGGGAGTTATTCAGTTACCGAATTTTTCTTTGTGTTATTGTTAGATATGTATTTGTATTGTAGTTATTGTTTTGTATTTTGTTTTAAGTTTATACATTCGCAATTAAGGGATGGTGTTGAATATTTATGGTTTGGTATAATTGTGAATGTGAATAAATATTAGTTTGTTATCAGCTGTGTGGTCAGAATAGTATTATAATTTGTTTACCTGTATCAGTCAAGTTTGTTAGTAGTTGATGTTAAGTTGAGATACCGAGATCACAAGTTGTACTACATGTAAAATACATACTGAAGAATAAATCATTCATATTTATTAAAAACGACTACTTCATCACAATTTATCCTCGAAAGTGTGATGTTTGTCTACGCACTTATAAAACAAGGCAGACGTTTAGTAAACATAGAAAAATTTGCCACTCTGTGGAACAGAATGTCTGTCTTGAATGTGGTAAATCATTTTCAATGTTATCGTCCTTTATAATGCATAAGAAATATTGCGGTGTACATTTTTTGTCGTGTAGATATTGCAAAACTGTTTTCAAGTCAAAATTTGAATTTGAAGAGCACAAAGAAAATTTTAAAAAGATAATAAAATGTAATAACTGTAGTAAAGATTTTGTTGACAATAGTTGTTCGTTTGATGGGGAAACCCCTTTTTGTGAGCAGTGCAATAGAAACTCAGAAACACTGCATTTCAATTCCATGTTGGAATGTAATACATGGATGAGAAATGTGAGTGAAAAACAATTCACTTCTTTTGTAAAGATCAGTGGCACTAAAATTAACAAATCAACAGACAACATCATAAAATACTACTATTAAAGATGTATGTTCCACAACAGACCAGTGAACAAAAAGTTGAAAAATTCAGTTCGTAGGCGTAGTTATGGCCAAATTCCTAATACTCAATGTACTGCGAGAATATATGTGCATGAATATAATTGTGAGAAAGTAAAGGTAAAGTATTTTTCAAAACATTCACATCCATGTGAAGAAAGAAATGTAATTTTCAGTCGATGGATGCCTGAAACTAGACATTTAGTTAAAAAATTATTGAAGGATGGTGTCAATCCAAAGTTTATCAGGAAAAAGTTCACTACTGATATTAGCAGTGATATAAAAAATATTAAAAAAGAGCACTTTATGACAAATAAACAAATCTTGCAATATAAGTATCATTTATTACGAAAAGAAAGAGGTTTTTGCGATGATGCAACATCCCTTCAAAATCATTTAGATAAACTTAGCGCTGAAAATAAAGTGTCCATCTTAGCATACAAGCCACAGAAATGTTGTACAAAAATTGGAGACAAAGGTTTCGATCTGTTGCCTGACAATGAAGATTTATTTGTTTATGGGTTCCAAACAGATCGTCAATTAAAATTATTGGAAGAGGGGGCCTCACGTGTATTGTGTATTGATTCGACACACAACACAAACCGATATGGATTTTATCTATTCAATCTATTGGTACCCGATGAGTTTGGTAAAGGGTTCATTGTAGGTCAGTTCATAACGAATAGATTATCTAAAGAAGTAATGGTTTTGTTTTTCAAAAGTATTAAAGATAGGAGTCCCAATTTGAGGGTTAATGCTTTAATGACTGACGATGATAAAACAACTTGGCCTGCCTTTGAATCAGTTTTTGTTTATAATGATCCAAACCTCAGACCACGACATCTACTTTGCAAGTGGCATGTGGTCAGAGCACTTAAGAAAAATTGCATTAAAAGAATAAAAAATAGCAAACTCCGAATTGAAGTTTTCAGTAAATTGATGGTGTTGCTGGAGTTAAAGAACACTGTCGAATTTGAAATGGGGCTTTCCAGATTCTTGAAAGACTATACAGACGTGAAAGGGCTTTCATCCTTTATGAATTATTTCGAAATTTTTTACTCTAACAGACCTTGCAAATGGGCCATGTGCTACAGAAATTTTTATCACGCTAATACTGATACAAATATGTATGTAGAATCGTATCATAATAGATTGAAGCGCAACCTTAATCGTAGAAGTAATGCTAGAGTACATGATTTAATTGAACTGCTGCATGAGATGGAAGCTGAGAGATGGCTGGAATTGTGCAAACGACGTCTGGTGGGGAACCACATCTCGATTTTCAAAATAAAAGAGACGATCGACACAAAAAAGGTGTGCTCATTTCTGTTGATGCCATCAATAGAATTTCTGATAGTATGTTTGAGGTTGAGTGCAATACAAAAGAAGGGATTAAATATTTTGTTACTAGGCTTTCCCCAATATGCACTCTACCTGACCATTGTTACTACAGGTGTAGCAATTTGTCTTGCGCAGGCCTCTGCTCACACCTTTTCAAGTGTTCTTGTGATGATGTTTCTAGTTTGTGTAAACACGTACACAGGGTATATTCACTGAGCATGCGTGATGTTCATTGTGAAGTGGGCATTGTTAACAGTAAATCAAACAACAAAAATTCAAATCATAATAATTACAATAATAATAATAATGTAATATGTGATGATAGCAATAGTAACAAGCTCCAAGTTCCATTCATGACACCCAAATTTTCACCCAACCAAAAGATGACTTGTCAACCAAGACTTTTTAAAACACTTAAAAATCAAAATAGAAAGAGACGTCTGGAATTGAAAAAACCAGACATGATTGAACATTCAGATTTGAAGAAAATGTGGTTGGGATCTATTTCTGAAGATGAAATATTCACGGATGCTGAATATAAGAGTAGTATTAATCGCGTTCAGCAGCCAGTGCCCCCGCCACCAACCGCAGCTGAGAATACTTGCTTTACTGAACCTATTTCAAATTTTGAAACAGCCCGAAAACCCCTTAATTTTGATAATTTTTATGTTACTCTACTGGAATTAAAATCCCTTGATTTAAATATTTCAGTAGATGAAGAGAGAAAATTGAAAGAATTTGACCGGTTTTTCAAAAGAGGATGGTTATTTGATTCAGTCATTGATATGTTCATTTATATTCAAGTGAAAAATAATAATAATAGTAGCTTTTTGATAAGTAGTTTATACTATCAGATAGTTGCAGAACAATTGAAAGTTTCATCCAATTCTCAAATTAATCTTGAGAAGTGTGTTGAAAGGTTCCCCAAAGAGAACTATAAGAGCTATAGAAATATTTTCATTCCGTGCTGTATTCATTCACATTGGATTCTTATTGTAGTAAAAGTAATTGAGAAGAGAATTCTTTTTTTTTTGATCCATATAACACAAGTATTAACAATGTGCAAAAGCGTCTTTTGGAACTTTGGATAAAAGTATTGAGTAGTAAACAAATTTTAAATGAAGACGTTTCTCAGTGGACTCCCCCGTACTCCCCACCACATACACTCCAACCTGCAGACGATGCCGTCAATTGTGGCCCACTAATCTGTTTTTATGCATACAAAGTTTTATTGGGGGAAAGTCTTGAAAGTCATTTTGATACTAATGTGTTTAGGAAATTAATATTTGACACCATTTATTCCCGTCTCTAAATTCGTATACTTTATAAATAAATAAATATGTTTATTGACATGAAAACGCCAAATTTACAGCAAACTCTGTTGAGGTAGATTTCTCGCCATAATGTTCTTATAGTAAACTAATAAATAATACATTTATAATATTAAAATTAAATTTAAAAAAAGGTATCAAAGGTCAGTCAATTAGCTTTAAGTATTAATCTAATTGAAAGTAGACTCCGTTTATCAAATTAATTACTCTTTTTTTTTAATTTTATAATATCTAAATTATCAGAAGTAAGAATCTGTTGGCAAAACTTAAATTTCTATTTCATCAATTCATTTGGTTAATTATTATACATATCTAAAAATTAAATATAAATATCCTTTATAATGTAATAGCCTATTAACTTACCCAAACAGCAAGCTACAAATCAGCATTCATCACAAGACATTTCTTCCAAATAATTCCACACTCCCACAACCCAATTATGCCTTTGCCTCCAATAGTGAACATGTTTGTGGCCAGTACTGCAGCGATGGACTACAGCAGTACAGTCATTGTAATTAATCACGGACAAAAATAACGTACTAATTAATGAGTTACTTTGAAATACTGTTCTTAAATTGATAATTATATTACTAAAATATATAATAGGATTAACTTCGTATTATTTTTGTAATTTATAGAAATCTACCACTTATGTCACCAATATTCGCAGATTTTTGTTCTCTATAAAAAATGTTTTTAGTAATTTCAATTGAAAAAAACTTCACTTACATTAATTTTTTTTTTTACACTAATTATTAACTTTAAAATAATTCGATCTGACATGGCTTCAGTACCAAAATTCTTGGCCCAGCTTACCACTAACTCACAGAAAGGTTCAAGCAGACCCTTGCTTGGTCACTTGTATCTCTTTTTTTTTTAAATACAATGCTCTGATAAACTATTTATTATTTTTTTTTTTTTTAATTAAAAGAATGAGTCCATAGACTATTATATATATATTCGTATGACAAATTGCCAATCTTTCGCTTCTCAACACCACGAGCCAACCAATCAACACCAACCACCTCCTACTTCTTTACTGGATTCCTTATTGTAATACTGTTCTAATGCTTTTTCATTGTATCTTGCTTTATTGATATTTTTGACTCAGGTTTTTTTTTTGAGGATGAAGCCCACATGGGTCTGAGACCTGTGCGTGGGTAATGAGTTGGATGATGGTGATTGATGAGTTGGACCTGCAGTTTAAGGTGGGTTCCGAACCCATATTCATATTCTCAAAATTTAATTTTCTCTTCATGTGAAATTTAACGACATGCAGTCAAATATTTTATTAACAACGCAGTTCGTCATGGAACATGAAATCCAGGAATTTAATTTTCTCATTAATTGAAGAGAGCAGATTGTAAGAATATACAGATAAGGTATTATTAACTATTATTAACGGAGTAATTGTTAACAGAAGCACATTATTAAGTAATACGCAAGAATCCAATAATACATATTTGTGTGTGAGTATATTTGAGTTGCAAGTAGCTGGGACGTTTTGGATACCTATTAAATTCATTTCACATTATACGCTATTGTTTCAAGTTGAAGTTCTAATTGCAGATGTGACAAATTATTTTCATTTAAAAAATCTTAAATTTATTTTCTTGCAGCATTCAATTGTATATTTTATATAGGACGTTTAATAGTGTACGTTTCTTTTGGCCGCTTTTCTCCTTTTTCTTTGTTTTATGTCTTCAGGAAAGGAACTGACAAAAGCAGATACAGACAACTGAACAACTAAATAGTTGTCTATGCAAAACTCTAGCTGTTCAACTTCAAGATGTGGATGTGTTTCGAACTTGTATTTCACCTTTGACTCTAGTTAGGCCGGTTGTTACATATGGAGCTGAAGCTTGGACAATTTTGGGCAGGGATGAGAGAGCGCTGAGGTCCTTCGAGAGGAAAATGTTCAGGAGGATCTGGGGGCCAATATGTGATGGAGGAAATTGGAGAGCCAGACACAACATGACAAGCGAAATTCTAATCTGTGGTGAACGGCTAGTAGTTTTGTGAGGTGAAAATGTCATCAACGTTAAAGATTATGTTATTAGACAGTTTCCTCGATTTCTAAATCAATAAAACTATTCATAACATTACAGTATTTTTAATTGTCAAATATTGATATGATAGTTGCTTTCATTCGTGATGCATAACCAAGAAATCAAGCCAGCTGGTTGTTGTTGATGTTTTGGCTTCGCTTGTCTTTGATGTGAACGACGCCATTTGAAAAGCATTGCAGACAGTGCACAGGTAAAATTTGCTCGCTCGGCATCGCTTTGGTGTGAAACCCATCTTAAGCTGTGTGCATAGTGAAGCGTCGGAGAGAAAAAAGCAACGCTTCAAATTCAAACACAGCTGTTGTAATGTAGTTGTGCATAGTGGAGCAGTGCGTTAAGATCGCATGTGGTTATGTAAATGAGTTTGACGCGATGCTCTTTGCTCTTGGACGCTTCAATATGGTTCATAGAGCCAGATCTCTTACATGAATTTGTCAACTGAAATTTTGATTGTCATCCTGTAAATTTTACAATTTTAGATTGTTGAAAATCTAGTGAGTTGCTGTTGCGGTTACACAGATATCAATTAAAGTTGACATCTGGCATTGGCAGAAACAAAGAGGTACCAAGTAGGCTATTTAAAAATATAGGCTATGTAATACATATTTTTTGCTAATAGTTTTAGCAAAAGTAAAATGAATAGTGAATCAATATAATTAATTAGCAATATGTAGTAACTTACCTATTGAGTGCTCTTTTTTTCATTTTATGAATGAAAGGTAAATAAATATTTTATGAATTTACGTATGAATGTTAGGTAAGTAAAACTGGAAACGAACTCAAAAAATACAAATCTCCATGTACAGAATATACTGAGGATCAAATCAAAACTTCAGAATTGACCTTATTGAGTTTAAAAAAACCTATCATGCAGATTGACTGTACAACATGTTCATGATGTCGTTCTCACAATAGCACAGGCTTGTTTCACACCAAACTGGAAATTAATTACATTGGATCATATTATGGTTTGAGAAATCGGGCTGAATTTTTTAAATCGTAGATCCAATATAATTTATTTCCGGCTTGCTGGTTATGTGTGAAACAAGCCAAAGGGTCACGATGTACATTATGTGCATAAAATAGAAACACTGATCCGACACCTAAATTTCAGTCAAGTTATTAATGTAATAAATTACATAGTTATATCTTAGCGTTTCATACACTATATAATATTATTTATGAAATGTAACAGTCATACAAGAATTTTATTGGATTCAAATAAAAATCTGATAAATTGGTATTTTTCAAACCCCATCAATACTATTATAGCCGCTTTTACATCAAACTTCAAAACAATTTTTGAAAACGCACTTGTTTAATAAAACGTTTCAAGCCACTGAAAAACATTCGATTTTGTCAACAAATTCTAAAGACGAACACTATAGCATTGTTTTTTTATTTTGTTTGTAACAATTGATCTATACTTAAGTGTAAACGCAGCTTTTTAAGGTTGGTTTGATAAAAAATTACATCAAATGGTGATGAAAAAAAGGCGAATGAATGACCATTGCCAATATGACACAAAATCAAATAATATTATATTGATGGATGTTGGATTCCAGGTAAGTTATATTTGCTTAATGATCTGCTTAATGATATTTGGACCAGTGGCATATAATAAGCTACAGGGACAGTTTTTGTGGGGGAAGGGGTGGCTGACCAGCTGTTGGTCTGGGAGGTGCCCGCCAGGTGGTGAGGGGGGATTCGAACATACAAGGGCCCTCCCCCATGGAAAAATTGAAAATATAAGTGAAAACACAATTTAAGACTGCGCTTGAGTTGGTGACCCTGCTTCAATGACTTTATGTTAAAAGCTTTATTATCACCTACCCGGTGGTTTGGAATCCACCCCAAAATAGGTCCACCATGTTCCTCATAACATGCCTCAAACGGCAAGTGCAACGGAAGTAAGAGTCTCCTCACAATAAAAGCCATATGCTTATTATTTATTATTTTAAATTTTATTTTGTTAGAATTATACCGTAGCTCAAGTATGAGCTCAACTTGAAGAAAATGCTGATTGTGCATCTACCATTGTTTTATTTAGAATTTCGGGAGGTGCTCAAGCCCCCTGTGCCCCCTTATATACGCCCCTGATTTGGATTATTCAACAAGATTAAATCATTGTTCTTCCTTTTTTCAAAGCTAATTAAAAAATAAACAGTCAACACAGAACAGATAATATTTTTTTTGGTGGAGTAATTAATAGTAAAGTTCTAATATACAGCCAAACCGCATTAAGTAATCTTCCGTCACAAAAATTGATTATTCAGTATACAGCTACGATCACAATTAATTATTACCATTGATCAGGGATGTAAGATGGTTCGTCTATGTTATTACTATGAGTGTAGAGCAAGTTTACCTAAACTTAGTAAGTACAAACTAAGTAGGTAAAAAAGTATAAAAACATACTTAGTAAGTACAAACAAAGTAAGTACTATGCATTGAAAGTAACAAAGGTAGAACTAAGCCAACAATATGTCCAATGCAAGCATATATTCTTTAAATGTGAAATATTTTGAAAAACCAATTCACATTGAATTTCATAATTGGCGGTTTGCTTTTGCAGTTGATGGCTGGAACATGAGTCATCGCCATAACCTTCTAAATAAATAAGGTATTCCCACGGTCAACTATAGAGAAGACTGCTAATAATTTGGTAATAATATTTTGGAATAATAGTTTTGGTGTGTTTGATAATATCAAAGTATCCACTTACTTTTATATACTATATTTATATGTATTTGACAAGAAAATTCAATATTGACCCTTAAACTATAATAAAATAGTTTATTAAAATCTCAAATTCGTGATCAAGCATCAAATTGTAAGCATAAATCATAATAATTATAGCTGGAAATAAAATGTTATATATCAAGAAAGCAAGAGCCGCCATTTTTGTAGTCTTTTGCTCCGCCATTTTTTCCTACGTTTAGGTAAACTTCAAATTCAGTTTAGGCTCAACCAGTCAACGGGTGTCTACGGGTAAACTTCAAATTCTACGGGTAAACTTCAAATTCAGTTTAGGCTCAACCAGTCAACTGGACTACGACCAACTGGACTACGATCTAAAATAAAATCAGCTGTTGACCAACTCGCCACTAATGGAATGCGGAATTCACAGATTCATAAGAAATAGAATTAGGAATGCACCAACCTATAAGAGCATAAAATCCCTCTCAGTGATATATTGTCAAATAATAATGCTACTGTTAATAATCAATATTGAATGATATCATTTTTTTAGATTTGTGAGCTGAAACTCATTGATTGTTCACACAAAACCATCAATTCATTTGACTTTCTGAGACTTCTTTCATAATCGCAATAATGTGTCAGCAGAATTTTAATATATCGATCTATCTAGCATATTATAAATTGAGAGTACATTCGCATTACTTTGTTTTACTCCTGATGGATGAAATTCATTATAATTATCATTTTTTTAAATAAATAAAAGATAATTTGTGAGCTCTAGTGCGGTTTGAACGGTTTTAGCCTATGGTTGAACAATATTAACCGAAATGATTGATACGTTGGCACACTGAGCTGTGTGAACTGGCAAATTTGAAACTCAATTTTCAATGGTAATTTAAAACTATTATTAAAATTGAGTGGGACAATTTGCATTATTTGAATCATGAAATATAAAGCATTATGTTGAAACCAGTGACTTTATAACCAGTTTTTATTATATTGAATCGTGCTTAAAATACTTGATTAAACCAATATTTTATTATGATTTGTACGATCTATCTCTTAGTTAACTTATTTCAACGTACTTGGATAACAATCTATGGTACCGGTACCAATGTACCATATCTATTGCTGCACATTGTACTGCATAATCTTTCAAGAATAATACATATTTCTAGTGCATTTATAGTGTCTGATTCAGAACTAGAGAGTGAATAAAAAATAAAACAGTGTACAGACTAGAGTGAATAAAAAACTAACAATGCATTGTACATACTTGTGTATGTGGGTTTATTGAAAAGACGATTGAAACAATGTTTTACAACGCATGATGCATTAAATAAATTCTAACATGAGTACATAAAACTTATGCTTCTCTTGAAAACATGTTTTTCTACCAACCTAAGCCTTTACTGGACTAGCTACAACACTTCCTCCCCAGCTCACATCATCACAACAAAGCAGGCGCTGTTCATATTGGTGACCATCTCAAATTCAAGCACCTTTACAAACTGTTTTTACTAAAATAGGAGCGCTAGTTCATTTTTTTCTAGAACTGTATACTCTGTCACCAATACTATAGTCTCAAGGAAGTTGTTTATTAGGAATTAGAAAGATTAAACTGTCAGTTGTAGGAAATGAAATTGTTTGAAATTGTATTCTCAGTGAATTTGTTGAATACAATAATACTGTATATTGATTTGTTATTTTTCATCTTCCTATAAAATGCGCCCAATAAATTTTGCTCACTCTTTAGATAAGAACAGTTATTTGCACGCGCAGTTTATATCAGTATTAGCGAGTGGAAGTGTAGAATGCTACACAAAACTCTTGATTGTTATTGTAGGATTTATCAGTTCAATAGTCAAAATAGCTCCAACATCTGTTTAAAGGTACGCACGCGTAACAATCACAATATTGAAAAAAAGTAATAACTTGGCTGAAAACGTTATAAAAAAATCCAATCACAGTTATTTATTTGATAAACAATTTGTTGTGGGTGGTTGTCACAACATGTCAAAATGCCGACGGGCGGTAGAGCGGGGTCGCCCTTCTAGATCTGGTTGTTTAACTTGGCCCTGAAGAGGGCCGTTTGTGTTGAAGGAGGCCTAGATAGACCTCATCGATCTGCTCCGGGGATCCGGGAGTGGGCCCTCAGGAGTTATGGCCGGCTGGAACTTCACTGGGCTAATCGTGGATAAGCGCCAGGGTAGGTGGCTGGTGACAGTCCGGCGGTCGATCGGGCTGAGCAGTTGGGGAACTTGCAGGAACTGGTCGATCTGATGGAATAGTTCTTCCAAGCTCTCGGGTTCCCTCGGCGGGGTGCGTGCCTCCTCAATGTGGGCGTCGAGGTGATTGAATAGTCCTCTGAATCGGTCAGCTGGTAGGGGTTCCCCGTTTAGCCCTGGACGGGTCGGGTCGTAGCCTTCGATTGGACTCGGTGGTTCAGCATGCAAGTAGGTAGAGCTGCTTGCTGCGATTCCCTTCACACCCTCAGCCAAGTCACTAAGAATAGGAGGCGAGGTAGTGAATGGAGCCGCGAGCGAATCAGCGTCAGTTACCTCTGCCGCTAAAGCCGAGACCGCCCTTGACTCTTCCTTCAACGTCCAGAGTTGACGAAGGAGCCGGAGTCGCTGTATCCGCCTTCCTGCTCGCTGACGTGGCATAGAAGGAGGAAGGTGGTGAAGAAAATAATAACACTGATTTAGTTAAGGTCGCTCGACAAAACGGGGGTGGGGGGGGGTGTTTCCGCTACAGTGAGGTGCTGTGGTCAGCGATGTCACACATCGGCAGAGTAACACCAAGTAGGAGAGTGAGCTTCCTTTCAGGAGTAGTGAATGCAATGCTGTTGGCTGAGCGGTGCTGGCTTATATACGAAATTCTGTATTTCGCCTGAGGGAGAGGCTAGGCTCGCGAAAGTTGCAAGTGAGTGGGAAGTACACCTAGCGCCATCTGTTATCAGCCCGGGAAACTAACAGCGTTTTCGCCAAAGCCTACTGGAGAATGAGCGCGAGGTTCAAATGTATTTACCCCCGTGAAGCGGGGGTATGTCAATCCCCCCCCCCGTTTAAGAGCCGAGAGCGAGTGATTTATTACAACAAAAATATATACAAAAGTTTGAATACATTGGTGAGTGCCACATAAGATAATGGCCTCTAAGAGTGAGTAACTTAAATCTACTGATGAGCATCTCCAGGCGGGGCTGGACGTAGTTGATCCTCGTGGACTTTTAGAACCTCCTGTTCTCGAGTGATCCAATAGGTGTGTCCTTGTTGGTGTGCCACTGAGTAGGGTCCTTTCCATTTGTGGGCAAGTCCGGCGTTGAAGCGTTTGGCCTTGTTTGACAGAGGGTGGGTGCATGTCAGCACTAGGTCACCGAGTTGGTAGCGAGCTGGTGTCTCGTCGGCTGGTGTGGTGGCAGGCAAATAGTTGTCCTGGTTCTGTCGGGCTTGTTGTTGGTTTTGAGCTAGGGTCGTCAACCGATGTTCAACAGTGTCTTCCCAGGATTGAGGGGCGAGTGTGGGTTGATGGTTCCATTCGCCAGGACGCTGTAGGTTTTGTCCGAATAGAAGCTGGCTGGGGCTATATCCTGTAGCAGCATTCTGTCGGTTTCTTAGGGTGAAAAGTACCGATGGCAGACGGCACTCCCAGTCCTGATGTTTGTCTTGGATCCTTACTCGAAGTCCTTTCTTGAGCTCCTGATTTCGCCTTTCGGTTGGATTGGCTCGAGGGTGGTAGATTGGTGTTGTGAAGTGCTCCATTTCCCATTGCTGGCAGTGGTCGAGCCAGGTCTTCCCTGTAAACTGGGTACCATTGTCGGTCAGTAGTATCCTCGGGTATCCCCACCTGGGGAAGAAATGGGTTTGAAGGGTACGACAGATGGTTGCAGCCTCCATGTTGGGTAGCGGGTATGCTTCGATCCAACGGGAGAAGGAGTCGGTAACCACCAGTATGTAGCGGTTCTTGCATTTGGATAGTGGGTAGGGGCCCATCAAGTCCAAACAGACGGTATCCCAGGGTTTCTGGGGTCGTCTTGGTCGTTGGTTGGCGGTGGTTGCGCGGTTGTAGCTCTTTGTGCAGCTGCACAACATACAGTTCCGTACGTAAGCTTTCACTTGGGCTCTCATTCGTGGCCAAGTATAATACTGGGAGATACTTCGGAGGGTTTCGTCGCTTCCTGGATGACCTGCGAGGTCGTCATCATGGTGTTGATAGAGCAACCGTGCCTTGTAGTTTGCTGGAACCAGGATACGCCATTGGGGATCTTGTAGGCTGATGTTTCTTTCCAATAAACCGTTGTGGAGTCGGTACTGGAGTAGGAACTTCTGGTCTGCCGGTGAGTAGTTCGTGGGTGGCGTTGAGTTGAGTTCCTGCCATCGTTGCTTCCGCCCTTCCATCTGTGGGTCGTCAGCTTGGGCTCTCCGCAGGTTTTCAAGGAGTGTCGCCTCTGTTTCAATGGCATTAAGTGTTGGGGGTTCCTCTACGGTGTCTGGTTTTTCCGGGGGCATGGTGCGGGTTAGATCATGGCATCCTTCTCCCACGGGTTCGCCAGTAGGTTGTCTGGATAGAGCGTCAGCTAATTGATTCTCTTTCCCAGGGCAGTGTTCGAGGGTGAAGTTAAACTCCTGTAGTAATAGGGCCCAGCGGGTGAGCTTAGCACGGCTGTCCTTGGAGACGTTTAGCCAGGTGATGACTTGGTTGTCGGTTCTCAGGATGAATGGCTTATCCTCCAGATATGGGCGGTAACGCTTGATAGCCCATACCACAGCTAGACATTCTTGCTCGTTGCTATGGTAGCGTTGTTCTGTGGGGTTGAGCTTGGCACTGGCGTATGCAATGATGTGTTGGTTGTTCTCAATTTCTTGATACAGAACCGCTCCTAACCCGATTTTGCTAGCGTCTGTTTGCAAGATGAAGTGCTGCGAGAAATCGGGCCGATGGAGTGGTTGTATGTGGGTTACTGCCTGTTGGATGTGTCGGAAGACAGTCGCTTCGGTGTCAGTCCATCTCCACTTTGCTTTGGTGCTGAGTAGTTCGGTGAGTGGTGCACACATTTCAGCAGAATGTGGCAGAAATTCTCGTAGCCAACCCACGAGTCCTAGGAATTCCTTGAGTCGTTTCCGGTTGGTAGGTGGCTCTGCGGTAACGACAGCTTGGATGGACTGTGGCTTTGGTTGGTTTCCTGCTGTGGTGATGACATGCCCTAAGTATTCTAGTTTATTTCTACCGATTTGGCATTTGGCGGCAGCAACAGTCAGGGTATATAACTCCAGTCGTTCGAGCACCTTTGCTAGGTGTAGCAAATGTTCTTCCCAGTTCTCGGAGTATATTATGATGTCGTCCAGATAGGCGTAACAAAACTTGTCGATGTAACCACTCAGGACGGTGTTCATCATGGACTGGAAGCAGCTTGGGGCATTTCGTAGTCCGAAGGGCAAAACCTTGAATTGTAGCTTCTCTCCATATGGGGTGGTGAACGCTGTGTAGGGTCGCGACTCTGGTGTCAGTGGTACCTGCCAGTAGCCCATCCGCAGATCCAAAGAGCTGAAAACTCGGGCAGTCCCCAAGCTTCGGATGGTATCATGTAGTGTCATCTGAGGTGAGGTGGCAGGGATGGTGATGGCGTTCAACCAACGGTAATCGATGCAGAAACAAGCCGTGCCATCTTTCTTTGGGACGACAACAATAGGTGAATTATAGGGTGTGTCAGTTGGTTTGACCAACCCTCTGGATTTTAGTAGGGTGACTTCATCTTCAATTACTCGTAGCTTTTCGCTGGAGTAGCGATATGGGCGTCGGTTTATCACCTTGGGGCTGTTGAGCTGGATACTGTGCACGGTTGCCGTGGTGGTTGTGAGGGGGGTGCTCTCGGTAAAGATGCTGGCATGCCGCTGGAGCAACTGTTGTAGCCCTGGTTGGTGGTCAGTTGGAGTGGCGCTGGTTAACTGATTTATCAGTTCTTCGCTCATTTCTTCCGGAGGGGCTGGCGGGGTTGTCCAGAGGATGGCTTCTCGTTGCTGACGGCCGATGATTAGGCGATCTCGTTCAAAGTCCATTACTGCGTGATTTGCTGTGAGCCAGGGGCGACCCAGGATCACCTCTTCTCGTAGGTCGGGTAGACCAAGGAAAAATACGGAGTGTGACTGCTGTTGGATCTGTAGCATCAGGTGTCCCTGGAGGGTTGTAGAGCAGCTGGTAGTTTGATTTGCGAGCATCACTGTTTTTTCAGTCATCTGGGCATCCGGGCTGTGAGCGAGGTGGGCTGTTCTCACAAAATTGTGCGTGGCTGCTGAGTCAAGCAAGGCGTACACTGGTTTTCCCGAAAGGTGAACAAGGATCCGTGGCAAAGGCTGGCCGGTTACCTGTAGGGTCATAGCAGCTGGCTTGGAACTCGGTGTGGGGTGGGCTGGACTCATCTCGGTGTCTTCTACAGCATCTGTGCTTACCGTGGGGACGGATGGCGTAAGGGAAGCCAGCGTGGCTGCCTTGACGACCAAGGAGGGGCTGGTGCCTCCGATGGTGTGACCAAGACAGTCAGTGGTGTTGTCCTTGGGTGTGGCTGACAGAGTGTGCAGTTGGGTCGAGTGAGCAGTCGTACCTCTTGAGTGCGCTGGTGGTAATTGGCGTGGCAATGGTTTTGGAGCGCTTGTTCTTGGGGAGGAGGGCTCGGCTGTAGTTGGTGTCGGTGGAGGCGGCCGTGGCTGGGGCACAAGAGCCGGCTTCACTGGTGTGGTTGGCGGGTGGACTCCTACTTGCCTGGCTGGAGGGGCAGAGTCCGGGTCTCTCCAGTATTTCCGTTTCCCTGAATTTTGGCTTTCAAGACAGGGCAGTCCCGATGGAAGTGTCGCTCCGGGCAGTGGTGACAGTTCGGTGGCTGGTTATAACGGGGGGCTGGAGTGATGGCGGCGGCGGCAGGTGCGGCTGGTTTCGGCTTCGGGCGCTGGGCGAGGTCGCTCTCGAACTCGGTGGCTATGGCAATCAATTCCTCGAAGTCGGCAGGTCGAGCAGCTCGTACCAGGGTGCGGAGCTCGTGACTCAGTTGACTAATGAGAAGGGAGATAACCTCTCCTTCGGCGAGGTGAGCTCCTAGTCGCTGCTGAAGTTGGATTTTCTGCCTGAGGAAATTTTCTACCGGCTGGCTGGTTTTATGGGTTGCCCCATAAAACTCCTTGTGGGCTTCAGCGATCCGGTGAGTCCCAGAGAACCGGGTTTGGAGGCGGCTTTGGAGTTGCTCCCAGGTAGAGATGAACTCGCCATATTCTTGCCACCAGGTGGCGGCGTCCTCTTGTAGTTGCGTTTTTAGCAATGGTAGCCAAGTGTAACTGGGTACACCGTGAGTGTGTAGGATGGCTATGCTCTGGGCCATGAAGCAGGCAGGGTCTTCATGTAGCTTTCCTCGGAAACAAGGCAGAAGGGAGGCCACATTGGTTACTGGAGGATGAGGTGAGACAAAATTGACCGGTGTGGCTTCCAGGGCGGGTCTCCCGCTGGACTGGATACCATGGTTGTTTGGTTGAGCCAGTGTTGGGGTAGGCTCATTGGCAGATGGTGCTGTGGTTACCACCTGGTTACTACTGGCAGGGGGCAGGGCAGGCTCGCTGCTGGACTGCATGGTAGTCACCTCCTGGTTGCTGCAGGTGTTGGTGGAACCAGATGGGTGGCTGTCTTGGCTGGTGTCAGAGGTGGGGTTTGTGCTGGGCGTGTCGTCTGCAGAGGTGGTGACAGCGGCAGCTTCGGTTTGCCGCCGAGTGAGCACCATAGTGGTGACGGTCGTTGTGGTTGCTGGGCGCCACTGGAGAGTGCTGTCTCCAGACAGTGAGGTCTAGAAGGTGGTGATTGGGTCTACTGTATACTCTACAGTAAAGTCCCACGTTGGGCCGTCAATATGTTGTGGGTGGTTGTCACAACATGTCAAAATGCCGACGGGCGGTAGAGCGGGGTCGCCCTTCTAGATCTGGTTGTTTAACTTGGCCCTGAAGACTTGGCAGCGTCAGTTTGTGTTGAAGGAGGCCTAGATAGACCTCATCGATCTGCTCCGGGGATCCGGGAGTGGGCCCTCAGGAGTTATGGCCGGCTGGAACTTCACTGGGCTAATCGTGGATAAGCGCCAGGGTAGGTGGCTGGTGACAGTCCGGCGGTCGATCGGGCTGAGCAGTTGGGGAACTTGCAGGAACTGGTCGATCTGATGGAATAGTTCTTCCAAGCTCTCGGGTTCCCTCGGCGGGGTGCGTGCCTCCTCAATGTGGGCGTCGAGGTGATTGAATAGTCCTCTGAATCGGTCAGCTGGTAGGGGTTCCCCGTTTAGCCCTGGACGGGTCGGGTCGTAGCCTTCGATTGGACTCGGTGGTTCAGCATGCAAGTAGGTAGAGCTGCTTGCTGCGATTCCCTTCACACCCTCAGCCAAGTCACTAAGAATAGGAGGCGAGGTAGTGAATGGAGCCGCGAGCGAATCAGCGTCAGTTACCTCTGCCGCTAAAGCCGAGACCGCCCTTGACTCTTCCTTCAACGTCCAGAGTTGACGAAGGAGCCGGAGTCGCTGTATCCGCCTTCCTGCTCGCTGACGTGGCATAGAAGGAGGAAGGTGGTGAAGAAAATAATAACACTGATTTAGTTAAGGTCGCTCGACAAAACGGGGGTGGGGGGGGGGGGGGGGTGTTTCCGCTACAGTGAGGTGCTGTGGTCAGCGACGTCACACATTGGCAGAGTAACACCAAGTAGGAGAGTGAGCTTCCTTTCAGGAGTAGTGAATGCAATGCTGTTGGCTGAGCGGTGCTGGCTTATATACGAAATTCTGTATTTCGCCTGAGGGAGAGGCTAGGCTCGCGAAAGTTGCAAGTGAGTGGGAAGTACACCTAGCGCCATCTGTTATCAGCCCGGGAAACTAACAGCGTTTTCGCCAAAGCCTACTGGAGAATGAGCGCGAGGTTCAAATGTATTTACCCCCGTGAAGCGGGGGTATGTCAAATTCAATCAATCATGATTGTAAATTAGTGATGGTACAAAAGTGGAATCACAGCTACTTCCATAGTTAAATTATATTATTAGCATTCTATTAATGCAATAAAAAGAAATTGAATGATACCAAAGCATATTAATTTTATTGGAAGAGTTTTTGTAGCCAGGAATGGATAGTTTAAGTAACAAATGTACTCGTTGCTGATATAATCTGGACACCACTTGCTGCTATTTTCAATAAATGTTATGAGCAAGGATATTTTCCCAAACATTTTAAATCGGTTAAGATAAAACCACTGTTTAAATAAAGAGATCCCTCTAATCCAAACAATTACAGACCAATCAGTCTCATTATTAATTTTGCTAAAATTATGGGGGAAATAGTCAAGAAAACAGTATTATAATATTCTAGTACATATGAAATAATAAACAGAAACTAATTCGGCTGTAAAATCAATAAGAATACAGAAGAAACCATAATAAAATTCACAAAAATACTGTTTCTCTGAACCTAAACTCCAACATGATTTTTTTTGTATTTCTCCATAATATAATAACAGAAAAGCTTTCGATACTATTCTTCATGATTCCTTCTTAAAAAAAAAAAAAAAAAAAAAAAAAACTAGAGGCAGACGGCTTTATATTCCTGACCTCATTAAGAGCTATTCCTACAGGATAGAACACAATCACTTTCACAGAAAATGAAATTTTTCATTTCAACTTGCTAATAGGCTACTTCTGTAATCTGAGCTTTTTCTGTTCAAGAATCACCTCATCTTCTGAGTTCCAGTATTTTCAATATCTCTGCAGAAATAATGTTTAATTCTAACTCTAAGGCCATATATCTGACGTGAAGGGTATTCAACAGCTCACGCCTGAACTTCGTTAATAATTTATTTAACATACATGCTTAATCATGTTTCTTTTCAGGAAATTCCAATAAGAATGACTTGAAGACAGCTATTAAACCTAATGACAATTTTGAGTTTATCAATTGATAGTGTTTCTTTCCTAACATCTCTGTCAATGGGTTCCAGCGTCACATATTGCACAAATTGCAACAACATTTATGCCAAGTTTAGATGACGTCTGTCATCTACCTCATTATTGGAAACCGACGCTTTGTATAAAAGCGGTCTAATGAATTAAGCTGCATACACACATAAGTTCACAGCTTTGAGCAGGTCTTCAATTAAAAAAAGTAACTTTTTGCAAGCTGGTTGAGTTTCAAACAAAATTCTCGTGTTGCAAACTGAGTTTTGTGTGTAACTGCAGGTACGGCCTCCACTCTCCACAAATTTAATATCACTAGCCATCCAAATAAAAAGTTTCAAACACTTTTTAAGCTCAAACTTGAGCTAGTTTGCATTTCTCTGTTTCAGACTAAAAAGCTGCAAACATTTCTGTAGAAAACAGCGACTTGTAAACTAGGCGACATGTTACAAATACTATTGTCAATTCGTGCATTGAGGATGGTAATTCTCTACTAATTCGTGCATTGAGGATGGTAATTCTCTACTATCAGCTGCTGGAATCGTCTCGTATCAGGCAACACCGCAATATTTCATAGCAACCTAATTTGGGGGCGTGAACTATAAACATGAGGCCCCCATTGTACATAGTCGCGAGCAACAATTTAAGATAAATTACATCAGCTGAGTGTCTGATCGAGCTCAACTATGCCATAGAACACAAAAGCATTAACATGTTTGGATAGCCATCAGCTGAATTTTTAATCAAATTTAACCGACTGGTGTAATTTAGCCATAAAGGTCGCGCGCCGTTATAGAAAAATGATTTTCTAATAAAAATAATTCATGTCGACTAAAACGCAAATAGCTAATTGAACACTGCTTTCTATCTGATGCAGTACCATTACATAATATTGAATTAGAATATGAGTATGATGTAGACCACAACAGTAAATTGATGTATTTATGTAATTATCAAATACACACACATATCAAATAATTATATACATATAATATATATGTGTGTACTGTAGTTTTCATATAACTTGGCAGCAGTATGCTGGGTTCAGATGTAGCATGTTCCATCTGCTACACGCTGCCAAGTTATATGAATACTACAGTATGTGTGTTTGAGCGCATTATCTCACTTCCCAAGGAACGGATTACTTGAAAATTAAAAACTAGAGTCCAAGTTTTTAAACGCTAAGAATTTGGCAACACTTCAAGTTGTTGCATAACATTTTTCAGGTTTGTTTATCTTAAAAAAAAAAAAATAGCTCTGCGCATGCATAGGTTAGACATGAGGAGTGATTGAATGTATTTAGTTATCTGTGATGTTCTCCATGACAAAATGCTTGATGAACTATCTAATATCAAAACTGACACTGTATTTCTATTTAGTTATCACTAACTTAAACTCCCAAATCATTCAAGTCGGCGCCGCTGATACACATTATTATTATTGTCATAATCATCATCAGATAATTATATAATTTACACATTATATATATAATTATAACAAGTAAGGAGCCGTCACCCTTCTTCTTCCACTCCATACCTCCGCTCACTCTGCTGCTTTAGCCTGCGCATGCAAAGAAACCATTTCATTAAGTTTGAGGAAGTTTAGCATTGACATAAATTTCACGCAACCTGTCAATTGTGATGAGAAATATAATGTGTTATATTTCTTGGAGTTGTATTTCTGAATAAAAACAATAGAACATTTCAATAAGAGATTTATTCCAATAACGTATACATGATATTCAACAAAACAAAATACATCATATAAGATTATATTGAATTATGACAAATTTGTAACTTATAAATCGTAGTTAGTTGGTCATGTTGAATCAACTTTCACAAACTAATATACTATTATAATGATAATAATGGCCTTATAATTGACAAAATAGTATAAATATATCACTATAATAATACATTTGTTATAATAATATATAATAAAATGATAATATTAATAATAACCGATTTCATTTTTTCTAAAATAAGAATTTGTTGTTGGTAATAATAAAACATTTCAAACTTTTTATTAAGATATATAAGTCAAGGTTTGCTTATTTTATGCAAAGCAACGATGTTGGGGTGTCTGTGCAGTTTAAGATGAGTTATCAGGTCTGAAAAAAGAATATAAAAAATTAGAAACAAATTAACATTGTTTACAAGCAGAGCTGGCTCAAGGGTAAATTACTACCTGTGCGAATCATGGCTGGCAAGCCCTTAGGGTGCTAGACGAATCATTTGTAATTTATGGTATTTTTTGTAGTTTCATGTCAAAGTTCTTATGAGAAAGTTTTTATCTTATATCAATTCAGTATTCATAAATGGACGCTGTCTATGCCCATATGTAACCACAATAAATGTGATTTATTTGGTACAGAGGCGCTTTTCTTCAAGAAACATAAGGAAAAGTGAATATATCCTGATACTCACATGAGAAGTTCAATGTGCACATTATTATAGTATAATACAAAATATTTCCATATACATTTTCCATGTACATTTTTGTGTACTCACTATGAGTGTGTCGTGCCTACATGTCCCTTTTATGATCAATGACTGTCACTTTGTTGAAATGCTGGATAAATGTTGGTGAAACTCGTAACTGAGATAGCTGTTTGACAATGCTATGCTGGAAGAAAGGGTGGATTTCATACCCAGAATTCATGTATCTTCAATAAAAAATTCACCCCTTCCATGCCTAATTAGGCTAGTGGATCTGGCAATACAATAGAGTGATCTGCGACAACAGACACGCATGAAAAAGATCATGATTTTTAGAGCGAATCAAATCTTATAACAACAAGCAATGCACAGAAAAATGATAAAAGATGTCATTTGAAACAGTTCATTAAAAATTTGTTTGGGGAAAAAAATTCAAAACTTTAAGATTATAATCGATCAATCCTACTTTACAATATCGACAATTTACAAGCATATGTACCCCAAAAACTAAGAAATGATTTTCATATCTTCAAGAATTTGTGCTCAAGTGGATGAGCAGTGATTGTGATTAGCAAAATATAAATGAAGCAGTTAAAAATAAGAGCACAACAGAATATACAAGCACTACCAAAATCCTAACTTGGAAATTGGCTATGTGAGTTTTTATTAGATATTACTCATTACAAATAAGCAAATATAGCCTACAGAAACTAGGTGAGTGAACGGCTTTCAGGTCTCATTTTATAATTTCCTTTTATAATTTTATTAAAACAATAATTACTCAAATTAATTATTTTGAAGCTGAAATACGTAGTCTTAGCTGCTATTAACTTATTGTTTATTATTTGTAAAGTGACTATCTCAATATGTTACATTGACAGTAGTTAGCCGATAGTATGACATTTATTATTTCCTAACCTAGTAATTGCAGACTTTGTCTATTTAAATTGATTTTTCAACAGTATTTCTCAAAAGATACAGGTAATAATTTTCAATTTATGAGCATATAATTGTGTCTTACACTGACTCACAATTTTGAATGCTTGAAGTTCAATTCAAGATGTCATATAATAGAGTCAAATTTAAACAAAGTTTGATGGTTGATGTTAGAATTGATAGGACACAGTGTAGTGAAAAAATGAATCTTCAATATATATATTATATCACTTATGTATGGTATTACAAATTCTTCTGGATTTGGTAAAAATGCAATCAATTGGAGCATTCTAACCTCTTGGTTGTACCACATTCTCACAAGTAAGTATGCAAGTGGCTGTAAACTAATTATCATAGTTTTTGTGCAACCTCAAATGCAAGAATCAATTAGAAGCAATTTTGGTTCCTTTGAAATAAATAAATGCCTTTATTGAACATTTATATTATATAACAGTAACATAAATTTGTATATTGTCAGCAATTCTCTATGGCAAAGCGCCGTCTGGAGGAGTTGTTGGATATAAATTACATTTACATACAAATACAATTTAAATTATGATTTGAGCCAATTGACAATTCCTTTGAAATATATTAGGTTGATATTTGAGAAGAGAGCTCACCTGATACTTCATAGATTGTTCACAAGCTGTGAATGATGCTTGAATTATAAATAAACAATCCACTTGCAATAACATTCAGTAACGAGTTCAGAAATGATAGTTCAGCCATCAGGTGTAATTCTCTGAAAAAAAAATTGAAATGAATATATATAAAAATGAATGTCTGTCTGTATGTATGTTCCCTATAGACTCCGGAACCGCTGAACCAATTTTTATGAAATTTTCAGGCACAATGTAGAATAGTCCTGAGATGGTTCCTCGCTGAAGGACACAAAAAGGAGAAATCTACCCTTAAAGAAACAGCTGATAGAAGTCAGCAGTTTTTAATCATATGGCACCCCCTTAGTGGCGTTATCTACGCTGTCTGAAACGCAAAGACTTTGCATGTACTGTGTAGTCGGAGCCTTGCAGTATGTAGGAAACATATGACTGGTTATGATGAATTGTAATTATGCCAGGTTGATGACATCTATTAACCAATGCAACTAGAAATATGAAATGAAGCCTCAGAGGGAGGTGGTGAATAATAAAATCAAATACCTAACTTCTATCCTTAAAGTCATAGGTTTAAATTTAAAATGTTTCTTCATTCAGTGGTGGTGATTAAGAAAACAACGAAGGAGGCCTCTCTGATCAGCTGGAAGAGCCCTAGAACTAACTTGTTCCCTAATAGTCCTAGAAGGTTGAAATTTGAAATGTAATATCAGATCTCAATCTCAGTGGGAGGTGGCGAATAATAAAATCAAGGCGAATTTTTTATGAGAACGCAGCAACGCGCGTCGGGCCAGCTAGTACTATATATATTGTACTGTAGAGCTGTTCAAATAATTATTATAAACACATGGAACATACACAATTATGTAGACATATACTTCATGCAACTAAAAGTTATGACAGGGATAAGAAACAAAATGGCTATGAATAAAGGTATCTCTGATATGGAACGGTACTATCATCCATTCACCAAATTGAGTCAGTTAATAAATAAAAAAATCGAACAGTGTGAGTGAAATTTACAACTGATGATACTAAAGCTTGATTCATATAATTCATTCATGACAAAACACAATTAAGTAAAGATACAACAGGCATAGCTAAGGTGACCAGACGTCCCGTTTTTGAGAGGCATGTCCCGTTGTCCCCGCCATCCTTGTCAGGACACCCATTTGTCCCGTTTTGGAAATATTAGTTACTAATATTCTACTTCATGAATAGGTTTTTTCATTTATTGAAAATTATTATTTCTCTAAATAATCTAAAAGCTAAACTTAAGGTCTAATTACAATAAATTGAAGCTTAGCTCCAAAATCCCTCATTATTATGAGCAGACTTTCATTATTATTCGGTTGTCTTTTAATGGTGAACATCGATGGCATTAAAAACTACAGTCTCATTTCAATATAAGATGTGTGAGAATGACTACAAAGATATCTTTGTATAGAGAAGAAATAAAATTTTCCCCCATTTTCTGATCAACTTTTAAACACCCCCCCCCCCCCCGGGCCTATACGTTCAGTTGTCCCGTTTTGGAGTTTCAAAAATCTGGTCACCTTGGGCATAGCCCACTACTGCTTCCCTTACAAATTTTTAAATGAAAAAATAAATTTTTATGTCAAATGTCATAAGGTTGTCACATAATCGCCTTATTCATTGAAAGTAGCTACTTGAACATGTGTGAATCAACCTGTAGTTTTTCAGCTGTAAGGCCCATTCTACACAGGCAGAAAAACGCAGCAGGAACACAAAAATTTGATTATGCTCTGCCTATGTTGTCTCCAGAGACCAAGGTTATTAACCTTGGTCTCTACAGTCACTACCGTATACGAGCACTTTTTTCGGCACCGAATTCTATGCTTTGAAATGTTCTCACATACTTTGTTATATTTATGTAGAATTCTACTAATGTTGGCACACCACGAGAATAGCTTTTGCCGAGAAGTGGACAGAGAAATGTAGTGGGAGAAATGTACAGTGCTGCCAACAATGCATACGATCTTTCTCCCTTGACATACCCTGTCATGTGTAGCGAATACTATCACGGTTTGTGTAGAGGACTCAGAGTTGGCGACACTGCTATTACACTAATATTTTCAGCCAAGGAAACATTTTCAGCGTAATAGCTATTTCCCACTTCATGGCATCGACAATCCAGAGACATTCTTGTGCTTTGGGCGGCAACATTGACAATGATTGCCATTACATTGGAATAACTATTATCTGTAATGGAGCCTACAATAATTTGGCGGGTCTATTATTATCAATTCCAAGGGGTGAGCACACCTAGGTGTACCCACACAAAGGCATTCAAGGCAGATTGAGAAGGAGCGCCAGTATGGCAGAACAAAAAGCTTTTTATGAAACACACATAATGTACAAGCATAAACTGAAAAATTAATAGCTTTGTAATTAACAATCTTAAAAACATTTATTACTCCAACTCATGATTGAAACCAAGGTAATTAGAAGACAAGGTAGTGTTCAACAGCATGATGCGTAGTAGCAAGTTACAGCCAGCTGATGCAGTGACATCATGCAGGTCTCTTTACACGATTTCGCCTATCTTTTACGTGATAAATTGCATAACTTTATAGGTATTTTTCTCAAAATATATATGATCTTCAAGAAACTTGGACGTCTCCTACGGTTTATGATAATATATTCAAGTGTTGATCTACGGCATTCTTAATATGATAATACAATTACCTGTTCAATTCAGATCACTCGATAATGTTATAGCATGTACATAATACAAGGATAGTAGTTCACGGGCATTCAAGTTATTTTATTTCTCTTCAAATTAATTTACAAGTACTACGGAAGATTAAATATTCATTTTTTTGGAAAATTGCTTGGAGAAATAGATAATATGCAATTTCAGTGAGCACATAATATTTAGTTGAAGGTCAATTATTTGATTACGGTTAACTGAATATATTTTTCTCCAATCAATTTCAACACTCTTCCAACTACAGAAGACGAGTATACTGTTAAAAGTATTGAAGGAAAACAGCATCATGTAAACAATATATAAATTATTACAATAAAAATGGATGGTTGTAAATTACATACAATGAATTAGAATAAAAAATTCACACAATTCAATTGAATTCCATTAAACATTGAATATTTAACCTTCCACAGTACTTGTAAATTAATTGAAGTGAGTTTGAAGACAAATAAAATAGCTTAAATAACCGAGAAGTACAATCCTTGATGTTATGTGCATGCTATAACATTAACAAGTGCTCTGAACTAAATAATTGTATGATCATATAAAAAATGCCGTAGATTAACACTTACATATACCATAAACCAAAGGAGACATCCAAGTTTCTTGAAAATCATACATATTTTGAGATAGACTTACAAAGTTATGCAATTTAACAAGTAAATTATAGGTAAAATCGTGAAAAGACACCCGAATGACGTCACTTCATCAGCTTATAGGGCTCAACAGATAGCGGAGATGTGCGAGAACACTACCTTGTTTTCTAATTACTTTGATTGAAACAATATAATTTAGCATATTTTTAATATAATATTATTTATTATAAGGAGCCTCAGCCAGAATGAGAAAATTTTGGGCTGAGAATAGGGAAAAAGCTAAGGAAGCCAGAAGAAAGTGATAACTGGTCTTGTGTGTTCCAAAGATGAACCAAACGAAAAAATATTATTTCTATGACTCTATAACATCAACTAAATTATTTACAATTGTCATAAATGACAAAAATGATATTACAAAATTTAATAGTCACGGCTACAAAAAATAAAAAGAAGTTTGAATCGAGAAGTCACACTCTTTCTCCCTCAACTTGTATGAAGGAGAAAGAGCCGTAAATCTAACAATCAGATCGAAAAGTCAGCATTTTTAAAAATTCGATTTTCAATTTCCTAATGCCTGGACCAAGGAGATTTTCACTTCTCATCCAGACCTAGTGCCTGACGGAGCTAGCGGTCATCGATGGTCTGAGATTTCCCGATTTCTCCATTGGTAATCAGGTATTGTAACACATTTTATATTATACAGTATTTGTAATGTAGACCAAATATCTTTTTAATCATTATAAAAAAAATATATAATAAAAATGTTCGTCGGAAGAATAATTTAATACTACATAATGTCACTTTTGTTTTCATTTTAAATCGGAATTTCTGTCTCATCACCATTAACAGTACTGTATGTTAAAAATAAAATAATAAAATTAAAAATTAATAAATAAATAATGTTAATCCAATAAATGAGGGAGATTAATTAAAAATTGATTCTGTTCACTAGTAGTAAAATAAATAAAAATTCTGTATTTTATATTGACTAAATAAAAGAAAAAAAAATATTTAATTACTGAATTTTATTCGATTTACAAAAACCTTTTATAAGTTAGAATAAAAATCAAATAATTATAAGTATATGTTCTACCATCACAAGCTATGCTGACCCCATGAAATATGAATTAGTGAAATATTATTGTCGCGCCCTGTCTTTCACGATTCATAGGGTAAGGTTGGATGTGGTAATTGAGGGGGAATAGGTGCAATAATGATATTCCACCATAACCACTTATTACTGAATCCTTACCTGGTGGAGGCTACAAATAATAAAAGCGCTGTCCTTTAAATATATTCAATGTTACAAATGGTGGAGCCAAATCATTACAAATGGTAGAGGCGAATCATTACACAATGTTCATAAGAAAAGAAATATTATCTTCTTCTTATTCTAAATTCAAATTAAGTTCAGCTAATTGGTCAAAACGGCACATAACCGGCTCTGGGTAACCGATGTCAATCACCCGGCATAATTAGCCTACAATGCATCATATGATTTCAAAAATCGGGTGGGTGAAAGCGCTCCATATCATAAAATGATCAGTCTGGTAAACGACAACGGTTGGTTACTCGACTGCCAGTTATGTATGAAACTATCCTATTTGAACAAAACTGAAATGAAGACATCAATGAATGCTCCTTTTTGTTTGATATTGGGCTAAGTATTGGGCCGATCCTTGCGAAACTTGGATAGAACTAACGCTGAATGATGCGCTTTTATTAAAAGAAATTTGATCGGTTCAATAGTACCCCAATAATTGATGAACAAACATGAAAAAAACATGCCTAATTGAGAGCCTCCTCCTGTTTGGAAGTTGGTTGAAAATTGAAAAAAAAAAATAGCTTGGTTTCTTTCATATAGCGCTTGTGACCAGAGGGTTGCATGTAAACAAACAGGTGTATTGGTTATGAATGCACGCTCCACTGCACCCCTGCCATAAAAAATTTTAAACGCTTTAACTACCATTGTTCTCTTTGAATACTCATATTATATGAATTTCGAACGATACTTTTCGAATATAGTGTACTCGACAGTGTATGTTTACAGACGGTTGCTTGTAGACAAACCATAGTTACATGATCGTGAATGGTTGCTATGGTGATGGCGAATTCTGTAATTTCCTAAGCTCCAGATGAAGCTAACAAAAAGTTCTAAAAGAGAAGAAAACATACCAACATGGCATTACCAAGCACTGATGAAAGAAAGCTGTACAGGCAGAGTCAAGTGATTAGAAGGAGCTACATACCATTCAAAATGCATACACCAAATACAGTAGGTTGGCCAGCAGACTCTTCAACCTTTGACCGAAACAAGCAGCAGACAGACATCGTGCTGAAACAGGAATTTTCTTAGTTTCATTGCCAAAAAAATTGAGCTTGCTCGAGTTGTACTAAGCAGCAAGTAGGATACTCTCATTCATTTGAAAAGTAATTAGGCTACTGTAATCACAATTATTTTTAGTGAACAGCATAGTCAAGTTTAATTGACAAAAATTCATTGAAAGAATTTTTCAACTCCCTGTTTGCCTACTCATTTATAATATACCTCCAAACATCTACATAATATAGGTACTGTGTTTCCAGTAAGGTAAACGTACTAATTATTAGCCACCTACCTAATATTGACCCCTTTCACTTTCAACTTCGAAAATCGGGGTTGCACTTCCGTATTTAGTCTAGTGACATAATCGGCTGAAAATCGATAAGGTAACTTAGTCGATATATTCCAAATCTAAACCTAACCGATCGACTCTCAGTCAATTATTTCGGTGGATCAGATACGGAAATGCAGCCCCAGAGCCGTCTAAGCTAAGCAACTATCAGCAACAAAAATACTTTGCAAAAAATGCCACCACCAATATAAAGGTAGAAAGATAATCTATCAGATGATTTACATTACATTAATAACTGTAACTTATGCAATGAATTCAGGTATGAAAGTTGTTGACGAGCAATTTAATGAATGATTTGCATTTGACTCTACTTACCGTAGTTTAAGTGATGTAAAACAGCTCTAGATAGCAGTTCAACAATTCGAGCGGTCGGGTTATTTCACTAGATAGAAATTCAGATTACTATAGGTGGATCGACCATAAGAATACATGTAAGGTGATGCCATTCTCGTGGCGCTCCACCGATATTTATTTATCAAGAAATCTACGTTATTAGATAAAAATTTCATAACTTGAACATTAACTTAACCAATAAAACTAAACCGTTATGAAGCTCAGTAGATAGAAAAACAATTACGCACTGATGCTACCAACGTATAAAAGCATAATATCTCTGGTAGGTACTAACACCGATTTTGCAGACAGTTCCGAGTTCAAAAGCATTCCAACTTCGTGAATTCCGCATTCCATTAGTGGCGAGTTGGTCAACAGCTGACTTTTTTCCACTGATTTTGCCAGTAGTCGAGTTGGTCGTAGTCCAGTTGGTACTCCCCCCCAGTTCAACCACTGATGATGATGCCATGAGCATTGAAACTCGAGTTTGGTTTTTTAAATAATAAACATCTTTAATGTGGAATAGACAACATCTGTTTTATTCATTCACCTTAATATGGAGAAGTTCTACAACATTTCTGAATCAAGTGTTAATACTATAATTGTTCAGTAGGACGATTATTAACAAACCCTACAGTACAGAGTTAATAATAATATTAGGTTGGTCTTGACAATATTCTGACTGAAATGGACCTCACAACCGACCCACAGGTGTATTTAAAAATTAGCCCCATCAGTGACAAACTTGATGCGCCACTACTTTTAAAACTACAAACTAAATTTGCAGCGCAAAATTAATTCACAGATTTTATAATTAATAAGGAGAAAATTCATATCTTGAATATTGATATCTTTTTAATTTGAATAATTATTTACTATGCATAGTTGATAGTTGAATGATGTAGTGACTATGTACACTATACGTTCGACACAGACACTATCAAATACATCGTGTATAATTTTTTTTTTTAGCTAACATACAATCAATGTGAATACAACAGGCTATTACCCAAAATTGCTTTTCACAAAATTTCTAATTAGAATCGAAATCATAGGTTAGGTCTGTTCCACTAAGAATTTCACCTTGAAGCACAATAACTCACGAGTATTTTTCAGAAAAAGAATGCTAATTTAAAAAACACCATTACAATCCAAAAATGATTAATATAATTTTGAAATTTCTGAGCCAGAAATCTACACTAGTTACCACAGAGACATACTCTTATAATGGGTATTAAATGGTTTAAACATGTTTTGTAATGTTATACACTTTTTAAAGATTGATTCCATTTTTTTGTATTCACTGTCCATGTAACATATCACAGTGGCTGTAGTCTCCCCCAGAGACAAAATAAATTTGGAAACTTTAACTAGCCTTTAGAGAAAACTTTTGATAATAGAGTCAATAAAGGTGCCTGAAATCGCTAAAAATGTGGGTCTGGTGGTACTATTTTTGTTTTAAATTCCAATGGAGTAAATTCCAATCTCACTTTTAAAACAAGTTTTCGAGTACCCGAATCAGGAAAGGTGGGGAATCAAAATATGGGAGGGTGAATAGTTTTTTTTTTTTTTTTTTTTGTAGATTACGTCTTGGAGACTCCAGTTAAGGAGTATAAGACAAGTCAGATCAACAATATTATACACTAGATACCATAATTACTTCCAATTAGTTGAGGTGAGACTTAATTTTGATGTGAAAGGAACTCTTGTACACTATAAAAAGCTTTATCAACTAAATATTTCTTCAATTGTTTTTTAAATATTTCTATATTTTCAAGACTCTTCAAAAACTGCGGTAGCTTGTTGTAGAATTTCCTACCAATATAACTAGGTTTTTGTTTGAATAAGCTACTATTGTGACTCACCAAGTGATAATCTCCTCGGCGTCTTGTATTATAATCATGTACATCAAGATTTTGGTTAATATCATTCGTTTTTACATATAAAGTAGCTTCATACACATATAAGCAGGGTACAGTTAGGAGACCAAGTCTCTTGAACAACGGCCTACATGAATCTAATCTATTTACTCTTTCTATACACCTAACCGCTTTCTTTTGGATCTTAAGCACCCTATCAAGATTTTGTTTTGATGAATTACCCCATACTAAGATAGCATACCTAATATGTGACAGTAAGAGCCCATGGTAAGCTGTAAAAAGTAACTTTTTGTCATTCAATCTAGCGAGCTGTCGCAGGACAAATACCCCAGATGAAATTTTACTACATATTTTCTCAATGTCCAGGTCAGTCGTCTATCCAACGTAACTCCTAGAAATGCAATTTTTTCTTCCTGGTCTAATTGATTATCGTTTACAAACACGTTTATAGCCCTATCTTCATTTAAATTCTGTTTGTTTTTGAATTGAAGGTATTGGCATTTCTTACTATTTATAGTTAATTTCAACTGATTTAAAAATTGGACAATGGACTGCACACCTATATGGGCACTTATTTCTAAATTATCTAGAATGGAATTGCTGAAAATGAGTGATGTATCATCAGCAAATAAGAGGGCTCTACCACTAATTAATTCTTCAGGTAAACGGTTGACATATAACAAAAAAAGCAATGGACCTAGTATTGACCCCTGAGGCACTCCAGCTTGCACCTCTAATTTATTAGATTTATTCTTTACTATACTATTACCAACTACTGTAGTTAGTTCTACACATTGTTTTCTCCCAATAAGATATGATTCAAACCATTTCAGTTCAACCCCATTTACACCTACATTTTGCAGTATTTCCAATAAAGTTCTATGATTAACACAATCAAATGCCTTTGACAGATCTAAGAAGACTGCAGTAGCTTTATCACCTGAATCTATTATATCTATTAGTTTTTCAACCAGAGAAACTACGGCTGTTTTTGTTGATCTCCCTTTCTGGAAGCCATGCTGTTCATCACAGATAAAGTTAGCTTCTTGAAGGTGCAGAAGTAACCTATTTAGAACTACTCTTTCTAAAATTTTACTTATTACATTTAAAATACTAATGGGCCTATAGTTTTCTACCTTTTCTCTATTACCACTTTTGAAGATTGGCAAGATCTTCCCCTCTTTTAAGTTATCTGGAAAAACACCTTGTTCTAATGAATGATTGATCAGATGAATCAAAGGGTCTAACAATTGATCTTTACATTCTTTCAGAATTTTACTGGATACCCCATCCATTCCTACAGTTTTTTTATTATTTAAACTAGCAATGATATTTGACAACTCGTCTTGGGATACTGGGTTGAATTTTAATTCGTTCTGAATCCCCTCAGTATTCCTCATGTTTGCATCACTAATACCTGTATTAAGAGATTTTTTGAAGATTCTTAGCAACCAGTTGATAATATCTGTTAAAGAAATTACAAATGTCTACACTATCATCAATATATTTGTTATTTTCGTTAATTATTCTGGGGACACTAGTATAAGCATCTACATGAGCTACTTGCCTATTTTTGTTTATTACATCCCACACTGCTGTGTTAAAGTACACACTATTATTCAAAATTTCAGCTGTTTTCTTACATTTCGCTCTTTTCACTTCTCTTGTATAATTTTTCTTTAGAGCTTTGTAATTATCTTCACTTAACATATTTCTAGATAGTTTGAATTCATCATACGCATCTTTAACCCTATTTCTTTCTGCAAGGATATCATCAGTTATCCACTCTTCAATTTTGTCTAATTTGTTTTTTGTCTAATTAGTTTCAAGTAAGCCTGCTTCAATTTTCTTTTTGATGCTCCTGGAATTTTGTGTTTATTGTTTCAAATTTGCTTAAACTAAATGTTCAACTACTATTAATTTTCATAGATACATAAATAATATACGAGTACCTGGAAATATATCAATATTAATCACGATTATAAACTTGCCTTACAACAGCACTTACTTTTGTTAGTAGTAGCAGACGCGTTTCAGGACCCGAGTCTCATCCTCAGCAAGCAGAGAATACTTAGGCTATTCTGTTCTAGCTCTGTATAGCAGTATACTCTGTATCAGTGGCGGCCGGTGACTTTCCAAATTGGAGGGGCGAAAGATTGGTAGTAGATGATATGAAATTTTTTGCTAGTCTATAAGGAACATAAAAGCCAAACGATAATTTTCTCATGATTTGAGTCGTCATGAGAAAAATTCATGTAAAATCGTAGAATTAAATACAGGCCTGTACTTGGAAAATAATAAAGGAGGTAAATGAAGTAAATCACTAGCCCACCATCAACAATAAGATTAAATAAAAAACTTACCAATTCAGTTTGAAAGCTCAATTGATGGTCTTGTAAATGAAATCCATCTGCCACTCTTTCTAAATTCAGTGTTTTCAACAATCAATTTTCAATAGATCCTTGGTGGGCCTACTTTTTTAAGTTCCAACCTAGATTCAAAGTCAATACTGTTTGTGGTAGTAGCTAATAATGTCAAAATATATTGTCTACAGTTTTTCATGATGCCGCCACTGCTAAATAAGAATACAGTATGAGGCCACACCCGCAGTTACATTGGATAGGTTGGAACTTGTATGAGTAGAATTTCACTCATGCCAACTAATACAAGTAAAACAATATAGAAAAAAATAAAACCTATTAGGCTTATTACAAAGCATGCATGTTGAACGAGCACAGACATTCATGAACATAACGGTTTTCAGAATTTCAACTTATCCATTCACTTTCATTATTGAAATCAACCACTTGCACAAACTATGGTCGGAGCTTCATAACTGAATCCCAATTAAACTATATTATACAATAATCCACTATTACACTTCAACAATTGATAAATACCATATTGTTTTAACCTCAATTAGGATGGTACAATTTGACACGACGGTACAATTCAAATGATAGAGGCAAGTTGGTAATAGTTTCATAGCATTGTGGTAAATTTCAATACGTAATGTTTGCAAGCCTTGAAAGGATGGCGTCCAACTCGAAGCTATATGGCACTAATATGTATAGATATATCAGTGCTATCTGGTTCCACCCATCATCCTCACAAAACCCCTCTAAAGTCAGTTTTCCCTCTCCTAACGACCAGGACGGAATCCAAATCACCCGAGCCATCATCTATCAACTTATTCAGTCTTGGCTGGCCGCTAAGCGCAGTTGGTTGGGGTGTTGCAGATTCCTGTCGTTTAAGTGGTCGTGGGTTCGAATCCCGCTCCTCCATCTGGCATCTATGTGTAATCATTCACCTCATTACCCACGCACAAGTCTTCATTCATTCACTTATGGATGACATAATATTTAAACTGCATAGAAAAGAGTATTCATCACAGAATATTATAATGCTCATTTTTATATTAAATTAAATTTTTACTTTTATTATTTATCTGGGAGGGCGTCGTCCGAGCGCCCAAATGGAGAAGCCGCCACTGCTCTGTATAAATTTAATAATAAAAGTTCCTATTGCTCCTATTGGGCAAAAGGGAATCCGGTTCCTATTCCGGAACCCGGCTGCGTAACCGCTACTTTGCGGGCACTTGCTTGCGAGCGCTCGTCGGGGTAACCCAAAATGGCCTGGAGACGCCGGCGGGGGGTCTGAAGAGAGTTTTCTTTTCCTTATAAGCGTTCGAGCACCCTGGAATCCTATAGCAGGGAGATAGGGTCTGGAACGCGAAGAGCACCGCAGTTGCGACGGTGTCTGGACCTTCCCCCCCGGACCTTGAAAATCCAGGTGAGGGCCACGCGGAAATCGCACCGGATCGTACCCATATGAAGAATGCTTGCAAAATGTACGTATTCTCCATTACAGTAGAGGATAGGACTCGCGTTCTGTACTACTCACAAAGTTGAGTGCTGTTGTAAATGCAAGTTTATTATCATCATTAGCAATTAGCATCGATAGTAATAACAGTTCTTGTGATAATGAAAACCACTGATGCAATTAAAAATATATCTATTATTTTCCTTTTACTACCGTAGCTCTAGCTGCTTGAATAGAATAATTATTGTTTTTTACTTTACAACAGTTTTGAGGTCTGAACATGTGGCAGATAGTTTAAAGTTTATTTTGCTATAATACAATTATTATTTGTGCAAAACTAGCAGAATTATTTTCAGTTTATAAGTGCCTTAAAAGCATAAAAAGTGATATCTAGGCATTTGGAATTGAAAAAAAATTCCTGGGGAACATCCCCCGCCATGGGTGGTATTCCGGACCCCCCGGTGCGCCCCCCCCTCAGGAAAATCCTGGAGCTGCTCCTGCTTCGGGGCATTGTAGGCTGATGACTCCATCAAAATAGCACGTAGCTACATATTGCAAGTTCTTGTAACATGTTCAATGTAGTTTAGAGCTTAGACCTTGTACTTGAGAAAACCGTTTACAATTTTACTCTACTACATAACATTATTTTTATACCCAGGAAGTTCTGAGCCCTTTCTTTCTATAAGTCTCTTTGGTAAGCTCTCATCATTATCATCTGGAATAATTGCAGTAATCGAAGGTGGCAAAGGCCTATTTCACACAATTAGAGGTTTACTTATATTTAAAAAATGTGTAGCTCGCTTTGTAATCATATCCATCTTTAGAAAAAATTAAAGATAGCTTGAGACTGATCAGTTGCTTGCAAAATGCGTTATAATTGTTTAAATAACCTTATTCAAGTTTTTACAACCTTGGAAAAAAAATAAGGTGATATAAATTGATTTAATGGTATGGAGAATAACAGTATAACAAAACACACACTATGCACAAAATGGCATTTGATTATTTTATTGCAAAAATGTATTGACTAATTGTTTCCAGCTTACACATCATGTTTTCTTGTTAGCCAATTTAATTATGCGCTCGTAACAAAAGTATGTCAAAATACGTGTAACAATCAATTTTCTCATTTTCCCGACCAAATTAAAAAAAATTCAAAATTCCCGACCTTTTCGCGATTCTTCCCGACCAGTAGACACCCTGGAATTATCGAAACACAAAAGAGGCTGAGGCTGATAAAGCTTCTAATCAATGCTTCTTCAGTTTAAGTGAGTAAACTCATAATTTTAACAGAAATACAGTGTCAGTTTTAATATTTATCTATTGAAAACTTGGAAGCAGACGTTAATGTTTTTAGGTTAGAAGTGTATTTTATCTATTTGAATTTTTCTAATACATTCAATTCAAACACTAGATCCTTTTAATAGGTTTAAGTTGCAATGTATTCTTATACATGGGAGAATGATACCCTTGTTGTCTCCAAGGCCATGCAAACAAGTAAAAAACAAAAATCAACGAATCAGAATAGCGGAATAAAAGACTGAATGTTTAAACATAATTTATTTATATTCAAGGCTATTCAAATAAAAATATAACATTTTATAAAATATAACAAAACAAACAAACAATAATCATAATTATATTCTAAGAATCGTAGAAATTATAAAGTATTATTAATTATTACTGAGATGAAATAATATGGCAATACATGATATTTCTATGATTTAATCAATAATAAATAACGAATAAAGATAGACAGACACTTATTCATTAAAACTCTTGTAGTTATCAGTATTTGATAATCGTATTACACTCTCTTATCCAACAATTACAATGAACAATGAATGGATATCATTATATACTATTAATAATTTATTTACTGAACAGCATAACATTTTCATTTCTTCAAATATTATGCAAAACCATCTTAAACATAATAATATCCAATTTAATTCAAATCAGCACTCTATCATCATACACTATTAGAATTTGTACATTATAAATGAGAAATAACAAACACACAATCTAATATTAGCACTTTCTCGCCACACCACTTTTAAAAAGTGGTTGATTATGGAGCGACTGATTCAAGTAGCCTACTGTATGATCAATAATCGATTAAATACAGAGAAAGATGATGAAATAATACCAGAGGAGTGAGACAGAAATATGGATGATTCAATGGTTTTTTAATTCAAAATAAAAAATAAGCGTGTAAAAGTTGCAAAATCATAGCAATCAGAAGTGTTGACAGGAAGAATATTGGGCTTTCTAAAATAAAATTAATGTTTATGCTAGTAGATTTTACATGCCCTCTTATAAGTTTAACATGTAAATGATTGAAAAAATGAATAAATCGCATACATTATATTATTTGAATTAATAACATTTTAAACAATTATGTATGAATTACCTCGAACAGTTGTAATTAATAGGACTAGGAGAAAGAATGGCACAAAAATAACAAACTGGTTCACACTCATATAATGTAGCTTTGGTACACAAGATCCACAACAGTGATAAATGAGTGGTTGAATTCTGATAAAAATGGCAACTTTGATGAAGATGATGATGACGACTATCATTAACAGTGATATAGTGAATAACGGTTTATAATACAAAATTTCATATCAAATCACAAAGTAGGAATAATTATATCAGTAGAATGGAAACTGCAAAAATGATCTACTGTTCTGATTATTGAATAATCATTGTAGATATAACTTATGTATTAAGTACATTAAACTTTAATGATAATTGTACAGGACAAGTTCCAAAAACTTTAAAATCGCTCTAAATTAATAACCTAAAATTATTCAACTATAAAATAATATACAATTGGTGTTTGAACCAACTTGCACACAAAGCGACGAAGAATAACATCAAACGAATATTATACCTACAATATTGAATGCGAAAATGAAGAGGATTTCAATTGCTATTAAATTACTATATTAATATTATTTATCAGTAAGATATAAATTCTCATTTATACAATTATTATTTTAATGTTTACGATCAACAACTGTCGCTTTTAATTCACTATGATATACTTTTTTAATGAGAAGCATTATTTTTCATTGTTATATTTTCAAGGAGTATTACTTATCTGACCAAAGATTGAAGAAATAGCATCAACATAATTAAGAACAAGGATCACAGTGAATAAAATTATATTTTCAAGAAGCTTTACTATTAGAATTACATTGAACTCGGATTTTTATTTTTTTAATGCAAAACAACATGTAAAAACATGTAGTATAATGATATTTTCACAAACTAATAGTAATGGACAAGCTCATTTGAGTCGAATATATCAGTACACCGACAACAAAAACATATTGGCAAATAATTGATAACAAGTAGTATGCTAAGTATATATACAAGGACAAAGTTTCAATTATCCATCATGAGATACCATATAAATTTTAATAGACTGCGAATAATGACAAAACGTCAACGATCTTTGTTCTTTTTAGAACTATAACATCAATCTGAATTACAACAAGTAATGCATTATGCAGTAAAGCTTATTCCAAATATTGAAATAGTCAAGCGTACAAAAGAGGTAACAATATCGTTCCATGAACAACAAGAATGCAATCATATTGTATGTATAAGAATGACGTTTAAGCTTGTTTTAGAAAAGCATGTTTGAAATCAAGTAAATTTTCTATGTTATAGAAATTGAACATAATATGTTGAACCTATATGATAAACCCAAAAAACAATATCTTTCATTTTGAAGTTGAAGTTTTTCTGTTATAACTTTTAAGCAAGAATAAATATTAGTTATCGCATAAGGATAACACATTCATGGATATCAATCATATTCTCATCACTTAAAAAACTCATGGATATAAGTAATCATGCTCGGTTAGCCTACTTTAAAAACCTTATGAATTTTACTTTTATTTTCAGTACTGTAATTCAAAAACTAAAAGATTTAGGCTATCGTAGTTCGTGATTGGAATAGTACAAAAATTATAATTATTGATTGCCGAAAAGGATAAAAAATGTCTAGGCAATAGGTGTTATCTTGCATGCGTGACATTAATTTGTCATGAAATTATAATGCAACGATTAATATCGAATCACATAATATAACAATGATTAGAAATCACAAGAAAAATGCAATGCTTTTATTCGATAAAATTTGTTCAGATATTTATGGAATCGAGTTACCGTACATTATCAATAAACAAAAGCCAATAAATAAATAACCAAGAATAGGCAAGTGAACAATGAATTACTTGTACTATTAACATTAGAAACCAAACATAATTTACTCTTATAATCAATTTGGAAGGTATTATAATTAATTACTCGATTGTTTTTACAGATTGGAAAAGAATGAGATGTTTGTTGAATTTTCCATCTGAATCAGATAATAAAGTTCTTTTACTAGAGTTTATTCATTTTTAAATGCTACATTGAAAAATGTTCACTAAAAATAAAATAGCCTACATGTTGAAAAATTCATTTACTGTACCTAAAACTTCTAAAAAAGTTGAATGAGTCAGATGAGTGATTGGAAAAACGTATTATAAAACCGACAAACTTTCCAAGTATTTAGTACTGTATCAATATTTTCCATCAAGGCATTTTTAAGGAAATAATTATCACAACGACAGTAAAGTACTTTGACTATAATATAATATAGCTGTTGCATTAGAAATAGATTGTAGTATATATTTCAAAATTATTACACTCTTGCACGGAATTGAATTATTATAGTATCTTCATTCAATACCAACAGAGCATTTAATGTGGTATAACACCCACATCAAACATTTATTACATTATTGACATGCAAATCAGCATACATTAATAAATTATTTGTTTAATTTTTGTTCGAGTGATTTATAAGTATCATCAATTAATATTAATGATATAGTAATATTGTTCTTTAAAGATTGTAGCCTATCTGATCGGATACTATAGACTTCTCCCATCGACCTTCTTAAGTATTAACAACAGTATCTTAAGTTGTATAGAACAAGAGTGGAAAGATAGATCGAAATAGATCAACAGAAGTTCATCAACAAGTTTTAACCGTGTAGTTTTAGAAACACGTATTTAGTATGGCACAAATAGTTTACAGTAGAGCTAGCAGTATTAATGAGGCTAGCTAGTGACAGTGACAAGAAGCTTTTAAAACGTTTAGTTTTTATCCATATTAAAATTTATTAATTTCATTCATGCAGAAAACAAGACGAACGTGATGCCAGCTGCTTACTATCTCAATCATCAGTTCAATTAAAACATTTCCTTACACCTAATACGGAAAGTTTTTACATTAAAATTTGGAATCCTGGAATAAATGCATGCAAACAATTCAGCTGAGCACATCAATCAATATCATTCAATAGTGATAATAATTCCATTCTATACTTTTTACTGAGATGACAGATCAATAGATGTTTCTGATAGAATAACTTAGCCTGTAAATTCATGACATGTTACACCGGTTTCCATTTCCTATCACTTCAGTATCAACTGCATCACATTAAATCAGTACATAATTATCTATTATCATTATTATAAATATTATTCACAGGTGACATTAGGCCAAACACTTACAATATATCATGCTTGATTGTGATTTAAAATAATTATTATTTCCACTTTAATAATAAAGAATTAGAAAGTGATTGAGGTTGGCAAAATTCGCTAACAGAAAATGAGGAGTTTTAAAATTTTTATCAATCCTCCAATCATGCAAAGAAAGTAGGAAACTAGATGGTGACAATATAAGGAAATCCACTAATATATAATTATATTGCACATAAAAAAGTAATAAAGAATGATTAAGAACACAGCTATAATGTGAAGTAGTTAATGTAGATTACTTTCCATGCATTGCAACCTCAACAATTATTTGTAATAAAATTATTAATTTTATAATAGATACGAATCTCAATTATTAAAATATCTATGAGAAAAAATTTATTATTGAAACAGTTTCAATAAAGAACGTATACAGATCAGTAAAACAAACTCATTTAAGACGTGGATTAAAACTACAAAATAGCCTATGGGCTAGTTAGTAAAGGTGAGTTATGACAAAAAGTATAACTTTAACATGTAATTATTATTCGATTAATTTATAGAATAGGTATACAATGTACATTTATCGTTCAGAAATATGTATAGTCAGAATAAATGCGCACAATGTGGCTGAAAATCTATTACATTATTTAATTTACTATCAAACGAGTATATTAATCGAATGAGATTCTTAAACTACATCTCACTCTCATAAAAAGCTCAAATTTTCATCAAGATTTCATTTTTATACAACAAAATTTATAGTAAGTTATGATTATAAATTTAAAAATGGTTTACTCCCAATTATTTATGTCACAAATTCCTATGATTATAATTTTGTTTTATTCGGTGCCAAAAAATCCTCAGATCAAAGTCATAAACAACTATATCCTAAATTCTATACAGTTAACAATGCGTCAATCAAATGCGAAACCTTACTTGAAATATAATAGTAAATAACTTACGTAAGTAGCCTACCATTTGTTAGTAGATTTCTTGCAAAGGGATGACAAACGCTTAGAGACGCCACCTCACTTAAAATCTCCATCATATGAAAGATGTTCATATGAAAGATTGCGCATAAATGCCTACCTGCCTTTGCACTGACCGATCAGTAAGTCAATTTAGTAAACATAACTTGGCAAGAATTCATTTAAAATCTCTTTCAAAGATGTTTTCTGCAGTAAAATAATATGCTCGCCCAGCGAACACTATACTTAGACAATATCTTGAACAATGGGCTGCTGATAAATATATCTGAGATCAATAAAATATGACTAGATAATGACTCGTAGATTCTCACTCTTCAAAAAGTAATACATTATTTGTGTAATTGAGAATGGACTAACGGTAGATTTTGATATGGAACATACTGTAAAACTTAGTATAGAATATCGTCGGATGAAGGATTTTTTGTACGTGAGAAAGTTGGATCTCCTGTTTATATTTATAAAGGTAAACGTCATTTTCTTAAAGGTAGAGTTAATAAAATTTACCATGAAAATCTAATATCATAAAGATTTTTGTAATGTATTACGTTCCGTAACCAGTACACCATAAGATGGCATAGGATGGCTGCATGGTAGAAGTGAAGCAGCATAAGGTTTTTGTAGCAATCGACTCACCAGAAACGGACAGTCATGTGCAGTGTGATAAAAAATTTACAAGAGTATAATAAATTTCATAGCACAATTATAATAATTAGTATATTGTATAGCTAATCATCGTTTATCAACAGTTAAAAGTGGATTAATACTTGGATGTAGAACGAGAAAACTGATAGTGGTAACAAGAGGAGATGCGGAGAAGAAGAAGAAGAAGAAGCATTAGATGTGTCCGCAGTAGAGGGATGGTTGCCGCTGACGTTGCCATGGAGACAGAGTGGCTTACTTGTGAGCGGAGGGCGCAAAAGTGAAGGGTGGTGAGTTGGAGGAGCGGTGAAAGTGCACGTTCTGCCACTTGTTGTCACGCTTGTGCCAGATCCGAGTCTCCTCGCATTGCGAGCTGTGCGCGGCGCCCTGTCTGCAACACAGACAATCAACACATAGATACATTCAACAATCAATTCAATCTTATAAATTCTTCTATAAACGTTGCATTACAAAGCACTGAGGGTGTTTGAGAGAGAAATCGCAAGGAGAATCTATGGCGCGGTGAGGGAGGGAGTCGTGGGAAAGATGCTTAGAGGGTAGTAAAGTGGAGGTGGAGTGAGAACATTGCCAGATTCATCAAGGCTTAGAGCTTTGCATTCTGGTAAGGGCCTAGTAGCAATATTGTAATAATAGTTTATGCAAAGATTATACCACTGTCTTTAAACCACAAGTAGTGAGATGTAAGTTAGGAGTTAGGACACGAGCGAAGCTAGTGCTCTAAACATCTCATGAGTGGCAGAAAGGCTAATACAATACACACTATTCTATCTACAACTACCAATAAATCACTTATACCCTTAGGCCCATATTTTTGAACGTGACTTACGTTGATCTAAGCACGACTTATCTAAGTTTGACTTGGAAAGTCTCTATTACATTGAGCGTGGTCACAAGCTAACCTAAAATTGTGTCGTATTATCAGGCACTGATAAACATAAAATAACATGCATGAAAAGATAAAGATACTGCACTGCATGTAAATTTATAGTTACTGTAACATAATTATTACCATGCCAATATCTTTCAAATCATTATTTTCTGTTTTCCGAATTTGAAATTGATATCATTCGAGGCAGTGTAGTTAATGCTACCTGCCAGCAGACCAAAGAACTTAATCCATTCTACCTTGGAGAAAGAGAATTCTTTTTTAGTGCCAAAAAAATGTATAGGTTAGAACTAGATTTATATAAAATAAGTAGAAATAATTTCAATAAGTCAAATTTACAGTGAATTACTGGTGCAAAAATTGAATATGATTTTATTTTATTATTATGAGCCGATGCTATACTAAAAAATGAAATCAAAATATGATGCAACACAACAATCTAAGAATGGCTTCAAGTCAGCTCTGTACCTAGCTTGGCTAAGAACGGATTTGAGACACCAATTATAAGCACAACTTACCTTATAAAGTTTAAGATCATCTTTAAGTTAGGTTCATAAATACGAACTTTAGTCTAAGCATTACTTATTCTAGGTGAGTTTACTAGCTGAAAAGTGAGGTTATAAGCCGACCCAGTTGTCCCTGCAACATTTATGTAGTGTAAATTCTTATATTAGTGTAAATTAGAGTTGTTTAATCTAAATTATTAATGTTAAATTATTTATCAGGAGTCAGATCTTTGTTGTGGAGGCTTTTAGGGTTACAGCTGCTCACTGGCTTGAACCTGTTAGTGTAAGTAAGACTTATTGTGCTGCTAAGTCTGACTTATCCAATCTGACTTAAGTCGATCTTTGATAAGTCACGTTCATAAATATGGGCCTTACTCACCAATCACTTGGATAACTTACTCAGACTAACATAATATCATAGAATGTTTGATTGTTAACGATCAATTATGGATTTGAAATAAAATTCAAACTCAATTTGATTTCAAAATGTTCAAATCAGCTGATAAGGAGTGACTATTGCATAATATTCATTTCTACATCCTTAAATCTAATTGGTCCAGACCATGTGTCAAAAATTACTATGGCAGTATAACTTGATAGCTTCATTATGCAATTGTTTTGATAAAGTTTGAATAAAGTCAGCTGTTTTGACATCACTTTCTAACCTCTAATACCTACTTTATAATGTAGTCATAGTTGAATACATAATTGCATATACATGTGTAGACGACGGCATACACAAAATGCCATCAGGAAAGCCTTGACTAGTTTGGTCGTTGACAAAACTGACATCTTTTACTTGAATAATTGCCACTCTAAACCTGTCGCTGGTGTCAGCATTGAGTGGAAGACGAGCCAAGGTCCATAAAATGGTTCATAGAGGGCGCCGCTTGAAACCCTCTTTCTACATAGGCCTTAAAAGTATCTATCATATTAAGAAAAACTTGAGATAGGTTCATAAATACGGGCGTAAATTGGTCTCCTGCCTTTTCCCCTCGTATCGTGGCTGAGGCAATCTGGCTTTATTTTTATCACTTCTTCAAATCACGTAAAACTAATCAGTTACTTGCAAGTTACAGGCGAATCACTTTTAAACCTGTCAAAATTCACTCAACACAAGTTCAGTTTTTTCTGAAAATGTTATTCTCACTGTCCGTCATTCGGAGATATAATTTAGAGCAAAATGCATGTACTTACTTGTCCATATATTGAGTTAAGCGGACATATGCAATACAAGCTGCATCATCTCCTAAAAGATGAACTGTAGGATTCAAGATAGTTGTGTTAACAGCTTTACAGTTCTTCCCAACCACTGAAAAATTAAAAAATACAAAATGAGATAAGGACGTGAAATATACAGTACTAAAATGCAAAAACATAACATAAAATTCATAAATTGGTCAATTTATTCTTCGGATGTTAAAAATTACTAATAAGCTTTATGGTACTTTATTTAATCAAATACATGATTCATCTATTAATATATTATTTACAGCAATATGTTCTCAGCGCATGAAAATTATAATGCAGGACAACACATTATTTATTTGATTTTATTTTAAAAAAATCTTTGAGGGATGTATGTTACAATAACTCATGCATGTATTATACAGAATATACAGAATATGCAAAGTAGACATTTTCTCACTGCACTAACATTGTAAAATAAAAAAAAGAGAATTCATGAGTATTAGCTGTGTTCTATTTTTCATGAGACATGTAGTTGGCTAACAAACATTAAAATTAAGTCCTAATCTTTACAGGCTAAGGATAACCTTTTTAGGTAACTTCTATGGGAGAACGTTTATGCTGGACCACTGAACTACATTTTGAATATTAGAGATGGGGTGGGGGTGGGGTGAGAGAATTAAAAATCTGAAATGTTGAGATAATTGGAAAATTCTTCTTTTCAGGTAGAATATAACAACTCTGAAGACTTCCACTCGGAAAATTTGTAGAAATAATCCTCTTTGAAGACTAGGGGCGGAATTATAAATTTCACTGGAAAATGGGAGGTTGGGGTGTTGAACAAATTTTGAACTTCCCTGTTAATGGATAATGTTTGTTTTTTATGATTGAAGGTTAATATTAAGAGCTGCTGAATATGCATAGTGGCCCTTTATTAGTTATGAGGGGTGATTTATGAAATTTTGGACTATCGATTTTTGCAGTTTCTATCATCAATGGAAGATTACTCAATGAAAATTGAGTTGCAAGAGCTCTTGAACCTTTTTTGAAAATATCATCGCCTTTTGAGTGAGGAGTGTTGCGCGAGAGAGGTCTAATGTTCACAGAACTACTAGTTTATACAGGTTAGCCGTTGGTTTATGCATACATATCAGCAAATTAATTGAAAAAGATTCACTAAATCACAATAAAGTTTGAGATGGCACAGCAATAGTTTTGCTGAATATTAAATGATAAACTATTTAATAACATAATCAATAATAACTCAGATATGAGCATGCTTTATATTATATGCACCAGCTCGATAAAATACGACAATAAAATCTGACTATTACCAACAGTCATGAAAGTGTTCTAAAATCTAAAATGTGTTCTGAATTTTTAAAAATGTGATTGAAAAACAGTTCGTCAAGCCAATAAGCTATACAGTATATTTCTATGAACTTTTTCTGTGGATGAATAGAAAAAGATAAATATTAGAAAGTAACCAGGAAATGTTTGCGTCAGAATAAAAAACGTTTTACCTTCAGTTGCTTCCGAGCAGCAATGGCTACCAGTGAATATCAGTAGTAAGATTTTCTCTACAAGTACTTACCAAACTATCATGAATTTTTTCCAAAATTAACGCAACTAAAATTATTAGACCATAATATTGAATATTTGGAAAAGGTGCAAAGGATTTTTATTAGTGTTTAGTAGCTTTAGTGACTTAATCAAACCCAGATAAACAGACTACGAGATTTGTACCCCTGTAGTACCTATCTCGATACTTACTTTATTTATTTTTCTATGCCATTCAACATTTTTATTGAGAACTATTACATAGAAGAATCGGTATAATTGAAAATAAGATCCAATGCGAATTTCATTTTAGAATGTTCCAGGTGTAAACCCAGGTAACTGACGGTTAATATTGAAAAGCCCAAACATTATTTGAGTATAAGCCAAAAATAGCCTTACTAACACACTTATCACGAAAAATTGAATTACGTTTAGAAGTGTATTTATTTTTTAATTATCCCAGAGAAGTCACTGGAAAATAAACAAGTAAACTACCTTTTTAGCAACTTTGCTGCTCTATACACCTGCATAGTTTTTAACCGACTTTCAAGAAGGAGGAGGTTCTCAACCCGAACTGTTTTTTCAATGTTTGTACATCAATCCGAGCCCTATCAATGATAATCTGTTGCTTTGGCCTAAGACATATCGGCGTATCATCTATACTATCACCATAGTGACGTATCTTGTCATAAGCTGTTCTATGAGCTTTCTGTATTTAAACACATTTTGAAACAGTAATAGTGCCCCCATCAGTGAAAATTGACCATTAATATTGAAAAGTCTGGAAGGAAAACAAAAAATCGGGCTTCGATGTGCACTGAATCGGGTTAGAGTGAGCTATGTGAAAATCGTTGTCATTTTTGTGAAATCCACATATGTATGTATTCGGCTATGTCTGGCAATGTGAAAGGGCTACAACAAAATGTAAAAACTGAGGCGCCTCAAGCTGTTTTTGTGCATTGTTTTATTTTGTGCATCATCTAAACCTAGTGCTGCAACAGAGTTGCAGTAACATCTCAAAAAATGTATATCTTTTGCTAATATTGGTGGCATCCCTTCCTTTTTTAATCATTCACCAAAAAGAAGTGAGGTTTTAAGAGAAACTGTAGGAAAACGAATACCAATGTCTGTTGATACCAGGTGGACCTCAAATTCAAAGGTTTTTGGGACAATTGTTGAAAACTGGAGTGGTTTAAAAAATGTTTTTGAAAAAATTATGAATGACTGAATCAGATCCATCATCAGTAAGACAAAGTATTGGCTTCTTAAACAACATGACCAATTTTGAATTCACTTTTCTAGCTCTTGTTTTCAATGATATTTTTTGCACAACAGACATTCTATATGATGTTCTACAGAAGACGTCATTGGATTTTGTTTACTGCACTAACCAAATAAAATATACTTGCAACCTGATAAATAAAAAAATAAAAATGGTGACAGCTTCAAAAAACTTTTTTATGAAGCCAAAATAAGAACCCTTTTTAATACCCCACAGAAAAAAGCTAATAAAAATCAAACCACAGATGATATTGTGCTGATTTTCAAGGCTTTGCACTTTGAAATAATAGACAACATTACAATGGAAGTTAATGTAAGATTTGAAGACTTTCAAAATTAAAACTCCTTGAACTTGTTGACAAATCAAAATTCAAAGACTATTCTAAAAGTTTTCCTGCAGAAGCAATCCAAAGTTTATTTGAAAGGTACCCAGCCTTTTTTCCAAATACAGCATCACTTGAAAAACAAACCTGAAGTTATGTATGAAAATGAGAGGTTCAACAACGTTGGTGTCAACTCAGTGATGTCACTGCTTTGTGAGGACTAATTTAAAATATTTGAAGAGGCCTATAAACTTTTCAAATTAGTTTTAACATTACCTTCAACTAGTGCATCAGCAGAACGAAGTTTTTCTCTTCTCAAATGTATTAAGTCTTACCTTAGAAATACTATTTCTCAGACAAGACTATCATTCTTAGCAAACATTACAATTCACAGAGAGTCTGTGAGTTGGAGAACAAAGACAGTGAAAAATTTATTGATAACATTTTGGACCAGTTTGCTGCTTAAAAAGATAGACAACTTGATCTAATAAAATACAAGAAATAACATGAGGTGAGTTTATTCAATCTTTGATAATTTTATTGTAGAAGCTAAGTAGTTATGTAGCTATTTATAATTATTTGGGTAGTACACCTAAAATCCCATTGCAAAGCATAGGGAAACCACAAGTTAATAATAATGGACAATGTAAGGCCAATCACTAAACAAACAATTAGGCCTTTTTTGAAACCCCTTCACCTAAGTTCTGTACCTAGAGCCGCTGCTGGATCATACAAGACCTATTCACAGAAGGACGAAGATTGTTAGTGACTCATGTCTATTCATATTATCTTCATGCAAGTTCATTAGTCTTCAGTGGATGAAGAGGTATGAAAACTGATTGCAAATTCAGAATAAATTGCAAAATTTATATTATAAAAACATTTGAAAAATGTTTTTATTGAATGAGAAACTGAGATGTGCAATACTAAACAAACTATAATCCAAAACAAATTATGTGGGAACTGTCATTTGGTGTAATACTCCTCCATGATAACATGTGTCCTCACACTTCTGCCAAAACCAAGGAGAAAATTCAAGATTTCTGTTGATGTAAATATCATGTTGTTTTTTTAAATAATCTGCCGTGATGATTTTATGTCATTTGGGGTCTTGCAGCGCAGTAAAGCTTAGACATAAAAAATAAGTCAATTTTATTGTCCCATCGTCTTCAACATCATCCAGCCTCGGACAATGGGTGGTGTGAATAAAGTTGAATCAGCTGAGTATCTCATGTTTTTGACCCGGCGCTTGGGATTCTTATCATTGATGTGAATAAAAATTGATTCAATCACAGCTGTTTCCCATGCCTTCCTATTAGACTCCTGTCGACTCAACGGATCGACAGTCAACTCCAGTCACTCAACAGAGTCCACTCACTCAACTTTATTCACACCAGTCATTGTCTCAGGTGCTGTGCGTTGATATTATGAAAATTACATACTTAACAGCAGGGACTGTCCGCCAGATTCAACCTGTACGAATGAGCACGCAGATAGTCATGTCCTGTAGCCATTTGGAAGGCAGAAACTATGTCAGGTTGGGCCGGGTCTTGAATAACCATGAGGCATGGGTCTTGAATAAAAAAATACAACACAAGAAGAAGAATAATTGATTAATATAAGAAGAGCGGATCTTACGACAGATGTAGTAAAGTATATAAATGCTGAGTTGCACCAAGCAAGATCAAATCACGGGATCACAGGATCCGGGATCAAGTTGATCCTGGATCAATTTCTCCATTGCGTTGCACCATTACTAAAAATACACCCTTGATCCTGGATCATGATCCATTGAGCTGAATATGTTTTTTAATAGTAGTACATTTTCAACAGCTGTTTCCAATTCTGACTGACTGAATTGTATTCCATTTATTTACTTGTCAGCTGTACTATTATGACTTTGAATCCAGCGTGGCAAAGCGGACTTGCTAATGGAACTGTATACATATCTCCGATACGACAGCCTACTGTATTGAGCAAGATAGCTACTCTGTGTACGTGTTGAATTGTTGTTTGTTGGTAATTACGGAAGCGCGTGTAAACGACCAGTCGTGCAAGTGTGAAACAATCCTAATATTTAGAAAAATATTTATAAGAGAAAGATTTTATTATGGAATTAATAATTAGGGAAACCCCAATAACCCCAGGGAAATTACATATTTTGTAGATCTCTCGTTCGCAGATCCAAGTTCGATTCTGGCATTCTTATGAACTGTGGTTTCAATCATGCTACATGATCTATTATAGTCATTTGAAAACTTCCCGTTGCGTAATATCTCAAGGTTAGCAATAGTCTGTTCATAGGATATATATAGGACTATTTCTCCTATCGATAAAATTTAATTTCGATTCAATTAAGTTGAATAGATTGATAACACAGTCACGAGATAGTCTATATCGCATTCTGAATTTCACATCAAACTCTGTGAACAGGTCACGTCGCTCTCTCCATAAACGTTCAAGTTGTATTTGATGAACTGGTTCTTCATCTCTTCTTATTTCTTCGACCCATTCTACCAAATCAAGATCCACATCAGACATTTCTAATTCACATAAACAGAATCGCATTCATTTTTAATTACAACCTAGAAATTGTGATTTAATCCTACTCTGTCGAGGTATCAACTTTGATCCTGGATTAATCGGTCAGCTGATTAGATTAAATACATAACCCAGGTTGCAACACAATATCGAGGATTAATCTACCTGGATCATGATCCAGGATCACGTACCTAGATCAGTCTGATCTCGCTTTTGTGCAATGAAAAACCTAGATCAAATATGGCGATCGCGGATCATGATCCGGGATCAGAGTTGATCCTGCTTGGTGCAACCCAGCATTTAAGAGAAACACAAAAAATGTTTCAAAAATATTGAGATTTCTGTGTAATCGAATTGATTAGTCAGAGTTGAAATTTGTGTTGAAAAAAAGAGGAAATTCCTTACATTTGAGGCAAATCCGAAAAATGAAGAGCATATTTCGAACCAAAATGATGAGTTCCTTTAAGAGAAAATTTGAATGGGTTCTACTACATGTTTATAGTAATCACCCCTTGCAGTAAAACCCGTTCATATTATCGTCTTACCTTGAAGGCAATTCGTTCACATGGACAGGCGCACACAAAACTTCCACATTTTCTATTTCTAAAAGTTGCAGGCAAAAATGTAAAAGAGTTGGAATTACCATTATCAAAGTAAAATTTGTGAAAGTCCATTCCTTCGACTAAATTACCTAGCGCCTCTGGCTCAAAAGCTGTCAGATGAGGATCGCAGATCTTCCTATAACAGATGAACAACAAATTCTTAGAGAAAAGATTCAATTTTCAATTTCAAGAGCATATTTTTAGTAGTAGAATTTGAGTATAAGAATCCGATACGGAAGTTCTTCGTACTGCCAAGTAAGGTACTTGGATAAATAAGAATGCTTTCCTCTCATAAAACGTAGTGCTAGATTTTCAACCCAAATTAACTTTAACTTTTCATGTGAAATTTAACGACATGCAGTCAAATATTTGTTAAGAATAAGTATAATAACTCACTTAAACTGGCCGAGTACTTTCGAATCTATGAGATCCATCTTCAGAGCCTCTGAAGATGGATCTCATAGATTCGAAAGTACTCGGCCAGTTTAAGTGAGTTATTATACTTATTCTTAACAAATATTTGACTGCATGTCGTTAAATTTCACATGAAAAGTTAATATTAACAACGCAGTTCGTCATGGAACAAGAAATCCAGGAACCAAATTAACTTATTACAAATTATTAAACAACCCAAATTATTCACAGACTTGCATGAAATAATAGACTGAACTACAAGTCAATACTTTTCTTGTCTGCATCTAGTAGTGTAGTAGTAGTTTATGGTATAAAATCTGCCCATTGAATCTTCATCCTTTATTGTACAGTTCAATATCTATCAAAATCTCAGATTATTACCAGAAAAAACTAAAAAAAAACGTAAATGTTAGTCAAACTGAGTGGTAAGCAATGTGGACCATGAGTCAAAAGAACCTTTTTACAAAATCGGTCCTCTCTTCGAAGCACATAAGGCAGCTTTTTAAAAACTCTACCAAATTGCTTTTTCATCGTGAAAGAGAGACCTTTTCTAGATCAGTTTGATGACGAGATGTGTTTACAGTGGAAAACTCTTTTCTTCCCCTTAGCAATCAAGATTGATACAGACATACTCATATATCATTATTCATATGCTATTGACAATGATTAAGATATATCCTCATTATTTCAAAAGTATAAATGTATTTAGAAGTTCTTCGGGAGTTATGCGTAGTTTGGAAATACACAATAAGAGGCTACTCACGTGTATGCTTCATAATCTCCAACGTTGATAGCTTCAAGCAATTGCTCTGTCATCTTTATAACTTCTTGCTTACGAGCTGCAACAATAAAATAATTGTATTATTTCATGCTTGTGGTAAGTACATATCAAATGAAATTTGAAGAAAACAGTTGCTACAAAATCTAGAGTGGAGTTACCGACAATGGAACGTTTTGCTAGATGATGGATTAGCTACAACTAACCAAAATCTAATGATAAAAATTCAAACAGTAGCATCACAATAATGAAAGGCAATACTGTAGTTGAATACTAATTTTAAAATAAGAGAGTAGTATACATTTATTCGTTAGGAACACTAATGAAGTTTCTTCAGAAAAACGTGATCGATTGAGAAGGTTGTATCTAATGGGAGATGAATTTCATCCATTAAAAGCATTCTGCATTGAAGCATTAAATATATTGAATAAATTTTATTCATCTATTGCAAAAAGTACATTTGCTTTAAAGGAGTTAGCCTACTCGAAAAATTCATTTCTAATCTGACTTCTAGACTCTTTCTAAGTCGAAAATATTCAACAATTGAAGGTTTTATATACAGACATACATGTAATAGCATATTTCCATCTATCGCTATAACATCTTATTCACAAGACACTTAAGCAAATTATAACAGAAGTGGTACACAAAATAACAATAAAAGCACAATAAGTTCAAGACTCATTTGTACATATATTCAAACAAGAAGTTATGTTCATTATGTACAGATATATATATTTAGCTCATTGTTGCTATATTTAGCTCCTAAACTGCCTGAGCTGTGTTGATAAAGAGCTTTTCCCTATTATAGAGAACCCTATTTTTTTGTTATATGAGATAAATAATATGGTCTGCATAAAATAATACACCAAAAGTATGAGAATGAGCAGTTCTCCACAGATTTACCATTTACCAGATTCAAGTACACCGACACACAAAATTATAACAACAATATGACATCAGCTTAATAATAATAGCACATTGAACATCAAAATGACGCAAATAGCCGTTCGTTTCATTAGTGATTGAAAAATGGAATGAGAATGTTTTGCGAATTCTTGCTCCAGCGATCGATTGAATGAGTTCCAAGTTAAAAATAGCGGGATAGATTAAATGTTCAGATTCAACCCTGATAAATATGAATCACAATAAAAGATTTGGGATGGGGAATGAGATAAATATCATTTAAATAAATGTTGTTTTCATGTATAGTGTTGAGTTATTGTGTGGAGCTATAGAAAGCAATTTACAACTCATAAATTCAAATCACCTGCTTTTGTAACCATTTGCTAAAATATAACTATTGTAGGCTAACGCTCGTTACCCACCAACAAACATGACACGAATGACATAAATGTGATAAAACTTCCCTCTGAACGAGCACATTCATCTCCTTCACAGCTCTCATGTCGTTCTCATCTACCCAAGCCACAAATTAAACTATTTTGAGTTTTAAGCATGACTTAATGAGAAATCTTATATCAAAACTGACTGTATTTCTATTTAATATATGATTTTCACTCACTTATACTGGATATACTGGAGGGATGCATCGCTCGATACCATCAGTATCACCAGTATAAGTGAGTGAAAATCATATATTAAATAGAAATACAGGGTCAGTTTTGATATTAGATTGTTCATCAAGTATTTCGTCATGGAAAACATCACACGACTCAATGAGGATAGAAAAAGATGAAGAATAATTCACAAAAAAGGTACAAGAATAATTGTAAGCTAAATACTTTACAAATGAAAATGTGAATTAGATGAACGTTCTCAGGTAAGCTACCTGCAGCATAACAATTTACAAACTAATATTTTTAGTATTTGTAGTTGCAGCTACTGCAAAATCTTTGCATGTAGATTGCATTTTGTAAATTGTTTTTTAATGTGCTCCAGATGGTTCTTTTGCCGTGTTCGTGTCCTGTGGTAACAATGTGCAAGTGACAGAATTGTCAAGTGCAGTGGTTTCAGAATTACAAAACACAATGTTTACTGTTCACTCCCTACATAATTTTCAGTTGAATATTTTTTTCTTGTTCGACTGATCTAATTATTATCTTCGAAATGTAGATTGTATTTGGAGACACTAAGTTCACAAAAAAGCGATATTTGTTCAATGTTTATAAAACAGTTACTGTATAAAAATTCAGAATTTATGCGAAGATGAATAGCTCTTTTATGAAGGTAGTAACTGATCTATTCTAGGTGAATGTTCGTTCTTGACTAAAAACATAGAAACCTCTTTAGGAAACCCAACGATAACTTCAAGTACGATAATTTATCCTGAGGGTTGTGATCAATATCCTCCTATAATTAAGGTATATGCTTTCAATTATGTCAATACTTTCAATGGACCCATTTCAAGCAAAATGAATTATGATCAAGTGGTAATGGTAATGCAACATCCAACATTTATATGGAGGTGAATGCAGAATGCAATCGTAGAAGTAAGTTTAGAGCATATTTTGATATTAAACTCTTCTAATTGTTCCATACTCAACGAATTTCTACAGTGAATAAATTATACAAGCTAATAACATTAAGCAACAAAGGAATACTAAAGAATCACATTCTTGATCAAACTGAAAAGCTGTATTTTGTTGCAAGACTGCCAACTTTCAATGTTTCTAATTGAAAATGCGATGTTTTGTAACTGGAAAAATAGGGATTTAAATACTTTCCACAATATTTCATCAGATTGATTTTCAAATAAAAACCAGGACACTTTCCAATCTCACCGACTCTGAATGAGTCACACGGCTATGATTCCTGCAGCCCTTTCTAGTTCCTAGGATTGGACAATGGCTTCCTCAGAAAAAAGATGTTTTACAGATTTATAAGAAGAAGAGATTTGAAGTTCTAACATGCAGAAGCGGTTGACTCAATTTCCCCATTGTCATTTGAAGTTGATTAAAACATATCATTTTAAATTACAGTAACTCAAAATACCGGTACCATTCGATTGGTTTCAATATCTGAGAAACTGATAACTGAAAATAATTTTAACTAGTACGGTATTTATAAATGTCAAAGTAACGATTTAAAACCAGCACAGAGGCTTGAATAAACTTTTGAGTTAGTTATCATTTTTACAGCTAATTTTTTCAACCACATCTAAGGTAAATATCGTATATTTAACCAAGTATTTTGTTAACCATTTTTAAAATTTGTGAGAGTATGTTACATAAGAGACAGACAGAAAAATCTGAACTTTTCGAAATTTCAGAACGTGAATAAAATTTAATATCAAAATCACTCTAAACTTCTGTTTGAAGAGAAATGATAATGAAAGAGCAGAGCTGAGTTGAGTGAATGTTTGATGAGAAGAGCGATGCGGTGACAGCGTTGTGCCACGCCCAACCAAAACAATATTTATAACAATAATTATTATTAAACAGTATCACATCATATTGGTCTGATGGTTCTTCTTACCTGAACCATAGGAATTGGTGGAAACCTGAGAAATAGTCTTGTTGGGACAGACAATCCTCAGTTCTAGTTGTAGAAATACCAAACCGAATGAGTTTGAAAGTAAAAAATGAATCAACAATCAAAAATTTCAAAGAGTAATCTTTCAACTTCAAGCCAAGACAACTTTAATTCACTGATGAATACAAAAAGCTGAACGTGTATAATTTAAAAATAATTGTGATGTGCATGTTATATGGTTGAAAATCTTAAATATAATAGAAATCGGAAATAAATAGTTCAATAATTTTGAATACTGAATAAACGTGGTCCTTTTTCATCAAATAATGAAGACAACCGCTGTGGTTGGTATTAAAATTGAAACTTGAGTACAAGAAAAACATTTTAATATTTTGCTAAGATTTTTAATGCTTTGATGAGACTCAATAAATATTCTGGGTCCTATTTCATGAAACTTGGAGCCCCTGTAATATAGAAGTTTCTATGTGTGATATAAGGGATTTCTCCAATATTACAGGACCTATAAGTTATATGTAATATAGGGCGGCCCTGGTAGTTCCCCCCTCCCGCCACCAAATATTTAGAAATATATGATAGATAAAGACTACACACTTCTCAAAATTTTCAAAATTTATCACTTTCCATTTCTGATTTTTTTTTTTTTTAGGATGAATCCCACATAGGTCTGAGACCTGTGCGTGGGTAATGAATTGGATGATGGTGATTGATCAGTTGGACCTACAGTTTTAGGTGGGTTCCGAACCACCGGGAAGTGATTTTCAGCAGAGAACAGTGTCTTTTTTGCTGGCCAATCTAATCGGTCACCGTTACAAACAGGACCTACGAGAACGCAGCTTATCTATCTGATTGAACAGATACCTGCTACGGCTCGCGGCTATCGAAAAGTATAATGTTTTAATTATCGGATTGATCACAAACGCCATGACACCATGGAGGCTTTCATTTTCTATCCATCATTAATGAGTGATCATTTGAAAAGAAAGATACTCATAGATTCTTGAAAAATGCTTCAAACGTTTCAGCTTTAAAAAAGGCAACGGAAAATATTGAGATTCACACATTCAACCACTATTATGACTAATGAGAAAATATGTAGTAAACTTATGAAATAAGATCATGTATTTCAAATATCCCAATTTCAATTTTTCATTTACTTCAATTAAAATTTTAAAAGTTGTTGAGTTACAATTTAATTTAAAATAAAAATGTTCTACTGTTTAGTGTGTGCCATAAGAGTGAGATGGCTCATGGAAAATAGACATTTCATGTTTTAAATATTAAATCAGTTCAAACCAATAACATCTACATCACTTTTTCAAAATAGGAAAGCATGCTGCAAATATTTAAAATTATCGTGTGAAGCAAAAATGATGCGAAAGTTTCAAGTTGTCTCAACTGATGATTTTTATTCTTCATTTACGATACCAACAAAAAAGATGCCAACTCTATTATAGCAGCTACTGGTATAGAACCTGGACACTCTATGAACTCTACACTAAAATCTACTGTGTTATAATATTATTTCCAGTTTATATACAATGAATGAAAATGACGTGGGAGTATTCTAATAAACTGATAGCTTGACAAATTAAGAGGAAGTGATGTAGACCTATTCTTAATAAATCGATTATTCACATTGAATAATCGATATCAGTTAGCAGAGTTTAATAAATCATAATTTCCTTAATGATTTTTGAATTCTCATCTAATGCTATTCCTCTGCTGTAATTTCTACTATAAAGTTTAATGGTCAAATGGAATGCATAACAAAACCTTGAAGAATGGCCAAAAATTGGGTACTGAGTATGTTGAATATAAGTTACTGTATAAACTTTGTTGCTATTTTTGATTGGCTGAACGATAACAATGATATTAGTTATTATTCTGGATACTTCATGAACAGTATTTCGTGATTTGTGGTATTGCATCTTGATGAATTAAGTAATTTTTGGGGAAAGTTTTCTGTACGAATAATTGCGAAAAATCTTTCATTTTATACTTTAATTGAGAACTATTTACATGAGATTCTAGGCGGACTGGAAATTTGAAAATTCAAGTTCTAAGGGAACTACTGTAATCTTCCCAAGCAATAAGTATTCTGAACTATGATAAATAGAAAGGCTAAAGAAAACCTAAAATTCACAAATTCACTTGTTTCTAGAGGTAATACAATCGTTATATCTGCTGTCGGAAAACGAGCAATAATTCCACAAATTAATTTCAACGAGGAGTCTGATTCCCAACAAAGTTAATGATCGACAATCACTTGAAGGTCAGTCATACTTGCATACAGAGGTTTGATTGAGTAGTAGTTTGTGTAGACGTAGAGGAACGAGTTGAGACGCGTCTTTTATTAAATAGGGTCATTTGCATTATAATGTCAGGTTTTAATTTTAAACTGGATTTATCCATGAAACAATTTGTAATACATAACCGTAACGTTATTTCTAAAAAAGAGTTTTATTCAATTTTTCTCAACCTTAGACCGCATGTTCAGGTAGATTTATTAAAGCAGTATAAAAAATTGCTCAATAGATAACGTTTATTGCAAGCCAAAAATCTTTATGGTGAAAACCCTAGACTCAACATCCATAAATAAAACTTTTCATTTCCCGCATATTTTGTTTATTGCTACTGTATTATTATTGGTGGAGTAGGTATTCGTGGAGTAGCAACTCAGTCGAATGACCGCCAATAGTAAAGGTTTAGCAATCCATACCGAATGTATAATTTATATCTAATCAATAGTGAATAAAGCAAATGGGGTGAATATGTTGAATATAAAGGAGGAAATTGGGAGTATGTGTGTGTGTGTGCGTGAGCACAAAACGAGAATACAAACCACAAACTCCATGTGAGCCAAAAGAAAAGCACATTCTCAACCAACATGTTTCCACATCGGAACGTCAAACCCTTCTAAGTTCAGCACGTGAAAAAGAATTTGACTTGCATGTGGAGGGGAAAAGCTAATTCAGATTGGTAGATTGGTGAAAGCTAGTGGGGAGTAGTGGAGTGGGGAAACTAAACAGAAGGGACAAACGGAACAGGAAATACAAACGGTAAAAAAATAATAAGAAGACTAATATATTTCTTGAGAATAAGGGTGTGTGACCTCGACTTCAACTCCAAATAATGTCATACAGTATACAGACAATAAAGGATGATGCAAAGGTTTATTAAAAACCCATTATATCTATAAACAGTTGAACTTCTGTATAAACAAATTGATTATCCAGGCAAAATATTCGTTCTAGAGAGATAATCGTAAATGAGGTGTCTTGCCAAGATTGCTCCCATCCCATCTTATTGCAGCTTCTAAGATTGTCGACGATAATAAATAATAAACACAATACAGTATAATATCGCAAACGTGATAAGTTTTAGTGAGTATAGTATCTTGAGGAAAAACTTCATGCTATGACTCAGCTGATGATAGTAATTTTTGAAGATAAGTAACTTATTGGCAAAATACGGTGTCAGCGAAGTGGAGCTACTGGCAAAACCTCTATCTCCCAACAAAATTTATCACTAAATAATCACGTATTGAAGCTGCATAAACAGTTATCAAACCTATCTGAGCTCTAAGGATTCATTTTGTAGAATATTTGATGAAAAAATCAAATTTTACTACATATAGAGCAGATATATTTTATACCACTACTGTACTACTGTTTTATACAGCAAATCACCTTTTGCTACAATGATGAATAAGACTTATTTGCAAATCACTTCAATTACTAAAACACACTCAAGACCAATAATAACAAGTTTGCCATTCCTCTATTAAGTATGGTTTAATAGATAATTTGACAAATTCAAAGATTCACTGGTTAATATTCTTGGAATATTAAAATGGCTTGGAACATTTAAATGGCTTAAGTAAATCAATTAATTGACAACATAAATTTGTGTATTTGTGTGTGTAAAAGTTTGTTTTACCAAACGCTCTTGTTTAATCATTATCTATTTAAATACGATTTTTATGAGATTGATAATGATGTAACAGTCAAAACTATAGCCTCTCGTGTTTTAATAATTAAAGTGATTTGGACAACAGCAGTCTTTTCATTATGGATAACTAAGTTACTGCAATATTACCATCAACAATACCATGAAGAAATTTTACTACAGTAGGCTAGATATCATAAAAATGTATTAAATGCCGAAAGGTAAATGCTGTAATAGATAGATGTTATTCTAGAACTCCTTTATCAAATTAAAAGCAAGTTAGATTGACATGATACATTATGAATACGGTACTGCATTATTCATGTTGCTACTATAGTAAACAAATACCGTATTGCATCAGCTATTTTTAAAAGATTTTCTATGAATAATACAACCAATATAGTTGTGATTTCTAAAAGCAATTAAATATTATTTAATTTATTAGTAAATAATCGGCAACGGAATCAAATGAGAAACCTTAGAAATAGTTGAAAATAGAGCAGTTGAAAACTCACCCTCGGAATTGTCGTGTTCACAATCAAGCCTCTGGTAGCTTATTTCACCGCTATCGTTGGAAAGATTCTCTACAGTGCAAACGTGCATTGGATCCACAAGCAAATGAAACATGCATAAAAAAAAGCCATCAAAATAAAAATCATGCCATCATTAGGTAAAATAATATAAGATTTAGAACATCACGTTCATTAGCATTAACAGTTTATAAAATAGTTAAAGTTGAGATCAAACTTTTACGAACTTTTTCTTCATTTTTTAGACAAAATAATATTACAATCATAGAATAAAACTCAGCAATACTGATTAAAAAAAGCGTATGCATAATTTAATAATATTGTGGAACTTATTAATTTGCAATACTAAATTAAAACAATTTGCTTTTGAGAAAGATCAGTTTTCTGTTAGTCAACATAATGTTAGTGTCGATGTTTACTTTAGTACTGCAATATACCAAAATGTTGAACGTCATGTAAGGGAAGTACATTGTTGCATATATGGAATACTGTTTATGAGTGGAAGTATATAAGTGTAATGTATATCACATTTCATGCATTCAATTCATTGCTCAATATTCTTTGATATAAGGTCAACTTAATAGATAGATTCTGTTGAACTGGAAATTTTCAGAAAGTTGTAATATACCTAGAGATGAGTCAACTCGTATTTTCCATGAACTTGTCGAGACTTCCTGTCATGATTATTGCTTTACGTTATCAATTTTTATTGTACTCATTTGGTTTATTACATTTTACCGGTACCATCAATTTTATGGTGATGATCATGAAGTGAAATCTCGGTTGAAGCTAAAATATGAATTCATTTATTGATTATGGAGTTTCTAATATAACTTATTACATTTCATACACACCATGTAGATTGATGAGTCAAATAAATAAATAAATTATGGATAAAATAAATAAAGTTATTATATATTTAATGTGGAACACTAATATTGAGATTTTGATGATGGCTATAATTTATAAAATAGAATATGATAGAGGCATTAATTAAAAAATATCTGTCGGAAACTCTCAATATAAATGTAATTGTTTAAATGTTGTAAATGTAAATGTTTTCTAATGTAATAGGCCTATGAAAGATAACTTGAATTTATAAGAAAACTCAAATAAAAAAGAAGATCGACCATGAAATAATTCATTTTGAACGCAAATCATAATCAAGTGGATACCTTTGATCAAAATGCGAGATATCTTTCAACTCTAAATTAATAAACATTTCAACGTTTATGTTGTCTATAGTATAAAATATTACTTATAAGCTTACATGCGTTTCTTACTTGGCAACTGGAGCTTATTGGCATCAATTTTTCAAACATTTTATTATAACCCATGAGCTAAGTGATCGATAGATAGATAGATATCAAGTTATCTATAGAAGTAAAAAGACAATAGTTTTGCTAATAAATGTGTAAGATTCAACTTATTTTGTTGAGAGGTGATTTCATGAAGTCCCGTCCAAATGCTGCTACTGATTGCGCTAGATCGATATAGACTCTTAGCACTCATATATTTGTTTCTAAAAATGTGTAATAATCATAATAAAATTATATCTCATTTACACTCTAGCCTAGTCTGGGCTGATCCTCGATGAAAACGGCTTACATTGCCCCACAAGAGAACTTAATAAGAACTTAGAGATGCAATAAGTTGAACCGATTTAACGAGTCTTGTAAGTAATTTAATAGACTATTCATAAAATAATTAATAATTTTAAATTGGAATTTAACGAAAGAAATGGGAGAATAATTGGATTAGTAAGCTATAAATTCCTGGATTTCTTGTTCCATGACGAACTGCGTTGTTAATATTAACTTTTCATGTGAAATTTAACGACATGCAGTCAAATATTTGTTAAGAATAAGTATAATAACTCACTTAAACTGGCCGAGTACTTTCGAATCTCATAGATTCATATGGATGGATCTCATAGATTCGAAAGTACTCGGCCAGTTTAAGTGAGTTATTATACTTATTCTTAACAAATATTTGACTGCATGTCGTTAAATTTCACATGAAAAGTTAACTATAAATTCCAGTTAATTCATCTGTATGAATGAAATTATAAGTTGGAAATAGTAGCTCTCACAATTTTATGCATTAAATAAACTAATAAGAATTAGTTTGAAATAAATACCTGGTGAAATCAAATCTGCATGACGTTTCTGTTGCACTGACAGCAGTTCTTGCTGATTGCACATAAGCCTTGTACCTAAACGCCTATTGCGTATGCTTGGGGAGGGAATACCATTGGACCCAGGCTTCTGCTGAACTGAAAGCACACCTTCACAAGGAAAAAGCCACATGCAACATTAAGCAGAAAGCAAAATAAGATTGTTTCAAAATGAAAAGTAAAGAAATTGCAAAAATTGAAGTAAGTAACGCTAAATCTGAATCTATACTGAACAAAAAAAAAGAAGATCAACTTTTGTTATTGATAAAACTTTGGGTTATAATCTACATTACATAAATTAATTTTTTCCATGTTGTAAATAATATTATTAATAATAAAGATAAGTATTCAATAATAAAATCATATTATTATTATAATCTTATTTAAAAAATTGTATTCCAAATAGAATATTTTTCATTTTGATGATATGCATCGATATATTTTGATAGTATAAAAGATTGAATTTGGAATTCGAATTGATATTCTGTCAATGGATTGCTACTGGGAAAATATTGCCGAAGTTATACAAAGCAATGCTTATAAAGCAGGTGCCCACAGAATCACCACTCCAGTATGTTCACCTTTACCAAATAAAACCTTTGTTTTGTTTTATGGTGTAGTGGCCGGGATGTGGAGCGGAAATTCAGTGCATGATCACAATAACTACACTAAACCTGCCCTCAATACTGAGGATACATTTTGCAGTCATTTGGTTTTATTTGGATTAAGTTTATTTGTAAGATCGATGTGAGTTTTGGTAGCAAAATTTAAAGTAAAATTAAGACAATAAAGTAAAATTAAGTCAATATAGAAACAGATTCATATATATCAAATTCACAACACCGAAAGCCCAATGAGTGACGTGCAATATACAAGCTTACAAGTCAACAATAAAACCCTTGTTGTTCAGATTATTGAACTCTTGTAGAACATTTTAAATAGCTATTGGTGAATTTAGTTGTTCATGCGGGGTTACAAAGTTAAACTCGCACAAGTTTACTAGATGACTAACATGAATGAAGTTATTATAAATTTATATCAGGGATCTTACAACATAGACATATACTATGCTAATATTACAAACTAAACATATACAAATATGAGCACTTTTCAAAAACGAATGATCTAATGTGATATAAAAATAATTTACGGGTATATTTTTGCCTTTCTCCATCATTGAGATATTCTGATACATCGAATTGGAAAATTTAATTTTCCGATATCAATAAACAAGAAAACATATAAAAAAGACCGAATTTAAAAACATTATTATTTTTTAAAAGTTTGGTTGATGAAGATTAATTTGTAGGATACATTCGTTTAAACAGAACTTATAGTGAACAGATTATAGTGATTACCGGAATCATTTTATTACTAGTGTGAATAGTAAATAATCATAAAATAAACTATGGTGCACACTAAGTTCTAACTTTGAAAGAAATTCCTCTAATCCCTATAATTGGATTGAAAATTCAATCAACTTTCTAACCTAGTACCTAGTGAAATTAAGCTTATCTATGATTTTTTGAAGCAGTGGTTCTCAAGAATGAGCTTGTTTAGAGGCATTAGAGGCAACATCTATACAGAGTGTTTCGGAACTCTCTACCAATACTTCTAGGCAGTGTTTCTGGACCACTAACAAAAGTAAATATTGTAATAAAATTTTTCTAAAATTCCCAGTTACTCACACAGTCGCCATTTTGCTTTTTTCACTCATTATTTTTTTATTCAAACACCTCTGAATGTATAATTTTGAAATTTTGCATACAGCTTTAAAACAATTAAAACAATCTAAAAACAATTAATCAAAATTTTCTGACATCGAAAAACAAAATGGCGGCCATTTAAAATCTTTGAACAGGATTAAATTAATAATGGCTAATGATATCAAAATTCGACTAAAATAACTTTTTTTAGATAATTTTATTGCAAATCCAACGATACCTTATTTTTCAAGATTGGCCAACAATTAACAGAGATATGCTACTTTTTAGGGTGTGCGGTGGTTGAGAACGGGTTGCAGAAAAATGTTATTACGATATTTACTTTTGTTAGTGGTCCAGAAACACTGTCTAGAAGTATTGGTAGAGAGTTCCAAAACACCCTGTATAACTGGAACTTTATGCGAACATACTTTAATGATGTTGACATTAGTAAATTGTGTTGCATATTGTATTTGGCAGTAGGCTATGGTGAATTGCAAGTTCTTTCCATAACCAGCATGATATTCTATCAAAGAAAATGTTATTTTTCCCAAAATTATTTTTGCAATCCAAGATGCAAATGAAATGAAAATATTGGATAAAATATTCATATATCAATTATCACCAAAAAATTAAGAAAATCCAGAAATTTGTTTTGAAACATGGCTCAGTGAAAGCTGACAAGAACCACTGCTATTTGATTTGCTATTGCTGAAAACAATCTGTTAACACCAAAAAGCAATAATTATAATGCACATGCTAAATAGTCAGGCCAATACTTTACCTCAATCTAAATAATGCCTCCAATCGCCTCTGCCTCTTAAGAACTAAGATTTCTGACCTGATAGAAGAAAGTGCTATGATGATTGACTTGTAATTCAATTAATTTTTATCCTTTTATCTTCACTATTGCTGATGATTTAAGATCAAGGTTCACGTCAGATGATTGGTTTCCTCATATAATTAGGTGAAATAATAGGTTGAACAAGGAAAAATTGCTAGTCTTAAAATCCATCTTCTTCATTAAAATAGGATAGGTATTTTTAAAAATTATAAAATAGGAAAAACCCGTTGCCAATAATGTTTAGAAGTAAGTTACCTAGTTGTAATCTTCTATAAGTACGTGCAATGTAGATAGTAAAAATGATTATATACCAGTACTGTACATATTATAACTTATTGATACCGAGCTTTTAATGAAAATAAGCTATAATGATAATAAATTTCAATAAGCTACACATAAAAATAGCATCTGGTGGTAACCAGTCAATGCTACTTTTATTGATGTGAAAAAATATACATTTTTGGTTGAAACCGTTTTTAAAAATACCCAGTAAGATGTCAAAATTCGTGATAATAGTATGATTTTAATAATCCGTATTGCTTTGAATGATTAATTCATCAAAAAGAAAGGCTCAATGAGAAATTTGCAAACGAAACGTCGTGAGTGGTTTATAAATAATATGTGAGTCGATCATAACGGTGCCAACTACACATTGTTCTCCAATTTTCTATTTCTGAAACCATTACTATTAAGTGAGCAATATTATATTCACCTAACAGAATCCAAGTTCTGTGAATTACATTTCTTAGAATAAGAGTGACAGAGTGAAGAATATATTTGTAAAGGTATTAAATAGTTGATGTTTCAAACACTCTGAAATTAGAAGTATGGAATGAAAAAGCTAATACTGTTATTATAAAAAATCCATTGCAGAAGTGTTCCCATCAACTATTTATATAGATTTCAAGAAGCACACTGTTTTAAGACATCTTCCTTACTGAGAGAACGATGACCGATAGGAGCCAGTAGTACTAATGAAATTCTAACTGGAACCATGAAAGTAGAGTTGTCTTGTCCACTCTATATTGAACTGAGGGCCACAAGTCCGTTTGAAAGAGACAATGAATTTAAAATCGAGTTTCATCTAGATTAGCGGAGTCAAGTTTTATGTGTTATTCAAATTACCAAAATCCCAAAATGGAAGAAAAGAAAAGAGTTTGTTTCATCACTTCAATAACTTCCGACGGCTACAACACTTGAGATAGTGCTCAAGAGAGTCATAATCAACTGATAGTCTTTGCAGCCGGGTAGTTTGGTTAGTCTTACCATTTCATTGTCAATTCGCTGTATTGATTATTTTGTTATGAGGCAGTTCAGGGTGAAACCTGTTGCTTCCAAAACACTTCCGTATAATCATCATAATCATCAGTCTTCACCTCATCCGATGTGAAGTGGGGTCGGTGGGGAGTGAATCACATGCGGAATAAGCATTGCATTTTATGTGCCAGATGCCTTTCCTGACACCAACCAAGGCCACACACTACATGTAGTGTGGTCTTACATTAACCCTTAGCCTCCAGGGGCTCAAACATTTGTTGGAATTTGAAAAACGAGTTCCAAAAAAAACTTCTGTATGAATAAATAAAACATTCAGCTCATGTAATATTATTGAAATCTGAATTCTATTGAATAAAAATCACACTTTTCTATTGTTAAACCTAGGAAACCTCAATTAGTAGGCAAAATAAAAACGAACGTTAGGTTAGGAAGTGAATCTACTAAAGTCGTTGAATGTTAGGTTGGGTCAAGTGGATCTACTAGAATTGTAGAATGGTTAGCTGCGGAAACTAACACGGGTGTCCTTGTTGGTCCTCAGCAACGGACGCACGCACGCAAGCAATTCAAACGATGATTTCAGTTTGGCTAGTATGTAAAATACCTTGTGCTCCCTGCAATAGGACCGCACTCAGACTGAGCGCCGATTTGGTGGCAGTGCCCGATACTGGGCCAGAGCTGGAGCCCGAGCCAAAGCCGAAACTGACCGGCGCCGATTTGGAGGTGGGCGTCGATGGCTGTCCCAAGTTTGACGCCGCCGGCGTCTGAGGGGGCGTACAGCTGCCCACTACCCCTAAACCAGTCTCAACATTATCGACTTTGCAAAATCTCAACAAATATTCAATATCAAACAAAAAACAAGTCAAAAATTAATTTATAGTATTCAAAAAATGATAATAGGGTTCTCAAACAATAATAAACAATAAAACTTAAAATCAAAAATCTATTTTAAAATTTCTTGAAAACAAAAAATAAAACTACAGTAGAGCTGTAACTTTCATTATTTGAAAGTTTCAAGAAAAAGAACAGAAATAACATGAGAAACACATCTTTGTGTTTTAATTTGTCTTTTGATGTAATATTTTTGTATCAAATCATTATCTATGTAGCATACTGCATAGCAAAGAAAGAAACTATTGTAACTTTTTAAAGGAAAGTATTGTAACTATTGTAAGTTATAATTTATTTATTCTCGTTTAACGGCCGCATTGGACCACTTCAGTCAATCATGTTTTGTCCTACGTGAGTTTTCTTTCCTAGCTGCCCAGTAGCTTCACATTCGTTCTGATCTCCTCTGTCATTTTTCGTCTGTAAATATCCTTTGTATGGGTCTGTCGTTTGCCTATTTTAGGTTTGAATCTTATAGTTATTGTAAAATGATGTTTTACAAAGAACTCACCACTGATTTTCAGGTAATGCCCTGCCTTTCAGTATCTTTGAATGTCATTTCTTAGTAAACAACATAATAGAGAAAAAATGAAAATACATGTGTATAAAATAAAAATAAAAAAAGGTAAAAGAGGAACATGGGTAGAGTTTAACATCTTCTCCATAATCTTCACTTTTCAAAACTATATTAAGAGTCTCATTTCTGCAAGATTGTGTCCCTCTATCATGACTGCACAGACAATCTACTTATTGGAACTAGATGTAGAGCCCCACAGTCGAACTAAAGAGTTACTTTATAAGTTTAATTCATTTCTAATCTGGATTTTTAACTTATTCAATGGACCAGCAGATGCTCTAGCTTGGAAATCTTCATTAATTCATCACTAACAGCTATTATATAACTTGGAAAATTTACAAAAGTCAAGCGCCTCAATAATAAAAACGAATTTTGGACACAATTTGCGAATTCAAGGACACCAAATCACCGACAAATCATCGACAAATGTACTCTAGAAGTTTACCAATTTTCATAATTTTCAGAAATTTATATAAATATATTTTGTACTTATCGGACATATATTGCAGGATTTTTCCAATAATTCCTCACTAACATATTAACAATACGTAGATGATGGCATCAATTTTTAATAAGTACTCATCAGACTTTTGCATAAGATTAGTCAACAGCTTAATGAATAGAAAGAATGATAATCGGACAACATCAAGATAACGACTCTCAAATCAAAGAACGATGAGTTCCAAAACCAGAAGAATACATGGAATTGAATTGGAAAAAACGTTATTATTTAAAACCCGACAACGAGCAAATGGGTTCATGAAACAAGAATGTCAATAGATGTAAAAAATTATATTAATATATTAAAGGCATATTATTATATTAATTGAAGGCAGCTGCATCAAGGTCTGTCAACTTCCAATCTGATAGCAGACAGGGCCGAAATCTTAATAATCTAATTTATTTATCATGTCAACAGAAGACAGGGAGGAAAACACCCAATGTGAATGAGATTAGTGTAATACATTTTTGTTACACTTAATAGAAAGTAGCTACTTTCCATAGATTTGTCACGTATGGAAAGTGCCTCTTTTCCGTACTAGATCGGAAAAATCAGCTGACAAATAGGGCCTTATAGCCGTACAAGATAGGAAAAAACATATGGCGTGCGGCAAAAATTTTTCCGTTGACTCACATATATATATATTATATGTATATATATAGTCAACTCATTACATTACCTGTCTCGAATATTATCCAGCTGATTGCACTAGGCTATCATTATTTTGGTTTATATCTGGGAATTCGCCCATCAAATTCTGAATCTAAATAAAGCAGCTGATTCACTTGTCTTGAATACTTTTGAATGTCTCGCATATTATCCAGCTGCTTGTATCTTGCCTTTCTATCAAGTGTAACAAAAAATATCGTATATTACACGGCTGTAAATTTTTGCCGGTTCTCGCATATTCACGTTTCTGCACTCGGCTGCGCCTCGTGTATTAACTATCATATGCTCGACCGGCAAAACGTTATTTTCCAGCCTAGTAACGTAATCTATATAATATATAGATTAATATATATTATATATATTAATATATATTAATATATATATAATATATATAATATATATTAATATATAATATATATATTATATAAAAATGAATGTCTGTCTGTTTGTATGTATGTATGTATGTATGTATGTATGTATGTATGTTCCCTATAGACTTCAAAACCACTTGACAGATTAGCATGAAACTTTGGGAATATGTTGTGTGAATATTGAGGATGGTTTCTGACCACAAATTTTAATAGAAGAGCTAATAATTACTATTAATTAATCCATTTTATAGACCTAACCTATACTAAACTTGCCGGCCAAACAGCTTAAAGGAACAGCTGATAGAAGTCAACAGTTTTTAATCATATGGCAGGCCCCTTAGCGGCGTTATTTACGCTGTCTTTGAACAGATAAAGACTTTGCGCTTTGCATGTTGGCTATCGTGCAGTCAGAGCCTTGCAATATGTAGGAAACATACGACTGGGTATGATGAAATGTAATTATGCCGGGTTGATGACATCTGTTAACCAATGAAGTGCTAGCTAGAAATTTGAAATGCAGCCTCAGTGGGAGGTGGCGAATAATAAAATCAAAAACCTAGCTTCTATCCTTATAGTTGTAGGAGGTTTAAATTTGAAATGTTTCTTCATTCAGAGGTGGTGATTAAGAAAACAAAGAAGCCTCTATGATCAGCTGGAAGAGCCCTAGGACTAACTTCTTTCCTAATTTGAAATGTTACCTCAGCGGGAGGTGGTGAATAATAAAATCAAGGAGAATTTTTATGAGAACGCAGCAACGCGCGTCGAGCCAGCTAGTATACTATATAACATTCGCAGTGTTTGCTCAAAAAATGATGAACTTGCCCTACAGCTGGAATCAATGCAGGAGGCAGAGATATTACCACAATTGGATTTTCTATGTTTATCAGAAACCTGGCTCTATGAACAAGAAACAGTGGAAATTCATAATTTTCAACTCATATCTCTCTCAAATCGATCCAATCAGCGTGGAGGTGGTGTAGCAATATTTGCCAGAAAAGGAATAGCATCATCAGCCTCAGCCTTGGATTGCTCACTTCAGCTGGAATTTGAGAATACTGCAATAGTGTTTGAGAAAAAGTTTCTCATTGTATGCTTGTATAGGCCACCTAGCGGTGATGTTTTTCAGTTTCTAACTGATCTAGAGAGGTACTTGAACTTGTTTCAACAAAGGTTTAAGGGAGTAATTATAGTTGGCGATTTCAATGTTAATTTCTTGGACAATTCATTACGGTATTCAAAGTGGAATTGTGTGCACTACTCTCTGCTTTGGCTTCACTGGTGTCATTGATACTCCTACAAGAGTCACATCACATTCTGCGACCTTGCTGGATAACTGCTTTCTCTCTTCAATGATTGAATGTGTTTCTTCTGGTGTGCATTCTCTGGCTTTATCTGATCACTATGCTCAACAAGTTACAGTGAAGCTCCTGCCTGGCCTCATGAATTACAACAGAGATGAGTATGTTGTGAAGCGAGTGTTTTCTGGAGAAAATAGGGCAAAGTTTGTGCAGATTTTGAGGAATTGTCATTGGAACTGTATACGGTTAGTTTCAGGGAATGTAGATAACAAGTTGGCTGTATTCATGAAAATTTACTCTGCAGCTTTCAATGAGGCATTTCCTTTGAAAAAACTCAAAGTAAGGAAGAAATCAGAAACTGTAAAATGGTCCAGCCCATATCTAAAGTAACTATGTTCATGTAAGAGAGATTTGGAGCTATTCATAAGACTATATCCTGATGAAATTGGGTTGAAGCATAGACATAAGCAAATATCTACTGAAATAAAGACACAAATACGTTCATTAAGAACAGAATATGCCAGCAGACTGATTAGTTCATCAGAGAATAAACCAAAAGCAATCTGGGATTTGATTAAAAAAGAAATAAAGATCAATAATAGATTGAACAGTTACAAATTACAAGTGAATGGATCTACACCAAGTCTCCAATTGAAATAGCCAATTTGTTCAAAGAGTTCTTCACCAAGGATAGCCCATCAATTGTTGGAAATCATGATGTCAATTATATGGACATGCTGAGAAAGACTGATCCACGAGCTTGTCAGGTGAGTGAAGTACCAGTATATTCTGAGGTGGATATTCATAGAGTGGTGAGGTCTCTAAATAGTAAGATGTCCAGTGGTTTGGATGCTATTCCATCACGAATAATGAAGGATTTCTTTGACCATGTGTTGGATGCTTTGACTTACCAAGTGAACCTGTCTCTGTCATCAGGCATCTTTCCATCTACATTAAAGACTGCACAGGTCAGACCACTACATAAGAAAGGATCCAAGGAGATCATGAATAATTTCAGACCAGTCTCAATGCTATCATCTTTATCTAAAATCTTTGAAAGGACCATGTATGATGAACTTTACAAACACCTCCAACTGGGAAATGTATTGCATAAAAACCAGTTTCGATTCAGGAAGAATAGAGCAACGGTGGATGCCATAAATGTACTTTTGAATGAGGTCTTCCTTGCTTTGGATGGTGGAGAGAAAGTGGCTGGTTTTTTTGTGGATCTGAGAAGGGCGTTTGACTCGCTTGATCATGATATTCTTCTTGATAAGTTGAGATATTATGGTGTTCGGGGTAGGTTTCTGCAACTGATAGTCATATTTGAGAGGCAGATTCCAGATTGTGGAGTTGGAGGTTCAGCAAGAACAAATTCAAAATTATCCTTAGCACTCTCAGCCCCAGGCTATGAAGAGGGGAGTGCCACAAGGGTCGATTCTGGGGCCATTGCTTTTTCTGGTTTACATTAATGACCTGCCTGCAAATGTTCCTCTTGCACAGTCCAATCTTTTTGCAGATGATGCAAATTTCATTTTGACATCTAAGGAATCAGAAAGTCTGAAAACGAATGCAGAAATTGCTTTAAAAAGTGTAGAGTTATGGTGTAGGGCTAATGAACTGCAGGTTAATGTCTCCAAGACATGTTTCATTAATTTATTGATCAGAGAGCTAAAATAACATTCTTTGCTCCAATTCAGAATGTGGGATGCGGATATTGAATGGGTGGAGAACACTAAATTTCTTGAAGTTTACATTGATCAGTGTCTGACCTGGAGATCTCATGTGGAAATTCTTGTGAAGAAATTGAACTCTGCTATCCATCTACTCTCCAGATTGATTCAAGTGTCTGATGTGAAGGTAGCTATTATGGCTTACCATGGTTACTGTGAGCCCCTTTTAGTTTATGGAATTGTTGCATGGGGAGCTTCAGTGCATGGTTGTCATGTTTTCCGAACCCAGAAAAGAGCTATCAGAGTGATATTTCAGAAACCACCACATTACCCATGCAAGGAGTTATTTATGACAGCTGGGATTCTCCAAGTTCCTTGCCTCTATATCTACTTTTTGGCCTGCATGGCACTCAAGTGGAGAAGTGACTGGATGACTGGCGCAGACATCAACTCATACAACACAAGGAACAGGGCGAGGGTGAGACTGGATGCACACAGAACCTCGTTTTATGAGGCATATCCACAGCACATGGCAAAAAAATATATAATGCTCTACCTTTGGAAATTCGTGAGCTGGAGTCAGTAGGGGAAGTCAGAAGAAGATTGAAGTCGTGGTTAATTGCTAGATGTTTTTATGGCATTGGAGAATTTTTGAATCCATTATTTTTTAATTTTAATGTATAACTGTTTGTATTGACATGAATGATTTTAAGGATTCTGTGACATAATGTATTTGACTTGTGTTAATATTGTATTCTGTACAGTGCATGAGATAAAATGAAATAATAATATATTTGAAGCTAATTAGAATTAGTTTGCTAAACCACCACAACCACAGATACGATTTGATAAGTCTTGCAACGATGTGTTGTTTGAATTGTCATATAAAAAACTTCAAGCAAATATTTAAACCAACAAGTATGATGTAAATCTTTGAAAAACCTTTGATGTTTTCAACATTCCAACAAGAGAAAATGCAGCAGCAAATTGACTACACAAGAACGAACTGGCTGAATGTTTGTAAGTTGTTGTGGCCCAGTAAATGAAGTAATTATAACAACAGAGTAATCCATCAAAATGTTAAAAAATTCAAAAGCTCCCACTATTTTCTATACACCATATTCAACAAGAATGATACTTCACTTATACGATTCTGCATTCAATCCCTTAGTGTTGCCACCAAGCCAACCTACCCCAGGATATCTTCCAAATACAAAATAATTCTAACCAATCGGATACACTAGACCATACGAATATCCATGTTCAGTTCATTCCCCCAGAAATGTCATGTAAACTAGGAGAATATTGACAACATTAAGCATTACAATCAGACATTCATTAAACAGATTAAAGCCCCAACATGCAAAAAATCATCAAAAGTGAAAAACAAAGAATCTCGAGATCAACGATCTTATCCATAGATTGTTTCAGGTTCAGTAATCCAACATCAATCAACATTTCAATAATATAGGTTACATAAAAAATGTCAAGAATAATAATATTAAGAGTTCTAACAATAAACATGGACGCAGCTAGAACAAGTAGGAGGTGCTACCATCAATGGCTGGAAAAATGACATGATGCAATGCAGATGCAACCAATGTTCAATGCAAAAGTTGGAAAGAGAGGGGCGATGAGAAAGAACAGCGACGAATAAAGCTCAAATGGACAAATGGCAAAACAAGAAAACTATCATGATTGGAAAAGGTCATGCAAAAATATAAGTTTAAAAAAATGATAAAATTAACAAACATTGATTTAATAGTAAATTTTATGATCTGGATAAGAGCGCATGAAATATTTTGAAAAATGATTTAGAAGTTTTAAATCTTCTTGATTCGTGCCAAGAAAGATTAAGAGAAAGCTTAGAACATTTATTAAACATAAATTCGATTTCAACCTGAAACTAATGCATACTGCTACAAAAAGTTATTTTCCATAAATTTTCAAGTTGAAATGACAACAAGAATACAACATATAGATTCATATATCATTAAGTACTTGATAAATTCGTAGAGATAATGTTCATTACTATGATAGGAAGGGAAACAAATCAATAAGTTTAAACTTCCGGGTACAATTCCTGATGCAGCCTGACATTCATGTTTTATCAGCCCCTAATTATCAACTCATATGGGAATCAACCTGGAGTAAAATACCGGGTGACTCAGACAGAATACTACAACTTTAAAAAACTGTCTTCAACCAAAGAAAAAAATTAATACATTGTGAAAAATCGTTAAATATCATTATGAAGAGTATTAAGAGAATTTTTCCACTGAAAAAGAAGTTCACAGAATGTTCAATATCTCCAGACACTCGAGTGGTATCAACCCAAATCTCAAACTCATTTTACACTTACGGGCTAAGCAGCAGTTTGGATAGCTGTTATATCTTGCTTCAGATCATCAATGCTAGCTGGTAGAGATGGTCAAAACATTATATTCTTAAAATAACCCCATTAAAAAAAATCGCATGGTGAGGTCAGGGCTTCTTGGAGGCTAGTGATAAAGTGATCTATCATGGCCTGCCTGGCGGCCGATTCATTGCCTTGGGTATAATTGTCATTCAGATAGTCATGGCAGATAAGTGCCAATGTGCTCCATTCACTGGAATAAGAATTGTGCTTTTTCGACCTCAACTACCTGAGGCAACGGATCAGCTGCCAGGCAGCCCATGGTAGAGCACTTCGTCTCTGGCGTTCAATAAGCCCTGACCTCACCCCTTGGGTATTTTTCCTATGGGGGTACGTTAGGAATATGGTGTCTCAACCATAGTTACCAGCTAACATTGATGATTTGAAATAAGAAATTACAGCAGCTATCCAAACTCTTACGCCCAATATGCGATAAGTGTGGAACAATGTTTGGTATCGGGTTGATATCGCTCAAGTGTATGGAGGGGGTCATATTGAAGATATGTGAACTTTTTCATTAAAAAAACTTTTTGAACACTCTTTATAATGATGTATACCACAAGATTATATAATGTTTCTTTGATGAAATAAATATTTTTTAAAGTTGTGGAATTCTTTTCAATCACCTGGTATAGTAATTATTAGAACATTTCAGTACATATTAAATCCCATTGGTTCCTTTCTATCATTCTCATTCCTTTTTTTTATCGGAAAATGATAAGAAATTTTGAATTTTAGATTTTATTACTGAAAAAATGTGAGAATGATACTAGGCATTCAATTTTTTTGTTTGAAATTATGTTTGATCCAAAACGTGTTCAAATAACTGGACATACAGAAATCATAAGCCAATTTGAGAAAATACTACTTAATTCTCAATCGGAATATTGAGCTTCACATGACTCATCACTCATCACTATTAAGTAGTTTCCAATTATTACAAGATTGAGTTGACACATTTCCTGAACCCAGAAATGTATCTTACTATCATGCCTTTTGTACCCATCTCACTATATAGAAATTGATTCAATTGAAATTTATCCTATTGTCACGAGTTTATGGAAATATTCTTTTGGACTTGGGCCTAGAACAAAAAAGAACACTAATAAGTTTCATTTAGAAATTAATTTTCAATTGTGGAAATAAACTGTAGACCTATTAACAAAAATTATTATTGTATTATTTTTTGAAGCAGTGACAACTTTGTTTTGTCGTTGTTTTCTCATAAAACTTAAAGCTTGCTGATCTGAAAAGCGATTTGACTAGAGATAAACTAGATAATAATCTAATAATTATGATTATTGCGAAAAAATAAATCTAGCTCTAACTGAGAATCATGGTTCAAAACAGAACATTAGCCGAAAAATATAACGATATGATTTGAAATTGGAATGATCTATGATTTTTAGAGAAAGCAATGAATGACAATGAAAGTTGCCTGTAGAATGATTGTCATGAAACATTTTGCAATCAATTCAATAGTCAAAACTGTATTTATCGTCCCAGAAATTGATAAACGGTACCTACTCAACCGGATAACAATAGAATCATATACAGCCTATACTGTATATAAACCTTACTCGTTTCGATTATGGTGCTTGATTTGTATTCTATAATATTTTTTTATTCAACATTTTATAAGTTTAAGTTTGCTTGGAAGTTTACTCAGCGCTCTGCTCCAATAGAATGTTGGCATCTTTTTTATTTTAAAAATAATTTCACAACTCTAGTACACTTTCAAGAATTATTTGTGAAACAGGTGAAGAGTGGATAGCTTTAGTCTAGGTTTCCACAAAGAGGATATGAGTTGGTATAATATCTCAAAATCTATCAATTGCCTTAAAACTATCTTCGCTATTGGACTAAAATTATTTAGATTTACATATGTAAGACATTATTATTATTATTCTTATAATTATTATTACTATAATAATGTAAAACTATTTCCTGCATGACTGATTTTAATAATAGTTTTTTTGATATTCTGTAGATTTTGATTTCAACATAATTAATTTGTAATTTCTTAGCTAATCAATAAAGCAAAGCTACAGTTCTTTATATTTAGACAGAAAATAATAGAAAAGTGAATAATATAAATTGCATAACACAATTCAAATTATATTACCTTTGAATTAGTCACGGTGAAGGGTAGATGGTACCAGATTTTTATGCTACAAATTCTAGTATTTGATCTTAAATCGAAGAAAGAGAAAAAGCTACTCAATATGACAATGAAATCTGCCAATTGTGTGCCTTTCCTTTCAGTAAATTGAATAAAGCGTCTTTGTTATTTTCCAATTTATATTTCCAATTTATAAATTTATAATATTTAAAAGTGTAGAAATGTACGACACTTCGTAACTTATTCATTGAATACAACAGTGACGATTCGATTACTTTACCATCAAATTCAACTTTCAATATGCTGATGCAAAAGGTAAGTTAAATTAAAACAAAACTACTCCCTTCAAACTTTTTGGGCTGGACTGGGAATTATAATAATGCATCAAATTTTGTAATTAGTTCACAATTTTAAAACCTCATTGTCTTCCACTAATGCTCAACAAACTTTGACTCAAGTTCATTTACATTTTTACTGATAGATTGCAGTTCAACTCACTTACTTGATAAATGGCAACACATTGTAACAATATTATTAGACTAGTCAGTTTGAAATTTATTGAGATTATATATTTATTCCATCTAGAATTAGTTTGGAAACCGATGTATTTGAAAATGATTACTAAGACAATATTTTAACAACATCCTTCACCTGTTTCACAATATTCCTTGACATACAACATATTCAGAATGGATGCATATGTTGTAAATCAGTAGATAAATTATATATAGCATATTTTGAATGTTCAAAATTAATGAGAAAGCTACTGTACATGTACAATGTGAATTTGGAAATTGAAAAAAAAAAACTATTCAATTGTGTATTCAATATGAAATCTAATTCGATTCTTGATGCACATGTACAGTTCCTTCCACAATGAAATCAAACACAATGAGTTCAAATCAATTAATAACATGCTCAATAGATTAATTTAATCAAACCAATGATGTGACTGGGTGATCTAGTTCATACCGTATTTACTTCATTTTCAAGTTTAATAACTTCATAACTTCTCCATTGAGCTATTAGAGCCTAGTTATTGATATACGTGTGTTTTCGTTGATATACGTTTGTTGTATAATAATCAAGAGACATGTAAGATTTTCAAATTCAAAGAATCAATTAAGAAATTAATTTCTATTGCATTTACATTTGCATTTGAACAACTAGAAAGAGAAAAAGTGGAGAAAAATTTCGTTATTATTTCTGAAATGTATCAGTTATTCGTTTCTTTAAAATAATAGTTGTACATACATGGAAAAACAAAATAGGAACTAATTTATTATATGATAAGATCCTGCATCTACAATGCAACTCCTTGTTGCAGAATCAGCTTGAATTTTCTACGAACTCATATTTCTTGTCAAGATCAAGAAATTTCAGCTCCCACTGCCATCAGATAAGAGAACCAAGAATAACTAACATGAATTCCTTTGATAGGAGAATCAACAATAAATAATTATTCATAGTAATACAACTTTTTTAAAGAAGCATGAAGAATATAAAATTCATAACCAGCTTCAACAGCCTAGTAAACAAGAAAGTAAGTAGTAGCTCTAAAGTACAAGCACTAAATTCAGTAGAATATAGACCGTTTTGAACCATTTAAAATTCATCAATATACAGACAGAGTGACATACGGGATACGGACGTTTTTGAGACGTGCAGTACTTAGCTTTTGGGGAGGAAGGGATTGGCCGCAGGTGGTTTCCTACTCTGCTTGAGTTGTTATTTAGTATCTATTATGCAGCTATAGGATCGAGATCACTGCATTTTGCTTGCAATATATTCAAGAAAAAGGTGGTGATTCGGTGATAGTTAACAAATATTTCTTCAATGGGAAGTTTGGCATTTATTGCTATGGTGTAATTCTTATTAACAATACCATTTTGTAATGAATTGTTTAATTTTTGGAAAGGAATCAACCCATGCATGATAGTATTGCTGCAGAATCAGCGAATTTAGATAGAATTAGAGATATAGGTAAACTATCACCGAATCACGATTTTTCTTAAACATGCGGTAACCTCGAATAAAATTATGCATAATAGATACTAAATGACAACTCAAACACAGAAATTCACCTATGCCAAACCCTTTCCCCTCCAGAAGCTTAGAATTGCACGTCTCAAAAACGTCCATGTCTGTATATTACATTCTATTAAAAAAAATCGATGGTTATTTCAGTGAGACCCAGTCACTTCATTCTGGTCTCTATCACATTACTATTATATCATGGGCACCAAATTATTAAAAGTCAGTCGATAATTCACTGATCAGTGTTTTCTTTTAGCAGCGTGTTATAATAATAAATTCAAAAACTATTAGAAATTTAAGCAAAAAAAAGCAAATTTGGATGACAAGCATTACGGTATTCAAAAATGTAAAAATCTAATGGAATTTTTTGATTTGCATAACAATCTGACAACATGCGATTTTTTTATTATTTTGTAAAATTTTGTTTGACAACTGCAGTTGGAAAGTTGTCAACTCATCTACTGATTCAAGCTAATTCAATTAAAAATACACATATTGTAGGTAGTTTGTAATATCTTTTATCCAAAAATTATATTTGATATGCAAAGACCTTATATCCATATAACCAGAGATATGTGATTCATATCCTATAGTATGAGCTCTAACGGTAGAGCTACAAATGTAGAGCATATTGAGAATGAAAGTTAATATATTTAAAGAGTCTATTTTGCTTGGTAACACTTTTAGCCCTAATTAAAATTATTCTATTTGATTTTAATACACAATTTAAATTAATGAGTTATTCATATAAATTAATTGTGGTTTTCTCCAATGCAGAAAATAATGAAATAGTAATCCATGTTAAGATAGAATTCAAATAAATATTGATCGATTCTTATGAAAATTGTTGATCCTAATGTCATTCAACACAGAAATGTGCTTGGCACAAACTGTAATGTGATAAAATCCTTGATCATATTCATATTTCCCCCTTACCATCAAAAACATTCCCGTATTTTGAAATTGGTACTATGTATATTTTCTATAAAAAAAATTAACTTTTGAAATTAGTTTTAATGATATGAATTATTCTGAAGACCTGAGCTACTGCTAACATTGTAAACTGCATTAAATAGCTTATGGAAATCGATATAATGCTTATTTTATGCAATTGTCAATGTCTGCAGTACCGAGTTCTTCAGCATAATATACATTATACTGTATTATAAGGAATTTCAAAAATTAAGTTATGTATTAAAATCTAGAAATTTTATGAATCTTGGAAAATAAATTTGATTTCAGATATTCAACAGTTATAATATTATCATTCCAATACTTTTGCCATTGAAAATTAATGAAACATTCATCCTTCATCATGGTTATTTCCTCAACCCATTTTCTTTTTAAAGAACTCTGTTTCATAGTTTATTCAATTACGATACTAAATAATTAGTGCGGCTACTGGAATTTCTATTTCTTTCATGATATATTTCCAATGTAATAATCGAATTTAATAAAATCATCTTAGATTCATGAACTTGTTTACAGCAAACGAAAATAATGATTTTTGGTATGATTCTGCTGCATTTTTTATAGATTTGTTATTCTTGTTTCAGAAGTGCTCTATTTATGTTATTAATATCTTAGTTTGTGAGATTTGGTGAATGTTACTGTTGCCATTAATGTGGTTCTGTGCTTAATAATTATTGATTGTGCCCGACATTTCAATATCACCATCAATGTAGTATTCATTCACGATAAGTGAATAATTTCAAATAATTCAGATCCTACAGCTTCATTAATATGTACTCCTCTTTAAAATCTAAGCTTTCTCAGAAGCCAAAAACTAGACTGCAAAGGAATGCTCTAGTTTTAATATTTTAAATGTATTAGTTCCAGGATTAAGATATATTATATTGATGTATTAACATGTACAGTACTAAAACCCAATATTTCGGGACTACTTATAGATACAGTATTCATAGAACCTTGTATTATGAATATAATAGTTACAAAAATATAGAATGCCTAGTGACAGACATCTAATCTGTTATACACTTAAAATACAGTTCTAGACGAGAATAATTGGCCGTAAAAATCTGTAAAGTACCTTGTTTTTGTAAATATGTTTCAGTTCATTTTTGCACTCTGCGTTGAGTGTTCATTTTTAAATATTTCATTTAAGCATAGTAGCCTACGTATTACGGCACTAAATCGTAATGAATCATGAAATGTTCAGATTTGAGTCAAGTTATCGTCAGCTACGAAAGCGTAGCTAAATAATTGGTACAGATCTAATAATGAGTAATAAGTTGAATATTACAGATCGCATTTATTTGAAACCTAGCAACATTCTAAGTCTAAGCTATTTACAAACATTTGACTATTACTCAAGATTAAGAGCTCATTACCTTAGATTTAGGATGTATTCCAAACAAAATAGACTCTATAAATGCGAAAACAGTGATATATAAGTGAATGATAACTGTTAAATTCATTAAAAGTAGTAATAATTGAGTAGATATTTCCATTACCTTCGGGATCTTTAGCAATGACAGTGGAACTACGATCGACTCCTCCTTTAATCTTATCCTCTGTGAGGGACAGACAGAAAATACCGTTTGGTTTGTGTAGTCGAACGCCACACCCGAAGCGATAAAACAACAAAGAGGGAAATAAAGAGAAAAATAAGCATATGGAAATTATTAGAGAAAACAAAACCAACACTTAAAAAAATAGCGGAAGGAGCAGGATTACAAGGTTAATAATGGTATAATGTTCACCATCTGTATAGTTAGAGCAGCAAAATACAAGCAAACGCAGAGACACAGAACATCACAAATTATTCAACCAAACATACACATAAATTTGCAAAAGAAGAATCAGCATACAAAATGATTACCTAAATGCATCAATTAGCTTTGTTAAAATACCCAGATAAAATAAGAAGCACAATAATTGAATACATAAAACACTGCAAAATATAGAGAAGTGATAGAAAATGAATACATTGATCACAGCTAGCATCCGATATAAACAATTATTACTCAAAACAACTGGATGTCTCTAAGGGGCCTCTTATGCTCATAAATATTCGATCTAAATGCTTAAGAGTAATTATTTTAATATTAGTCAAGTTCTAAATGAATGTATATAAAAAACGAGTTCAAAGTTCACGAGTATCAGGCCATAATTATACGACTTCAGAGTAAAATTTAAGGATTCCATATGTAATAAGATTATTTATTTCAAAATGACTTGTACTGCATTAAAAAATCAAAATCAATTATCTAGTTAACTTTTAGCAGTTTAATAAAAAAGTAACATCTTCCAAATTTCTCGAGGAATGTTGACTATGAAGTATCGCAAAAGGAAGGTGTTTAGATTTTTTACTATTTTATAAGATAGTATTGTTATACTTGATTTATGAGTTTATTGACTGAGTACGTTTCACAATAATTACTCTCATTACATTTGGATCGAAGTAAGAAAGCTCTTTGGGAGATCAATCCATGACACCACAATTATTATAATGCCATCCTTCATAAAAATAACATTGTCTGATGAACACTAAGCACAGAAGATAAGCTTGAACATAGAACGAATCTTCTAGTTCCCAAACTCTTACAAAACATAACGCTCTAAGCATGACAATGGAAGGAAGTCAAGGTGAAGAAGATTAACAAGCACTTTCGAAAAGCTCAAGACAACAATAAAACAGTCTAAAAAATCTAATCAATGTTAAAGTAACTTCAAATGTTTATTCAAAGTAACTCATCTAAAATCATCCTCACAATGCTTGTTCAACCAGTAATATTAAAAAAGAAGGTTTTCAAACGTTCAGAAGAGTGCACTTAAATAGGCATTCCATGGTTTACTTCTATCTACATTTGTAATTATTTGCATCTGTTGTATGAGAGTGAAGCTAGTTCAATATAATTCAATGCAATCTATACCAGAAAGGCATAACACTAACGAAAAAATATTTTTACATGAACGTAACATCTACATATTATCTAAAAAATTAATCATTTATATTTTTTATTCAATTGTCATTGATCTATTTACATTTTCCTCAGATTGTTAGGAGATAGCAATCCATTGAATAGTGAGTGTACTTAATAAGAACTTTAAGATTAATGTTAATTTTGAACAATAATAATGAATTAGCTGAGCACAAAATGTACTCATCAATAAGGCAAATTGAAAGCTTGTAATATGCTGGTTATAAAGGGATTCAGCCCCGTATTTATAAGCCTACCTTGAGACTTCCTCAACTCAAGGGACTTGAAAAACATTTTGAGCTAATGCTTTTCAAGTTACCTAGAGTTAGGGAAGCCTCAAGGTAAGTTCATAACCGTTAAAAACGGATCCTTGTCATGAAGATTACAAGGCAGGCTGCCGCTGAGACCATCACTAGTGAAAGGCAAAAGGTCGAACAGATGGAGGGCATTAAGAAGTTGTGTCAACATATTCAAAAATTAATCAATATTTTTTGATTAATAATTTTTCAATAAGACAAAAATATTCGACTTCCTGTTACTGAAAACCAAGTCAACAAAGATGGTGAATTTATGCATATGAGGGTTTGGTATGAAATATTTCGTTTCATATACTATTGAAAAGAAAAATTACTATGAATATTCTGCCACTCTAAATCACGTCCCATAACGACAAAAATGTAATGAAGCTTATTGGCTAGAGTGCTATCAAGCTCAAACAACCATGCAAACCCGAAATCCTAGTGAGAATGCAAGAATTGATTCATTCCATTCTAGACGGCTTCGCCATTTTTCAAGTTTAAATATCTAAAATGAGTAATTCAACTAACTTTAATGACTCAAAAATAAACAAAGATGGCACTGTTCAGAAATTGTAGATGGAGGATTGTCTTAATAACTCATATCATCTCGACAATAATATTGAAACATTTTTTAAAAACCTCAAAAATTTACCAAAGTGGTAAAAATTCCTATTTATGGGTAGGCCTACCGTATTAAACTTTCTTATTTCAAAGTCTGGTCACCAGCGATCCGGAACCGTAGAGAACTAGATAAACTGACTATAGCTAGGCAATTGATACAAAGTACAATATGTGTTTAAACACGTTGTGAATTACCCATAATTACTGCACTTCATAGCACCAACTTAGCACATAAACATAGAATAAGTGGCTAATGTACAAAAATCAAGTAACGTTTTTTGAACTGTTATAAGAATAATTATTGCTTTAACTAAAATAATGAGACTCAACTGCCAACCCAGACATGCGCAATTGTGCATAATGCAAGGATTGAGTCTAGTTGGTCAGTTGATCCAGATCATATTTTGGCTTCCCTGTTTTTAGAAACTCGTTTTTTTTGTAGAAACAGGCAGTGAATCAATTAAATGGACAGCTATCAATCTTTTCCACATGGATATCTAGTAAAATAGGACATTAATGAATCAGTACAACTGAATAATGAACTATTTAATAATTAGCCCTAAAATAAAATAATCACCCACCAACAGAATGATAGTAAAAATAATATTTATATGACTTTTATAGTACTTACGGTTGACTAAGTATCATATTCTTTATTCTAAAATTTGAATGTATTCAAGGATTCAACATTTTTGAAGTATATGATAATAATAATAATATTGATATATCCATAAATTATAATATTGCAGACAACCACTTCATAAATAAATTGATTCAAGCTATAACATCCTGATATTGTTCAACCTGAAAATGTTTGAAATGATTTCTTCTCAATATAAGGATTATAAATAACATTGGATTGGATGGGTGTCACGAAAAATAGATAATTATTTTAATCTACCAACTACGTTTCTGAACAGCACAGTCCATCTTTTAATATAAAATCATGCAACAGGGCATAAGCAAGCAAAATCAAAGCAGAAACGAAGATCAAAGAATAGCAAATAACACAAAAATGTTTGGTGATGTTCAAAATTAAAAAACCGGGAGAGTATTAATAATTTTAATCAATTCAAAAATGGTTACAAATTTTTATTACTTGGAATAAACCATAATAGTTAAAAATGATTGATTAGAGACTGACTATACCAAAGATTTTACGAATTCAGAATCAATGTAAAGCTATCTAAAATAATTGACAAAAATCTTTAGTTTCTGCTTTTTCTAATTACATTGTATGTACTGTAATTTTGAACAGGTGGAAACAATACAGAAAACTTGCATTTTTCCAAGGATTTGTATAAAAGTAGTTCAATTATATTGCAACAGTAAGATCAATATTACAAGTCCAATAATATCCAAGTCCAAACTAAGTATTTCTATTAATCTGGTAGAATATTACTAGAGAATGTTTGCATTAAAGTAAGGGTGCTTGCACAGTGGAGCATTAATACTAAATGATAATCAACATCGAAAAAATAGATGCCGTGGAATGGTGGTACTCAATCACACCATTCGATTATAACACAGCGTGCTTTCGATTTTGAGATGGTGATTGTCTTCGAGTATAAAAGTTGACACTGCGCAAGCACCCTAATACATAGATTACATTTAAATATCTAATTGATATTGATCATAGAACCTCTACTGAAAGAGCAAGTAAAATTTTGGAGGCTAATAATCAACACAAAGATCTCATATTTCGAAATTTTGCCATTAGTAAAAATGCTTCAATTTTCCTTTGTATGGAGTAAGAATCAAAATTTTACTCATACATTTACTGAAATACAAATATAAGTACAAATTTTCCTTAAAAGTTTTCATTAGTAGGGATGTAAATTGTGAACAGGGGCACACCCAGACTTTTGGTGGGGGGGGGGGGGGGGCTTTACCCGTCATACTTAGTAATTTTGGTAGGGAGGGGCGGGGGTGAAATTGGGATTTTGCAGACTTCCTTTTGCAAGATTGTTGTCCAATAAAGTTCCTGGTGGGTAGGGGGGTCATCATTTGACTTTTTAAAGGGAATCAGCTATGGAACAAAATGTGTCCATCATGTGTCCTTTTTATTCAGTGTTTCAAGAGTTTAAAATAATTCTCAGATTGCAGAAAATAAAAAAAATCACATGAATGTAGGTCTGGAAACTCTTTGTTTCAGAAATGAAGAAGGCGGAAGATTACAGCTATTCTCATCATTCATTCAGAAATATCTAAGGCCTTCATGTAGGTGGTGTGAATTCAATTGAAATTGGCTGAAACGTGCTGCAAGATTTACTACCATAGATTTTTATGATGCTCATATCATTCTGGTACTTGGGTAATGAAGTGAACGAAAAATGCCAGTCTGAACACGAATCGAGATTACCTAATCTTTGAATTAGTGGGATATTTTTCAAAACTTCATAAAATAATCATGAAAACACGGGTTTTTCATTGTAGGCCAAGTGGATTTGTCAAATTAACTTCCAATGAACCAAAAAATCAATTTATCCTTAAACGCTTGTGAATTCCTTTTATGAAATGAAATATGAATGTACTCAATAGTTAAAAAGGCGCCCAAAAGGTTTATAAAGACGAGTTCTATTGAATCAAAGCACATTAATTTTGCACGGATGCTTATTAATTTCTAATTTTGTGTGTTTTGATATAATTTAAATTCTGATTTTATGAACTCTGGGTGCGTTATTCACATTCAATACCAAATTTCATAACTTTCAATCTGAAGAAAGCCTTCTTTTGGCCTTTTTTTTTGTGTATTTCATAGGATAGCTCAATAATCACGGTAGTTAATGTTTCATTTGATTTTCAGCTCAGTTCTCGATAAATGAATTTAATTTACCACCTAAATGAGAGCTCTAGAGGCCTAGAGCTTTCTGAATGAATAGGTACTAATTTATTGATAAAGATAGCTATTGTGCAATTTTTATTTCTGTAATGAAGCGTTTTCGAAGGAAAACTTGTCAGCTTTTGTAATCTGGCAGATTTCTTGCGAATTTTTTCGCAAACACCTTTTTTAGGAAAGTGCTAGCCGCTCAGGTATCTGTTCAGTCAGATAAGATAAGCTGAAAATTCCTGGGCCCTCTTTGTAAGGGTGACCGATTGGATCGGCCACCATAAAAGACTGTTATCTGCTAAAAAATAATTTCCCGGTGATAAGGTCCTCACCTAAAACTGTAGGTCCAGCTCATCAATCACCATCATCTAACTTTACTCACGCATAGGTCTCCGACCTATCTGGGCTTCATCCTCCGAAAAATAACGTTACATGATACATTATTACTGTAACGTCAAATGTATTACAGCTCCAGGAGGTTATAGAGGCTAGAGATCCTGTATTACATTACATGATTATCAGATGGCTGCGAGTGAAATGAATTATTTTTATTATCTGAACCTAGCCGCCCAGTCAAATTGAATTCTGCCAGGCTACAAACTCTATTTCCACCTAAGGAACTCAAAATAATGCACGTCTTGATAGTGTAACGATATTGTTATAAACGCTATCCCATTAAGCAAGTGTAAAATGTACGGTTTAGAGCTCTGAAGTCCATATTACATAGTCAATTCGCTTGAAAATTTTCAACATTTTAATAAGGATTTCAGGACCTAAGGGGAAGGCTTAAGCCCCAATGTCCGTTAAGCCACTGGTTATGAACATTATTTTATTTGAAAAGTGTGAAAACATGAAATGTACCAACACTTATCAGCATGGAGCAAATATTCCCTACAGTCAATTTGCTTGGGAATTATCAACAATTTTTTAAGGACCTCGAGTTCTTGGGGTGAAAGCCCCCTAAGGCCCCCCTGGGTGCGCCACTGATTGTGAAAATTATTTCGAAGATGCATTTTCAATTACCAGTATCTTTATTTTCATTATATTTATTTATTTATATAAAAAAGTCTTAGCAAACGGAAACTCAATAAACAAAAGGTGGTGGACTAAAGTTTGACAGATTTTGCTATGCATGATTGTTTAGGCTTTTGGTTTCACCCAAATTTCAAGATAATTATAATCTAATAGCACTCTTATACAAGGTCAGAGTTTCGGGTTTGACTTGAGTCAACTGTAATCTCAATTTATATTACGCTTTAAACATGAGTCGCTATAATTTATTATGCTATATTAGGCAGAATATCATGGGCTAATTTTACTGTGCTAACTAAGTGTGATATAACAGAGCTGTAAAATGTGGCTGATGCACATGGAAAATTCATTCTCAAAGAACAATGTTGAATGGATTATATATTTACAATGGTAGGAAAAAATTCAGAGCTTAAATTTAGAAAGCATCATCCAAAGAACAATAATTCAAACACGATTTGTGCGAATATAAAGTAGTTTACTATGCTCACTTCAATGATATACATTATTACATTATTTATAATACACAGTTTTGGTTTTTGAAAAAATAAAGCTGCTTTTAGATTGGTTATTTATTCTAGACTTTTCAATCCTTCTTAAATTTTGTTTTTCAACTTCTACCTACTCAAATATTCCACACAGTACTGTATTCAGTAATGCTACAATCGAAATCTGGTTCTATGTGACTTGGAAAATAATGAGACTAAAGATATTTAATACACAAAATTCGTACCTAGATTGTTATGAGTAGTCTAATACTTATAAAAATAGTTAAAAACAAATAGATCGTAACAATAAGCTACAATTTAACAGATCATAGACAATATACAGAGTGATAAGAGAACAATAGATTGGACTCAGGCTGAACAAGATTGAGATTCCTACAATTTGGAGCTAAAGAACAAACAATAAAGCACAGTCAGAAAGAGACAGAGATAATAAAAAGAGAAAGCCAGCCATTCAAAAAGTTTGATGGAAGTGGAGAACAACAAGTTGGTAACATATATGTACCATTCACATACATAATAAAAATAATAAATAAAGCATCCGCATTCTTCATTTGCAATTGGGGTAGTAGTAGTGTCGTGAGCAATTTGAGTAGCATTCTCAAGGTACAGAGAGTTAGTCATACTGGACTCCAATGTTAGGTAAGTATTGATCCCAACAATGTAAAATTATAACGATGATTGAAGACAATTTCACTTGGAATTCGATGCCCTTTAAGATTCAATACATCATGCAGACGCAAGAAACGGTGGAAGAGAAAGTATTTGTTAAGATTTGTTCTGTGACAGCTTCAAAATTGGAAGTATGAACCGAAAGAGAGAGAGAGAGACAATTCGATCACAGATTGGAAAGAGAGAGAACAACGAGAACATTAACGTAAGAGCCAAGCGGAAGAGGAAAAATTAATATATTGACAAGAATATGTTCAAGAATAATAACCCAATATTCATTATTCAATAATAAAAAATCATCAAAGATCCATTAAAAAAATAATAATCTAGTTGATTCGATATCGTTTGTCACCTTAATAGAGAATATTTTATTTTGAATGATGATAACAATAATTAGTTTATTCTTGATGTACAGCGAGACCTTCAGAATTTTCGATTATCATTCAAGAAATTGATGGGATAAAATAAAATAGAGAAAAGCTTGTAAATCAAAGAGTCTAATCTCTTATGTGTAAATAACATACTACATAAGTGCTCAGGGAGTACAAACACGGAAATTGTTCCCAAACTAAAGCATGAAACTGAATAGTGACGAATTCCAATACAAAGTATTCATATTGAAGCGAGAATAGAGTTTTGACTACATTGATCATCGACAAATGATACAAAACGTAATGCACCTCTAAAAGAAAGCAAATAGGCCTACCAATCAACTAAGAAGTCAATCAAATTCATACTACGTTGATAGAAATAATTTGTACTCTACATGAAATAAATTCTATAAATAATTTGAGAAAATGTCCAACACTGAAAATATAAAGTTATTATGTTCCGTTTTGTGTGAGGCTTTTAAAGCATTCGAACAGCTCAATAATTTATTTACTATTGAAATTTATAAGCGACAAGCACGCATTAATTATATATTTTTAGCTCCCAAATCAAATTTATGTAAACTGAAGTGATCTGGAAGAATGAGAAAGACATAGTGCCAACGCTTCAACACCGTACAAATAATTCGATAGAATAACATTACAGTCATGTAAGAATTAAATGAAAACAAATTATGTAGGAAGTCAATAGACATATATTTTTATATGATTAAAAATGATTAAAAGCAAATTGGTTGATAGTTCATTCGATAAACGGCGAATAAAACAAATAATATTAGAGGGAAGAAAATGGATACGGATTAAGAAACTAGTGAGAATTTTAAACTCATTACTATTTGAATTGAATAAAACTTCCTTCTTTAAGCGAAACTAATAAACTGAGTATTTTGCAGTATTTTTCGTGCAGATAAGAAATACAAAAGTTGATCTATACTATTCGATGAAGAATTCTATTCAACAGGAATAATTCAATCATAACTGAAGAATATTTGCTTCAGCTTTGAAAATTAGAAAGTACTGGATTAAAAAACAATTACAAAAATAAAATAATAATACCAATAAATTATTTTGATATTGACAGTTTTTTTTAGTTGCAATTTTAATCATTGTTGGATGATGTATGACAGAACAATAGAAATCATCCTCTGCCTTGCGTTAAGAGATCTCCAGAAGGCCATAAACTAATCAAAAACGATTGAAGTGCATAATCAGAACTGGATTCTCGCTTTACGATAAGTGGACATGTTGAGTGAGTATATACTTTTCATATAAAAATAATGACAATTCAGAAATCAATTTTGTGAAAATAAAAAATGGTTGAAGGAATGAGTAAGAAGATAAGTATTTTTATCAACATAAATAAGAAATAATTATAGTATGAGATCGATCTCTCTATTCACATAATAAATAATATAGTACCAAATATAATAATACAGTACCAGTATATTATTATAATATAATATTATATTACAATAATAATACCAATAAATTATTTTGATATTGACAGTTTTTTTTAGTTGCAATTTTAATCATTGTTGGATGATGTATGACAGAACAATAGAAATCATCCTCTGCCTTGCGTTAAGAGATCTCCAGAAGGCCATAAACTAATCAAAAACGATTGAAGTGCATAATCAGAACTGGATTCTCGCTTTACGATAAGTGGACATGTTGAGTGAGTATATACTTTTCATATAAAAATAATGACAATTCAGAAATCAATTTTGTGAAAATAAAAAATGGTTGAAGGAATGAGTAAGAAGATAAGTATTTTTATCAACATAAATAAGAAATAATTATAGTATGAGATCGATCTCTCTATTCACATAATAAATAATATAGTAGACTCTCACAACTTATAAGTAGAAGCTAATGTTACGAATAGTATTGCTGCTGTAATAAAGCTTTTCATCTAATAGATTTGATTAATTTGTTTAAAACAAATGCCTATCAATTAAAAAAAATCAATTTTGTGAAAATAAAAAAAATTGTTGAAGGAATGAGTTAGAGGAAGAGTAGATTTATTAACATAATTGAGCAAGAATTATAGTATGAGAACAATCTCTCTAGTTACACAATAAATAATAAGGTAAACACTCACGACAACTTTATAAGTAGAAGCTAATGTTACGAGTAGTATTGCTAATGTGATAAAGCTTTTCATCTAATGGATTTGATTCATTTAGACTACGTTTAAAGTAGGAATCCTAATTGTTGGTTAATTTCTACCGTTATTTACATTGGCAAATACCGCGCATCAAAAACAAAACATCTATTTTCTTCAGGTTTTGCACAATTTAAAAGGTTTGAATTCTAGGGACGTTGAGGGCTGGTACGGTATACGTATAAATAGCACAAACAGGAAAATACCACTAAGGGTAGAATCGCTATAAGCCAATTTATTGTTCTCAACTCACCCTTAATATCGTCATCCTCTAGAGTGGTGCTACTATCTGTAGACTCCTTCACTTGCGAGCCGTCTCCTTTCTTCGTTATAATGCTGCGGCCTACAAGACAAACACAAACAATACATCAATCAAATATATGCACATAACACATCAATAATAAATAAAGTATTAAATTGAAAAAGTGAGAGAAGTCATTTAATTAAAACAGTTCATGGCATTTTAATGACCGTTGAATACTTATCAGTGAGTTTTCAGTTAGGAGAACAGAATAATAATTAATTCATTACTAGTTTACTGGATAAAATTAAAGTGATAAGTTGATGGTTGCTTCCCACAACAAGGTACTTGATAATTTTACTCATAGCTGTGCTGCATCGTATGCTTATTATTATAATTAAAATTTTCACTGATGTGGCCAAGATCGTACTTTAAAATCTAAGAAGTGATAATAATAATAATTATAATCTGCTTTAGAGACGGAAGCATTCTCCTGATCGAGTAAAATAGTTCGGCGAGTTATTCTGATCCCAGAGGAAAAAATACATATAAAGTATGGCAATATAAATAAATAATTTAAATAATTATTTCAATATTTAATTGATGTATTCAATGGCCTTCCACCATAATAATACAATGTATTGATAGATATAATATTCATAAGTAGTCTATATAGAGAAACTGTTTCAATGAAATCACTTTGAATAATTAAAACTTTGATATTTTATCAAGGAATCCTGTTATTTACGCAACAAAATTATGCAAAATAATATCAAATGGCATTGAACAGCAATCTATCGATTATGAAAAAATGAGACTTCCAAACAACTGATAAATTATCCATCAGTCTCTTAAATGCATATCCTTGATGTTTTACAGAACTAAATTCTTTTATATTTCTGCTGGTGGGTAGTCAGCAAAAACTATTACTCTTCATTTTTAAAGAACAAAAAAAAATTACTAGTTCTGAAAATGTAAATGGTTATTTTTAGCTCATCTGGCCTAAGTACTAGTTTATCGGAGAGAATAATTTCAATAATAGTTAATAGAATAATGAATTTTACTGCCAAACAAATACATGACATGTTTTTATTAGAATAACCAACATTAATATAAATGTATACACAATGAACATAGTTTGGGAGGAGGAAAATAACTCTAAAAAATAATTGGGAATAGCAATAATTTACTGAAAAATGTATGTGAATGAAAAGTGAAAAATGTGACATTTTTCAATATCCCTGAAATTTAAACATAATTTCTCTCGAATTACAAGCCAAGAAATTGTAAATTCTCAAAAAATAAATTTGATATGACGACAGACTCCTAAAGGTGCGAACTCAGTTTGAAAAATTTTCAGTTCATGCTATTTCAATAAATTTCATGTGAATGATAATATAACGTAACACTTTATATATACAGCATTCATTTTAAAATACACAAAGATGCAAAAGCACTAGACATTGTTATTCGCACTCTCAAGACCATAATTATATGTACAAGAAACATCCATTTTTCTGTGAATAAATTTCATATTAATAATTATACATTGTCAAATGAATACAGTCAAATTTTTGTGTCCGTAAAATAATTCAAAACGAAAAAATGAGTGACAAATAGGCAAAACCCCCAAGAAAACATCAATTTGTGAGATAATCAAGTGATAGTACAAACGTAAAACGATCAAGGTGGGAAACTTATTTGTGAGGGGGGGGGGGAATTGGAATTAAGCTTGAAATTTATGAATACGAGTATACCATATTTATTATAAACTACTCTTAAGAAAATATCAAGTTCACATGTCCACATTTCACAATAAGCTTATATAAGTAGAAAAATGAAGATTTCTACATCAAAATATTTTTTCATGACTGACGATTTTTAGAGAAATTAAAAATTTAGCAGTCCATTGTATTTTATAAAGATTAGTAAATGTTGTGTGCGAAGGTATTTACATGCTGTGGAATTTAGAATGCTAAATACAATGAGGGGTTTAGGAAATTGTGAATAGAGTTACTTTGTTCTAATTTTGTAAGGACAAAAGGATTGTTCCAAAAACTCATGTCAGGATGATAAACAATTATGAAATTGAATAGATGTTTTTATATCATATTTTCAAGAATAGGATCACTAATCCCTGATCTATGCATGAAAATTCCAGCACCTCAACAAAATGGACCGATCTATTATAATTATCATATCAATGAACCGTTTTTAACACAAAACGCCTTCGTAACTGATGGAAAAATAATAGAATTTAAACCCAAAACAATTAAAGCCATGCATTTATTCGAATACAGCTTCATGCCACCAAGTATCTGAGCATAATGTACAACATGCTGTATTGACATAAAAGGAAAACATAGAAATAGACATAACGTGAAAACATTTCGTTATCATTTAAAGAGAATAATTGTTCATTATAATAAGTAATTCAACATAATACAGGAGCATTGGTAGTTGAAAAATATTTCTTCAATTGAGAAAAATGTTTTTTCAAGTTATGTCAGCAATATTGAATTACAGTAGGAGAATGGAAAGAAATTAGATCAATAGATATGAAAATGAAGAATTTATTCAATAAGGAAACTTTATAAAGAACGCAAATTACTTCAAATTAAGTCAACATTCAAATGGATAAAATGTGATGAACAGATAGCGCAAATCAACATTGTTGAAAAAGTTGATAGCATAAGTGATTAATCATGAAAATCGATAACTATTATTACTCATTAGTCGATATTATGAATTTCTTATAGAATAGATAGAGAATAAAGATAGTTAACAATAACATAAACAATGATAGAAGAATGATAAATCGAGAAATATAAGATATATATACTGATAATTTGTTTGTTGTCTCTTACCACTTTCTGAAGGGGTGATGATAGAGATTTTGTATTACCGTGGCAACAGATACAGAGACAGATAGAAAGAGAAAAGAGAGAGAGAACAAAAGAATTATAACAGAGACAATAACAATAATCACAATAACATTGTTTCACTTTCGGGATCAATGAGAGAATACTGCAAATCACAGACTCTACGTTAAGTCAATACCAATGATAATAATATAAAGTAAGACAGAACAAAACAAATTCAGAAAATATAAAGCCACGACTACGATGACTCTAAAGCCAATCAAATTCAACCACTCTAAGAATAATAATTATAATGTAGCTCACACAATTCTATACTATTACAAGGCACGCTAGAGAACACACTTCATGTCGCTGGATTGAGTGCTCTAGAGTTGCTTTAGAAACACCAATAATTGCAAGACAACCATTTCAACTATCATTAGGCCTAATATCTGAAGTAGTTTCTAATCTTCGACCAGTTAGAGCGTATAAAATATCATAATATTTTGTAATATTGCATATAAATCAGCATGTAAACATCAAACAACTGGATAAAAAATAATGAGTTTTGAAATACAATATCAAGTTTGTTTCAAAAAACAACCTTAAAACTATTACTATAAAATTCAATAGTTAATGAGGGAGCAATAGCTCTACAATGTGACTCTGCTACCAAATTTTCCTGCAAGATGGTGTCCGATGGCAACTTAGAGCATTCAAACCATTATCTTTTGATGTACACAATCAAGAAAGGAAATTTGAATCATTACATGGAATATTTAAATTATTTTTTATCGGTACATGGAATACTAAAATTTGATACTTGTTTTCGTACTTATGGAAATCACAATAATTAGAATTATCGAAAACTGTAGGCTACCGTATTCAAAGGACTAGCCTACTATCGTTTTCTAGTGTATACTATATTGAAGAGGTATACTAAGGAATAGATTACAGGTGTATTTATTCAAAACTCGTTTCCACTTGGTTATTACGATGCATTAATTATCTTGCATATCTCACTTATTGCATTTTTAACCGACTTCCAAACAGGAGGAGGTTCTCAATTCAACCTGTTTTCTATTATTTTGGTCTGTTTGTTTTATTTTGTACAATCGCATTCATTTAGCTATAAATAATATTTTTTACATAAATTCGAAATATTTCCTCATTCCTTTCTGAAGTCAAAATGAAAAACCTTTTTGATTTATGCTTATTTCTCATTTGTTTTTTATGGAAAAGTAGAATTACAATAACTTGAATTTAAATCAACAATGGTACTATGTAATCTAGCTCAGTAGTTCGAACATACCTGAAATTAAAATGTTTGTTTATGAACACATGATAATGCTTCAATGTAGGGTCTACAAAGCTCTGTAAAGATACTTTAAGCAGCAAGGTGGGATAAACTACTTTTATTATTAGTAGATTTTTATCTAAACTCAGCCCTTATTTGCTTGTGTTTGGTTGAGTTGATAATTCAAATAAAAAATCTTCATTCTTTGAAATAGTGGCTTTGAAGACCGGTGCAATTTATAATAATTAAAGGATGTTTTACAGATCTACAGAGAAATAACCACTAGACTTTCCAATAAAAGGACTGAACGATAAAGTTTTAAAATAGATTAACATACTCGGAAGGTATGTATTTCAGTTTATTTATTTGAAAATAAACTTAAACAATTTGTTCGTGTGTACAAATGTTGTTAGTTTTTAATGGAAATTTGTTGAGCTCTAAATTTGATAGAAATATTTTGACATGCTCAACATGCAAAATTGTTCATCTCAAGTAAGTTTGTACTTTATCAAAATCTTACATTCTTCAATGACTAATAGATTTCAAATGCTTCACGATTTACAGAATTTTCTACATAGTCGCAATGTTTTACAGACAAAAATAAGGCTAGAGAAGGATATGAACGATGCTTCATGTCAAAAGTATTGAATTTCACAATTAATTTAGAATATCACGGTTCATTTGAAAATCATGCTAAAAAGGAAAGTAACACGATATAAGGGAACACTAAGAAACATGCCTGGAAGTCAAGATAGAGAGAAATCACACTGACAAGAGCTAGATAAGACCTTTTCAATGTAGGAAGTACATAGACTTCCTTCAAGAATCCACTAACAAGATAGTGACATAATTATTATTATCGATCGATAGGAATGTTCCAATCATTAAAATCTTAATACTTGAAAACATATTTTAATTTATCACAAACAACTCAAACTTACTCTTACAGCCTGAATTAATGAATTACTAAAAAAATTCTCTGTTAAAGTGATTAAAAAACTGAGAAATGGATAAAATTTAAATTGCAATTATTATTTGCAATATTGAGACAACTCACTATTGTGTGAAAAATATGTACGGTACTGTACTTGTAAAGTACAAGTGAATTAGTAAAAGAGTGTTTGTTTCACTTTTATTCCGTATTATATTAATTTATTCGGTGATATTTCCAATTCAAAACTAGAAAATAAATGAAGCACAAAAATACAAATTACGATTTAATTAATATTCTATGTTTTCCATGGCGAAATACTTGAACAATCTAATATCAAAATTGACACTGTATTTCGATTTAATATATGATTTTCACTCACTTATACTGGATATAGTGAAGGGATGCATTTCACTTCTAAAGAGAAGGAGGTTGATGAACCTTCTCTTTAGAAGTGTAATGCATCCCTTCAGCATCTCCAGTATAATTGAATGAAAAACATATATTGAATAGAACTACAGTGTCAGTTTTAATATTAGATTAATATTCTATCCTAGCTTTTGCATTTTGTAATTTTTAAAAGATTATTTATTAATTTCTATTATATATTTCAAGAAAACTGGTTCTGCAACTTCTCCAAGTACAAGTAAATGTTGTAATTTTGATATGGTCAAGCCAAGAAAAATATTCAAAGAATTGGTAATTATTTCAATATTAAGATACGTAATCATACACAGTAGAGCTAATAAAACTAATGAGTATACAGTTGGCAAATGAGAAACATTCATCTAATTTTGAACAGTATTAGGAATGATTGAGTACATCAAAAGACGAACAAGCCATTCTCGAATGAATAGTTTTTCATTAAATTCCAATGCTATAATACTGGAATACTGGTGAATGCTTCAACAATATCACCGGTACGTCATTAAATCGAAATGCAAGTAATATTCTAAACAACTTCCAAACACTAGTAATGATACGGATTATGTACAGTTTCGTTGATAAATAATTGCAGAGAATCAGATATGAGGGCACTAATTATTCATGATTGCATATTGTATGAGAAACAATGTCAGAACTTTAATACTAACGAGATCACATCAAGATATGTGGTATAAACTTATGTAATGTAAACTGAAGGTTTCTGCGTTTCCCTCCAACTGTTAAGCATTTCTATTGTTAATTGAGACAACCTGTAGCGATTAAAACAAAATATTAGAAATTTTCAGTCAGTTAAGAGTTGAAAAAGAGTAAATTCAATTTTAATTTAAATCTTAATATAATAATTATTTATCCAAGCTCAAGTAGGATTGCCCTCACTAGTGTTGACTTGAGAAGCTACTGAAATATTTATCATCAGCATTTCCTAATGTTTTCACAAATACAATTCAATGGATATCAGTAAATCAAGTAATCAATTAGTAATAAGATTCACTCTAAGTTGAAATTATGTGGAATAAATTTCACCGTAATATTGAGGCCTCTCTGCATTGAGTTATTTCTTATCATTAGAATGTTTAAAGAGACTAGAAAATGTTTTTAAAATATTTGGAAATGGAATTCCATATTGATGTGCGAGTAAAAATACATACTGTAAATAGGTTGATTATAAATATCATCTTCTGGAACAATTATTTAAACAGATTAAAAATCATTTAATCAACAAGTATGATTGATATTCTGTTGAGTTGAGAGGAGGATTTAATCTCCTACAATAATCTAAAACTACAAAAGAAATATTCAAAGTGAAAATAAAAGATCTAGTGAATGGTTATTATTACCACACACTAAAGTCTAAGAACACATTAACAACAGATAGACGACAATATTGTGAAATACTAAGTGAGTAGATCTAATGCTTTGTCTAGAGATCTAGAGTGTTAATTATACTAATTGAGGCAAACGAAAGAATAATTTTATTATAATAACGTGATTTCTGTGCTGAACTGCTGAACTATTTGTGTATGTGCTACTATTGCTTGGATAAACTGTTGGATAACTTCAAGGCATAACTTACATTCACTTGATTTTGTATTTCTAAATGTTGGATTTCATTATTTTAATTCTAGGAGTATAACATCACTACATTGTCACGATGATGAAAGTTAAGGGATGTAGTGGAATCCAATTAAAATTCGAATTGAATGATTTAGGGCTGTTTTTTTTAAATCTGGAAGCTCTCAACTTTTTAGATCATAGCGTTTGAAATTAAAAATCTTATTTCGAAATATTATTGAATTACTGATTGAATGAGGATAGGAAATTAAAATATTGAGTTAGAAAATATACGCCTTACATTATTACTATTTCTGCACTTCTTAGAGTGGAAGATTCATAAAATGAGGGTCATCCTAAAAGTGCATTTTCCTATTGACAGTGTATCAGGAGACTAATATAGTGTATTAGTCAGGGGGTTTCTTTACGTGCTATTAATAAGAGTCTCAAGTGTTTTAAATCGACTGTTTCATGGAAGCTACTCAATAAAGCCTCCTCCAAGTAGTAAGAAGCTATCTCAGTCCTAGATACTATCTAAACGTTTCAATGCTTCACAACACAACAACTGAGCTAAGTTATATTTGAAACTAAACATGCAGACTCATCATAAAGTACCAACATTCTGATAGTTAATTCATAGTATTATTGGGGGTTGATAACACATGGAATCTGGCCTATTTCAAGGAATTATTCAGATCTATTCTAGAAACGTATATACTATTTTGGAAAAGCTATAGAGAACTGTAAATTACAAACTAATACTAGTAAGATGATAGACATACGATATTAAACAAAGCAAAGATCGTTTTATTACAATAATATTAATAATTTATTAATAGTAATAGTAGAAGCATGCTGTAAATTAGATTTAGATTCATCACATTTTTACATGTTTCATTGTTTCCACGTAAATATCTCAAGAAACCCAGCAAGACAACCGAATTGTTGTTAGAACTGAAAAATAGAACGATAATACATAATTATAGAGAATAAGAATTTTTCTGAGATCTCTTATTGCTTTTGGTGACGACTGGCGAGAAGGATGAGGATGGAAAGTTTAAATTTCAAGTCTACATGCCGCAATTCAATAAGTTTTTAAAAATAAATATGTGACGGTACAAGGGCCAAGGAGTTTCTGTTCAAAATTATTTTAAAAATGAATTGAAAATATTTTATTATTTAAAAATAAATATTCGTAACTTTGTAACCATCATTATTTGTGTACACTGAATGTAGACTACATTATGAAATAAAAATCTGAATAGAATAAGCTGTACTGTATAGTTGAAGTAAAAGTGAAACTAATCTATTGTAATGAAATTCTAAAGAATGAAGTTAATAATGAGTTAGAATGTGATGATATATATGCTATGTCTTTTCTCTTAATCTTGGGGTATGTCTCCTGCAGAACCAAATTGGTTTTAAAGGGAATGACTCTAACCAGTAATAAACAAAGCACCTCAAGATTAATATCCAGATGTGAGTCATGTTGTTTGTGAAAGGGATTGAGTCTGATGAGAAAAGGATTATCTATTTTAATTTAAATATCAGAAATTAGCGCGTTAACATATAGGGATTAAACAAGTCGAGAAATATTTTTTCAAATAACTGTAAATATATGTATATATATTTTCATTAAACAAATTCTGGAGGCTACTCCTGTGTTTCAGAGGACATTTTAAGCCTGTCGGTCCTGACTGCCTAAAAACAAACAGTCGTTAAGACACGTCAGAGACCCTGAACTTGTTTAGGTGCGACCTTATAACTCTGATACCAGATCTGAGCCAGCCAGGAGCCACTTCGTACGATATTATTAATATTAATAATAATAATAATAATAATAATAATAATATTCATTAGTAATTATTACCAAAAATCTCCTCCAGTGGAAACCTCTAAAAGTTATTCCGTCTTATCCCATTCATCACTGTCAGTTTAAAATGTATTAAACGATGAACAATAATTTTCATAGATTTCTATAAATACAGCAAAATAGAGCAAATTTTCTATAATAACAATTATTGATGAATTAAATTATTGAAGTAGATTTAATTCGCTTGATAAAAAAAAACTTTACATAAATACCATCAGTTATGAAATAGGTGCCACATGGGTTAAAAAGCCTGTGCGTGACACCAAAGTAATGTACATAACTACCTACAAGATAATTGGGAAATTTCTTACAAAATTATTTATGTTTTTATGTTGAATCTAACACATAAAGAGACAAGTTTTAAATAGCAAGATTTATTTGAATGTACTGTCCAATTTTTAATAATATGTAGTCATTATCTCAGCCAATATGTGAAAGAATAAATAAGCTTACACAATAAAGTTTGAATAGAAGCATATTACACGGCATGAATGCATGATACTCACAAGTATGTAGACAGTATGTAGAATGTTACAATGATATCTTGCTAAAGAGATTTTATTATGGAGCACGTGGTAGGATACAATATCATGGATGCTACTGATTTGAATGGGAAAACCAGAAGTAAGGCAAGAAACATTTAAAGAGAAATGAGAAGAATTACTGTATTTGGTTAGAAAATGTTTTCATTACTAAGACACGAAGTGACAAAAAAATCGTCAGTAGGATTTGAAAACCAAGAAAAAAAGAGGAGATGGTGTGAGGACTGTGTGGCACAAAACTAAAAGGGAAGGAATAGAATGATAAAGATCCAATGATGTACTGATGTATTGATGAACGCCGTTTGGCGAATTGAAGTTCAAGATCGCTGAATGTAAAGAACACAGTGAATACAAAACAATGAGGAGGAAAAGATAATTTGACTTGTTCTAGACAAACAACAGTATATGCTTAGGAAGCCAACCACCATGACTAATGCAGTGTACATGATTATGCAAGTTTGAATACATTTGAGTATCATGCATGCATGCAACATGTGTCACCAGAAACCTATGAAAGATACAGCTGCTGATTTCTATTCAAGTTCGTAATACTTGAAAAAGGAGGGTTGTCAGCATTATTTTTCTCGTTAATATGCCATCAAATAATAATGTTGGAAACTAATAATGGGAGAGCTTCGTTGAAGTTCTATAATATTATTTTATTGCTGATGATGCCCACATGAGTGCGAGACTTGTGCGTGAGTAATGAGGTGAATAATTACACATAAATTTCAAATGTCTGACGGTGGAGCGAGATTCGAACTCACAACCACTTAAACAACAGCTAGCAGAAGTTGCGACGCCCCAACCAACTGCGCTAAGCGGCCTCCTAATCTTAATATTATAAATCATCGTAACCTAAGTTCATCACCAATTATATTAGTAGATTGACTGGACCTTTTTCCATTTCTCGAACCATCCTGCATTGATCATTACAATTCTATTTACAGTTTGAGTTCAATTCCAGTTTTGTTTAGAGAATTCATACCAACACATGCTTATACAGTATTCTCTGCATTGGATTTATGTAATTGGCGTAGATACAATTATCTACTTAAGCTACTACCATCGGTGGACAAGTGATAACCATTCAGTACGTCTCTTTTCAAACTAGAAACTTTGAAAAAGGCCAGAACTACAAAAATATGGAGAAGAAAACGTTACAACACCAACAACTAGGAAATGCTGTTCTGGTGCAGCAGTGATGAGATGCAACCAATATGCTTTTCCACTGTCTATCACGAAAGTTACAAATCAAACATAAATCTAAAGACACCAATAACAGCTTTCAAATGCTCGCATTTCCTGCATTGACACTGAACCACCAAAATGCAGGCTAAAGTCTCAAATAGTGTACAAACTTAAAACCAAATAAGATTACACTGAGTTATCTCAAATGAATTGAGCAACAACATTAAGTTGTGCCCTAGAATATCTATTATAAGTTTATTAAGTTTTATATAGTATGTATTATAGTATTTGTCTTAATAAAGAAAGCATGACTAAATATTCATTTTACTCTTCACAATAATAAATTTCTATTGGGAGATTGTGAAAATAATAATTTCTGGATTAGCATGCGCTAAGCATGTTTGGGACTCTATATATCTCGAAAACAGGCTGTTTGCTTTTGTATGTTTGATTCTATTGTAGTATCTGAGTAATATAGAGTAACTGCAAATTCAACATAGAAGCTATTACAAATTTATAAAACTAGGTTAGAGTATGAATATGTTTACAACGTTGGAGAAAAAATAGATAAGGAAATGAGATGAGAAACGCTAGATCGAATGGAAATTTCAAAGGGGTTGTTTTTAGCAAAATGTAGCTGAGATGAGAACGAGGTTCAAAGTTTATTCAAAGTGTTAGCTGAATTTGAAACTGGGAAAATTCCACCTATGAATGATGGAGCGAGAAAAATAAAAGCTTTGTTGTTTATTTCTTATTTGGTTTCAATTAATAAACCAAAATAAATTATTACTTTACAAAAAAAGATGGCTCTTCAAACGTTTTTGAAATTAATATCTAAGAAGCGTCACCTGCTTTCATTTAAGCAGAAGTGAATTAGATGCGACATGTGTTGGATTCGTCTGATCGTCCAACTCAAAATTAGTAGGAAAAAGGATGAAATACGAGTGACTGAATGGAGTGCCCCAAAATTTTTGAAAAACCATCTTTCAAAACTAAATACTAACTACAGAAATGTAATGCAAACAAAGGCTGACGATTCGGACGATTTCTTGACAGAATGACATAGAAATTCACACATATGTGGACAGTGCCTGAGTGCACATTGCCCTTAAAAAAAGTAGGACAGTCTCAAAAAATACAAGATAAAAATAATAAGTTGGAATCAAATGCAAAATAAAAATACGATTGAAGGGTCAAAGGAGGTTTCAAGGTGTATGGATGTCAACGGCTGATAACATTTGGAGAAAGAACACACCTAGTCACCAAATACACATACATTAAATAATGTTCTGGCGTTAAACGAATTTATCTTTAAAAACGTATTTTGTGAATGATTCAGCATATAAGTTAGAATTGAGATAAATGAATGAAAGTGTTGCAATTAGTTTTAGATGTGGTAAGAAAATGTAGGATTGAATTACGTTGTAAGAAAAATAAATTCAAGTTTTTAAAATAATACAAAACAATGATTTAAAAAGAAAATATTTTGACCGCCATAAGACAGCAGATTTAAGAACCAATGCATAACATTTTACGACCAAGCAACAATAAATTTTGATGGAATTTTTTGGGAGAAAGAATTGAATCAATAACTTGATAACCGGTAAAGTATTGTATTTTTTGAATCCAAAGAAATATTTTGTAATTTTAAATGGAGATGTAGAAATAATAAACTAGACCATGATCCACTATCCGAATAACAAATATTTTTGAAAATAATATGATGTGGATTTAAGAGCAATATTGATTCCATAAAATACTGGAGTTATGCTTCAATTTGTGAAGAACATTTGAATTTTCACACTAGTAATTGGAATAATTAATTCAGGTAGCAGGAGATAGAATAGAGACCAACAAAAATGACTGAATTGTATCTGGATCAGAAAATAAGATATATACTCTTAAATAATATCTATAATAAATAATAGAATAAAGCTCGAGAAAAATAATTAAAACTGTATCTGCATCAGGAAATAAAACAAAGAGGTGTTGGAAATGTGGATGACAAGGATAAAGGGCCCAGCAAAAAAGAGATCTCTCACAGAATGTAAAAACACATTACGGGCACCAAAACAAATCTATCAAGTACAGGATGTTAGCATCCCTTAAAACCCGTTTCCAATGGTTTACTTCTCGATCAGCTCCACAGCCTGAGAGACAGAAATCGTAATAAAACACACTCACACTCATACAATAGTGATTGATAGATATATTACACCCATTACCACATGATGGTGTTTTCAATGAGGAAATGTAATTATGTTCTCCAGGATTTACCATTGACATGAATAGACTAGAATGATAACCAAGTTAGTTACTGTTAAATGAAATGACACGTGTAATTCCTCCAAGATTAATCCCAAAACCAAATTTTTTACAAGGTGCAGATGATAGATGATACAAGCTTCAATCGACTATAAAATTTGAAAAATTACAGTTCAACTCATCAATATTATAAAATTATTCGGTTATTCAAAAATAAGGAACAGATTTCAAACATTCATTTCTTCCAAACTCCAAATGATAGAGAAACAATTCCAAGGTTAATTGAAAGAGGAAAGTTTATAATTCATAACAGCTCAATTAAAAGGTATAATAAAAAAACTTAAAAGCACTTTTGAGTGGAAATTGTGACTCACGTTACGGTGAAAAGGCCGTCACGCCTTGAAGTAAGTCACAATTTCCACTCAAAAGTGTTCAAGTTTTTATTATATACTAGTGGAAACAAGATGGATCTTCAAAATCATAAAAGGTGTAGTTCCAATCATGGCCGTATTGGGGCTGCTGTTTGAAATGAAATGGTAATGGTAATTCTGTAAGCTGAAATTTTATCAATCGCAATAAGCAATAACAAAGCTTATAAAACGTCATGTTTCAGACAGTTGGTTAAGGAATGTGAAGTTCCTCAAAAACACAAAATGATCATTCCTGTGGTAACACTGCCATTTCAATATAGCCGCACAACAGCGCCAATGCGGCTAAGATTGGAGCTTCTACCAGGCTGATTGAAATGATAAACGCTCTTTCCATGAACGTTGGAAGAAGTAGTAGTAATACTCCGGGTGACAGAGAAGGAGGATTTACTTTTGCAGGTAGCATGGGAGTTGCAGTAAATGATTTAGTTGTATTACCAGGAAATATATTACGTTTTGTAAACGATTTCAGTGTGATACACGAACTCTACTCAGATCACATGCCACTGGGTTTGCAGCTCAAGATTGAAACGTTTGGAGAAGATAATAACAGTTGTAGCTTCTTGCCGAAAAAGCTGATATGGGGAAGAAACGATGAGCGGTTTTATAAAGATAGGATAGCTGTCAGATTGCGAGATTTAGTAGCTAGAACCGGTAATAATAATAATCAGATTGCGATAACAGAAGTGTGCGATTGTATAGTAAAGGCATGAAGCTCATCATTTGTGCAAAGTCAAGGCCGTTCTAATTTCAAACAGCGATGGTTTGATAACGACTGTAAAAGAGCGCGTAATAAGCTCTTCAATTTATTCAGAAAATGTAATACTGCAACCGTAAAAAATATGTATCTTGAAGAGAGAAAAACTTATAAGAAATTATGTCAAACTAAACGTATCAATTGTCAAGCTGATTGATATTTATAGAGAGTTGAACGTTGGAAGTATGATTCTATCTTATGTTGTTTGGAAGATGAGAATTAAATCTGTGGCATCTGTTTGAATAAGTCTGTATAATATAATCTATTCAAGTCGATGAATAAAACCAGGATTTGATTTATAATTGGAAGTATTGCTATTTAATTTTAAGGGATGAAACAAATATTTATCTAAGTGGGTGGCCTTGAACACTTCTATTTGTAGGTGATGTAACACTCAACATAGGAGAGTAATGCTCTTCCCTTATTGGAACAGAAAAATTATTCTGGCTACAGTTCCTCCAACTGAAACATGCAAAGGATTAATTTCAATAATTAACAGCATTCAACTAAGAGTAGATTCATGTGAGCCTGTAGCCAGAAGAATTATTTCCATATTTGCCTGGATACTTTGAGAAGTGGCAGAAAACATGTGAGTGCTATTGCTCAATGCAAGGAGCAAATCTTGATGACAATATTCTGCTCTCTCAATGCTGACGAGACGACAGAGAAAGTAGAATTTCAAATAGAGAAATCATAAAGCCAGGCTCCTTGAGATACTTACCCTGCACATCATACTTACTGGAGAAGTTCCTCGTCGCAAGCATTGTAGTCAATATGGCGCCCTGTGAATCAACAGAACAATACATTCATTTATTTAAAATAAATTTGACGAATTTCAGTTAAATAAGATCGAATGTGAACATACAACATCCTATTAGCCCAAAACTGCTTTCTCCACAGAATATTAACTTGAGAATACAATTCTCAGGTACGGATTTCACTGAAAACTTTCACTTTGAAGCACAATTACCGATTCTTTTTCAGTTGAAGAATATAAATTATATTCTCATACCCACTCACTTTAAATGAAGTAATAAAAAATAAAATTTTAACAATTCTCTCAGAACATACACAACATAGATATCAAAAGAGCTTTCCTTCCATTGAATGATATTGAAAATACAGAACTGTCTGACAAGTAACTCTTGGCAAAAGCTAAAGCCTGAATTTTGGCGACATTTCATGAAATCAGAGCCAAACTTCCAAGTTTTTCAGAAATTAAATAGTTTATATAGAATGCACAGATGACAGTTTCAATCAAATATTTGAAAAGAGATTTTCATGTTTTGGCTTCAACCTAGAAAAAATATTAATAAATTTTAAACTCATCAATTAAAAACGGTATTTCACCCAACAGCACTTGTGACTGAACATCAAGATTCCTTGAAAACCATGGTCACCGCATGGTCAATCGCAATTTCCACTAGTAGAATACGATTAGAAAGCACACTAATACTTGACGTAACTCACTTCTGACCAAGTCCGCATAGAATGATGAAAAATAAAAGCATCGCAGCGCTTGATTACTTATAAGAACAAACAAACAAATTTGCGGCTCCTTCTTATATTTGATTAATTGAAAATGTACTCACTTTGAGTTTGCGCCTTGCATTGAATTTCTTCAAACAGTCGACTGTCTCTTGTCTGTGAACGACGGAGGCTACTCTCTCTCGTTGCTGGAAAAAAAAAACGAACAAGATTAATACCATTGCCAATTATTCACAAAAATATTGTAGAAATACGAAAATACCAAGATATGACTAATAAAAACATATATAAGAGGACATTTCACATTTTCCCCAAGGTGTTAGAACACAGAGTCCGCTCCTACATAGCTAGCAGTGAATTTATTTTAGAAGGAAATGTTGATGATAACTGAAATAATAAATGGCATACACGGCAATACTCTATAATAGAATCTTAAAAATTCCCATATTATAAATCTAGCTGTCTAAAATAATGAATGAATGTATAAAAATGTGAGACGGACTCTTGAGAAGAAGAAATAAACAGACTTCTGCTTAACTCTAGATAAGTTGAGAACATGAGTAGCATACCCATAAAAAGAAACTGCATTATTATGCTTAGCTACCTATTCTAGAGGGTTTCTCACCTCAACGTTTGCAAACAGAAGGTTTGAAAACATAAATATAGGGAGGTGATAACTGGAACATATGTTTGATCAAGAAATCAAACCTTCATATTATCGAGTACAAGCAGCAAGTTTGAAATTGTTTTTGAAAATTTTTTCTCATAAAAAGGTATTAAAACCTATGTGACACCAAACAATATCCTAATATAGTTTTTTGACAAATTTTCTTGATTTTTCAAAATAAAGATTCTAGATATTTATGATTGCAGAGAGATGCGTTTGATTGTTCTCAGTATTAAGGACTTGACATCATATTATGAAAATAATACTTTCAGTGAATAATATAATTTTGTATTCTTTATTCAGTTTCTATATAGCTAATTTGTTTCTTCCGACTACTAATAGTTGTAAGAAATTGAAATGTTCTTTTGTTGTGAATTTATTTATTTGAGAATAACTATCTATCTATATTTTGAATTATCAATAGTAAAACTTCATCAGATTACGAAAAAATTATTCTTATTCATTTTATCGCTCAACATTGGATGGGTGACCGTGCTTCAATGACTTGATGTTACAAGCTTTATTATCACTTACCCGGTGGTTCGGAACGCACCTAAAATAGTAGGTCCACCATGTTCCCCGTAACATGGCACAAACGGCGAGGTGGAACTACCCGTACTGGTCTCCCCACCATTAAAAGCCATACGCTTATTATTATTATCGCTCAACAGAGGATTTGGAAATAGCAAGATATGCGATGAGTTCTTCAAATGAGTACTTACACAGATCCATGGGTGTTTGAGTGCTTCTGAGGCGGTTATTCTTTTAGCAGGGTTGACAGTCAGCATTTGGTTGATGAGATTTTTTGCCTCCGGCGTAACTGTGTCCCATTCTGGCGACGGGTACTGTAACCAGACATTCCCAGTATTCAGAATATGAGTACACTTCTATGAAAAACTTGTAAATAATCGAATGAAAACATCTTATGCGTTCATTATTTATCAACCATAATATATATTTTTGTCTAACCAAATTGGACAATCGATATGGCTGAAAATTCGATGTTGATCGTAGGACTGGTGGGAACGACAGGACTGACCATGTACCATGTAGTCTGGGAAAATACCTCTCCGCATCTAAATCAGGTTCATATAGCAGAGCAAAACAAGTGAATTACAAAGAACTTTAGTCAGAAAGTAGGTTGTGAAAGATTACAGCAGTTCAGATAAAATTGATACACAATGGATTTAACTATTTGTCAAACTAGCGAAGTCGCCATCGATATTTATACAAGCTAATTTCGGCATCATGTCATGTATTAGCTCGACCCAACTTCCTCGTCTATGAAAGATGCTATTCAAGTTTCCGATATATGAGGAACTACGGTACCATACCGAAATTGCCTACTCCAATAAACTTAGATACCAAAAGACTGTATCAATCGATTGGGGTTTTTGAAACCAATCTTATAGGTGAATACAAATTAAAAAATAAATAACTTGAAAGTTTATAATCTGAATTCTATAATAATGAAAACATCTTACATCATAGGCTCCGGCTTTGATTTGTGCATATAGTCTATGTTGGTCTTCGTCCCAAAAGGGTGGATAACCAACAAGTAGAATATATAGAATAACCCCTGAAACACATAATAGCATAATTCTCAAGCTATACAGTACTGCTAAGAAGAGAATAGAATATATTGGACAGAGAATATTATAATTAAATTTGTAACGAATCAATGAACGGCTTCATTTCAGCTCAAAGTGGATGATTCTTTACTTCATTTATATAAAAAAGTAAAGTGTTACAGTTTTTTGATTCTACTACTTCAGAATCTCTGGAAAGCATGACGAAAAAATTGTATTCACACTCATAATGAACTCAAGCGAGAATAATATTTCTTTTTTACCTGGTAAGAAATATATTATTATATGAATGTGAATCATCCTCAGAATTCCACAGTAGCTCATAATGAAAATGAGTAATGGTTTTGTGAAAAGCAAATCTTAAAGAAATAAAAAAAAAAAACTAGAAAATCTAGAGCTTTACTCGGCACACGGTTTTATGATAGCAATACATTTTACTTATTTGTTTTGACAGATTCCACTTTCTTGCAGATTTCCACAAGTCAATGCATTTATACATCATTTTTACTCTATGGAATAGATGTTTTATTTTTATATGGACTAGTGATCAATAAATTTCAATTACATTATTTATTATTTTAGAATTAAGCATGTTGTTGGTATTAATTGGATCTAAATTCAAAGAAATTGCTAAATCTTGAATGAATATTCAATGGATGATTAAATATATTTGAAGAAAACTCAAGGTCTTGCTTGGGCTCAAGAGCTCATTTTCACGTAGATTTAGTAAAATTGGCAACATTCAATTCATTACCACAAGCCCAAATATCGACAGGCTTTCCATAAGGTTCCTTCTTGAGCACTTCAGGAGACAGATAACCAGGCGTTCCCGCAAAACCTGAAATAATGATAAAGGATGAGAATTCAAGATGGACTTATACATATTCTAAGAATTTTATATGAAGTAGCAAATGATGGCGTATATATAAGAGAATTGATTACATTTAATTGGTTCAGTATGTGAATATCAATAACTGTGAACTTACAATAAAATATAGCCGAATATACTCCACTAAATATCATTTGCATGAGCATTATAATGATAGTAGCTACAGCTTATTAGATACAGTCGAAAGAAGTAGCTTAATAGATGCTGTTCAATATGTTCGAAGAATTAATGTTTTCGAAGGATAAAAGTTTTTCAAGGAAAAGCATGAGTTTCAATTTTAAATTGGAATCCGAACTATACCGCTTGAAACTTTGTTAAGAACTCTAATATAAAATTAAGTATCAAAGAATCAAACCAATTCATGAGTCAAATCATCCACTTCTCCCCTCCCAATGAGAAAGAAGGGAACTAATGTTTATCTCACCCTCAACTAAACATTGAAAATTCAAATTTGAATGAATTAAAACGAAAAACAATTGTCATGAAAATTCCGAACCCATTGTCACAGGTTATCAAGCTCCAATACATTGTAATTCATAAGCACCAGAATGAGATTATTTTTTCCTGCAACTGCTCGTAAAGTAGTTCTTTACGCACTGAAAACTAATTGTAAAATACCTCTTTACTGCTCCGCAAGCGGTAAAGTACTTTACGCTCGCCAGCTGTTTTCTTTACGCTTCTGTTTTGATTCTGATGTCTTCTCATTGGTGGATCACGGAATCCATGAAATTCTCATAACCTCAACAATGGCGCACGCTAACCAAATCCGCGCACGGTCTGTGATGTTACAAACTACAAGCTTTTATTGTGTTGGAATCTAGAACTGCAGTTGTAGGAAAAATATTGTATGTAATACGCGAGTGAAGTTTCTTTATTGCTCTCGCAAAATTACTGCGCTCCGCTATGCGTCGCGCAGTAAATGTTTTGGCTCGAGCAATGAAGTCGCGCTTCACGCTCTTAATACATAAATAACTATTTTATTAATGTAGCACGAGCACTTCAATAATCCTTGAAGAATAAATAATCTTCAATACGTGAATACTTACCAAACCACGCATGTTGTTCGCCTTGGACTTCAATGGCCAGCCCGAAGTCGGCAAGTTTCACAGCTGCTCCTTTAGCTTTACTAGCAAGCAATAAATTTTCAGGCTGCAAATAAAGATAAATGATCCCATCAATAATTTTCATTCTCATAGATTTTGCATTCAATCACAGCAAACTTCTACTTTTTTCTGTAATATTTGTTAAAAATTAAAATGCTACAAGTGAGCAATGCTGAATTCAATAATATTTGTTGAAATTTAAAATATTACAAGTGAACAATGCTAAATTCAATAATATTTGTTAAAATTTCAAATGTTACAGTGAACAGTGTTAAATTCAATAAAATTTGTTAAATTTAAAATGTCACAAGTGAACAATGTAAAATTCAATAATATTTGTTAAAATTTCAAATGTTACAGTGAACAGTGTTAAATTCAATAAAATTTGTTAAAATTTAAAATGTCACAAGTGAACAATGTAAAATTCAATAATATTTGTTAGAATTTAGAATGTTACAAGTGAACAATGTAAAATTCAATAATATTTGTTAATATTTAAAATGTTACAAGTGAACAATGTCACATTCAATATTTATCAATAAATTATACAAGAGCACTGTTTTTTTACATTTTCAATGTTTTTTGAAACCTTAGTTTGGTAACCTTTTCTATTAAATCTAAGAAGTATTATATCAATATAGCCTTATCATAGCTTGAAGTGTATTGAGTTTATTCATTATCAAAAAAAGGATAAATAGATTGCGCTCTTTTTCAAAACGTCTTACTCGTCCATATCATAGCTTTGAAACAAGAAGTAGCCCAGAGTTGTGCTAGATAGTATATGCACTCTCCGACTCTCGTTTGCAGCCAGACCCTGTGGTGAGGTTGAACCTCCAAGAATAGAGCGTCAGCATTTGTTTCAGTGAGCTTGGTATATAACTCCTCTATCTCAGTGAGGGAAGCAATCGCAAACTCGTCTAAAGAGACTATAAATACAGGTACAGGTATGTAGGATCATGAAGGATTTGCTTCTATGGTACAAAATAGACTTGCATTTTTTAAATACAAATGACAGTATGACTTTTCATAATAACAAGATACATACTGCCTCAGAAAAATCTTAATAATGTATTTGAAAAAACATGATCAAGTTCATGGGAGCCTGCACCGGTACAACCGCTTGCACTTCTAGGAGTCTGATTTGTCTATTCAAATTCGTCGACCAATCAGGCTCCCATGAACTCAACTATTTAGTCCATGATTTGCAAGTTCGTTTTGAAAACAATTGTCCGTAATTAAGAAAAAATACAAAAAATGAATTTAGGGTGAAGACGATGATCATTTTTCAAAAAAAAAAAAAAAAAAAAAAAAAAAATAGAGAAGGGTGAAAATCTATGCTCTGAGTAGAAACAGTTGCCTAGCTGATATATTTCTTTAAAGAAGCTATGTAATGTAAAATATATCATATTTCTATCACCCAGCTTATCAACTGAATAAAATTTAATTAATGTATTGACCTTAAGATCTCTGTGAACAATACCATTCGTATGGCAGTGGTTGACACTTTCTAGGATTTGCTGAATACAGTGCGAGGCATCCGCTTCACTATAGAATTCCCGAGCTACTATATCTTCGAACAGTTCGCCACCTGTTACCCTGAAACAAATTCAAAACAAATTCAAATTAGAAATGCTGGAATTTGAAAAAAACTATTTGTAATAAGTTAGATTCGGAGAGAGAACTATCAGAGAATAAGCAGGTCGGCTATGTTTATTTATTGTAGCGTAATTCTCGTCACGAGCAAAGTCAACGTTCATGTCGGGGCATGCGTGCAAGTACAGTAGAACTCCATTTATCCAAACTTCTATCGGCCAAATAGCTGATTATACTGATTATTATCGCTTTAAGAAAGAATTAAGTCAGAAACATATTTATATTAGCAAAATAGATTCTGTTCACCCGCGCTAATGTCCGAATGCGTGACACGGCAGCACGAAAACGCATCAATACAGCGAAACAGCTTACTTTGACTGAGATGTTCAGCAAATAATGACTTTCATTTAAATAAAATACAACTGATGTACAACACTTGCAGCTAAATAACTTGTAGAAGTGTTGCCTTTTCATTTAATCAATTATAGTAATTGCATTGCAGTACCGAAAGTAAACTCGTTTCCTCTATTTAAAATACAAAAAAATTCAAGTATCCGAATTTTCGATCATCTGAAAAGGGGCCGATCCCAATTTTAATGATTGTAGTTCTACTGTAATTTGGAATTGGGCCAACGGTAAGGTAAGCGATTTGCCCTCTATTATCATTTTCTCTATTATCAAGTGCAATGACAGATGAGAGGGGAAATGTCAATGAGAATTATCTCGTGAGAGGAGGTCTATAGATGCAAGCTTCGGAGAATATTAAGTCTGTTCATAACACACCAGCTAAGCCGGGGACTTAATCTGTAAGCAGTGTCAGTCTGATCCCTGCTCTGCCCGGATGCTACATGCATCACTCGCCACCAACCGCATTCACTGCCATGAGTACTGCGCATGTGCAGCAGTGTGCAAAGCTTGAACTGTATTATGCAAGTAGTGATGTGTTACACATCACAATAATCGAACAACATGCCAGAACTGAAGGAAGCTGTAACATGTGCCATGTGTCACTACATAGACAACATTACTACTATGTATGCGACCTATTACAATATTCATACATTTAGAGCATCACTCGATTAGCTACAGCTGCTTTTGATATTATTAGGGGTAGGCTACAGTCTATTAGCTGATATGAGAGTCTGCAGCCTACACTTATCAACCGAAATTAGAAGTTATAGTTATTAATACCGATTTCGTTCACAAGACTAATAGATCTTGTTGCTGCACAAAAATCATAAGGAGTGCCTTTTGCAAAGTACTGCATTTGTGCCACTGTGAGATTCCAAAGTTAGAACGTTAAACTCTTTCATTAAACATTGGAGCCTCGGATTCTTGTATCAATGTCCCATCATTCATTGCACTAATGTTTTCCACTATCTTGTAAGGAGAGATATTGTGTTATTCAAAAGCATAATGATATCTAGCCTAGATCCTGAATTTATTCACAAAAAGTGTAGCCTTCATGTTCTAATACATTTGTATCAGGCCAATTCGGGGAAGAACTATATTGCAAGTCCTACATTTTTCAAAGTTTCAACTAAACGTGACACTGGCTTGTCCAGGGATTGTTCATAGGGCATAGGGGAGGAGGTTTCCAAAGAGCTGGTGTGAGTGTCCACACATTCTCACCAGAAACTCCAATCTTAATAGGCTCTATGGGCTGAATTCATCACATAAGGCTTATTAGGACTCCTGTGGAGCCCTCGGCTTAGTCAGCACAAGGGACTTGTGAGGATCCTTGGCTGGGGCAACACAGGGGGTTTGAGAGAGTCCCTAAATAATACCACGGGGGCCGCGGCTCAGTTAATTTTAAATTTCCATTTCCTCTTGCCTTTCACCCCAGACCATGGCCAGGGCTGTCTCAGGATACTTGCACAGTGGAGCATCCACTACAATAGTGGCATTTACACTGCTGCAGACACTATTCCACAGCATGTGTTTGATTTTGCGATATTGATTATTGTTGCCTCTAATTGTCTGATGATTCTATCGAAATAGAGTGACTAATCTTGATTAAGCCACAGCGAAATAATGGATTAAATAGATAATTTTGCATAGGCTTAACCATAGGTCTAATCATTGGTCTAATCATTTTTCATTGCATGCACGAATAATAGCGTTTTGCATTTGGATTCTCTAGCCTCCGGATACCAGTTAATATTAATAAAGGTTTAAATAACTGCGTTTTGGTATATAATAATTATTAAATAACGTCTGTAACCACCTGATGAAGGGTTGAAACCCATGGAAGGGTTGAAACCGGTAGTGAACAAATAATTATTGCATAACAAAACGCAGGTATTAAATAATAGCGTTTTGATAAAAATATCCGAACAATTTGTTAGAACTCACACCGATAAATATACTGCTAAATAACAAATACTCAACAAACAAAGCAGTCATAGAGGAATTTTCAAACTTTCCACAAGTGAAAGATTATATAAAATTGAATCTTGAAGACATAACTGGTATACCTGTATCTTATTACACAGAAAGGTAGATCTCGCAATTAAGAGGAAATTTTTATTAGCAATGAACACTTTTAAGTTAAATGAAGTCTACTGATTCAGGCGAGATCTCTGGTTTATCTCGGAGAATAAATTTGAAAGGGCTCGAGCTAAAACATATTACTAAGCTTATCGTTTACTGGGTAGTGCGAGGAGAGGAATACCATTTCCCAGTTGCATGCCAATAAGCGAAAGTGCTTCCTGCTTCGGTGCTATCTACTGCACCGAAGATTGGTTCTTTGCTGTACTAGCTGAACTAGCCCTCCCTGCTATGCTGAGCTCTCAACATGGGAATAAGCCTTTTCTAGATTAGAAGCAATTTTCACGGGCCGTTCCACGCCTCGTTCATGAATTATTATTCAACTATGTCGTCACAGACATGCTTTTTTCCGCCAGTTCCATCTCTTATACGGAAATAGAATCAAATATTTCTTCTGGATTATGGTTAAACAGCGAAGTCGTTAACAACACTGTCAAAATCGTTCACAATCGTACTTTTTGTATAGTTTTTAAAGTATTGCCACTTATTGTTATTTTTTTTCAATTCTTGATGAATAAACTACGTCATAATAAACTTATACTGTGAGCGGTTCGAACATTATAATAGGAGAATATATTATAGGAGACTTAGTCTCCTAACTGTACCCTGCTTATATGTGTATGAAGCTACTTTATATGTAAAAACGAATGATATTAAACAGAATCTTGACGTACACGATTATAATAAAAGAAGCCGAGGAGATTATCACTTGGTGAGTCACAATAGTAGCTTATTCAAACGAAAACCTAGTTATATTGGTAGGAAACTCTACAACAAGCTACCGCAGTTTTTAAAGGGTCTTGAAAATATAGAAATATTTAGAAAACAATTGAAAAAATATTTAGTTGATAAAGCTATAGTTTACAAGAGTTCCTTTCACATCAAAATTAAGCCTCCCCTCAACTAATTGATATAGTAATTATGGTATCTAGTGTATAATTGTTGATCTAACTTGTCTTATACTCCTTTACTGGAGTCTCCAAGACGTAATCTATAAAAAAATAACTAACCTATCTGGGTAACATATTTGTGACAAACTCACTTGTGGCGGACTACTCGATAACATAACTCTACTGCACATAAAAAACTGACCACACCTTCAAAAGAACTCACTTATACAATATGAAATTCAAAACTGCATTTTCGATAATTCGCCATTTTCAAAACATTCTAAATCTACAGCTTAAGAAACTTTTCCAGTCGAACTTATTAAATTATCAAAATATTGAATCACCTAATGTCTAATTATTTAATCGAATGAAATCACTACATTTTTTTGAAAATGTACAGAATCAAATATTGCTTCAATATTGGCTCCAATTGAAATACAAATTAAGACTAATATTTCAATCTATACAGCAAAGGATTTGGCGATTTAAAAAAAAATCATTTTTTGAGATGAAAACCCCTTAAAAATGTACTTGATAATTGCGAAAACTGTGGTAGATTAAAAAACAAAAAAACATTTTTTTGAGATGAAAACCCCTTAAAAATGTACCTGATAATTGCAGAGGCTGTGGTAATGACCCTAGCTTCTGTGGTGATTTGAAGAGTGATTCAAGACGACATTTCATACTTCCTGATTAGGAAAATACTTTCAAGATTTATAACGAAATTGTTTTTCAAACTTCAAACAAGGCATAAATCCAAAGAATTTGGTAATTTAACAATGAACGAAGCATATACAGTATGGCGTTGACAGAAGGCTAAAGATGCTAAATCAAATAATGTCAACCTATTGCGAATTGCGGACAGTTGATACAATCTACCGATACGCTCACATAAGAGAAGAGAAGCAAAGTTTTCACAGGTTCGTGACAGAAGTTTGAATGTCACCCGCGCTCTTTGAATGAACTTTTCTACAATTATTCAGAACTCAGTTTCGTTATTCGCAAAGCTTTCTTATGATAATTTTATTGAGGTTTTATCTGGTTACTTCTTTGTGTAATGCTTATTTATTCATTGAAAGATTTCATACTTTTTCAACTAACAAAATTTGAACTAGCTTTACTGCTTGTTCGTAACAGCCTACTAGAATATTTTTGACCCAAAGATAATGTTGTTTTTCATGTATCTTCAGAACTAATATCAAATATGCAGCTAAACGAGCACATCAATTATTGAGCGAATCCAGTACTTTAAAAACTCCAACTACTTTAACATGAAATCCTAGTTTAATTATTTTTGAATTAGTGTAATCCTATTCCAGAAATTTAAAAATTAAAAGAAATTCAATCTAATAATTTATAAATGTGTGGAAAATAAACAAATCTATAAAATTCTCAATAAACATTCATGATGGACAGAAATGAATTGAATAATACAATAACAATTTTTCTATTAATTAATTGGTTAATTATTATTTGTAGCCTAATTATTAGCCTAAATATGTTTGAGACCTGCGCTTGAGTAATAAGTTGGACCTATATTTTTAGGTGGGTTACGAACTGCCGGGAAGTAATTTTACAGCAGAGAACCAAGTCTTTTATTATTCGGTTATTTAGACAATAAATATTGATTATCAATACTTACAAATCGAAAACGAGGTAATGGAAGTTTTCCTCTTGTATACTATCGTGTAGACGAACTGAAACATAAAACATAGAGAAGGTCAGTACAAGCTTGATAAACACTGTATGAAATATGAGGCAAACCAATATTCACAATGATAGTAAATTGAAATATTAGAATAAAATAGAGATGAGAGACAACTTAATAAGCTGCGTACATTTTTATTGAACATGAATATTAATTTTAATATGCCTGCCTACAAAGATATGAAAGTAGTCAGGATTCAAGATTTGATTTCATTTTTCAACAAAGAAAGAAATGGTAGTAGATTGCACTCCTATTGCAATGTTTCCGTGAAATGGGGATACTTAGTGCCATTTTCGGAAAAAAGACAAACTGAATAAACCCTATTGTTTACACAAGTCATATTTTCAGTACTTTCATGTTGGCACCATTAAAATGTCGCATTGCTGACTTTTGTTGAGGACACACACCTTGAGATGAAAAGCAACTTGAAAAAGTTGGATATTATAGCAGAGAAGTTCAAATTTTCTCTATTTGTATGGTAATCATATTCAAAATAATATAGGCCTACTCAAGAAATATAGGATCTCTGTGGGTGTTTCAATTAACAATAGCTTTTATTAATTTGTTTCATGTTGGAAAAGCTTCTAAATATCTGACAGACAACAACTGCAATGTGAACCTTCCGGCTAAACTTTAATTAACGCTGAATTTAAACCTTAACCTTAGAGCTAACATATTGTTTAATTAACAATGTTGATGTGCAGAATAGGAGATAGCGTATAGATGCGCCAGACAGGCAGCAAGCAGCATTATCAAAGTCTAGTGAGAGGTAGTCGAAAACTTGGGATGCTTGAACCGCCAGTTAATGGGTGAAGCCAACATCACCCGTGTATAAAGTAGTAGCTACCAGCACAAAATCGACATACCGTTTGCAGTTGCTGAAGGGCTGTAGGCTGTAAAGCAAAGACGCGAACAGGGGAGATATTTGAGTCAGTTAGCGCCCCGAGCAAATGATGCAAATTATGAAGTGAGAGAATGGAGTTCAAGTTAGAAAGAGAGAGAAAGAGTGTGTGTGTGTGTGTGTGTGCATTAAAGAGGCTCCATTATTCACCTGAGAGTCGTCGATATCAGACAGCCTACCGCAGTCTCTCTCAATCACAGAGCCGCGAATCGCAAAGTAATGAAGAAGATGGCTCCCCGCTCCACTCTCAACACTACCGATCACTAAATTAGGCTATATACCTGTTACTCACGGTTGCAGGCCTTCTGAATGCTCCAGCCAAACGATCTGCTCTGCTGAAAACCACTCTACCTTATTCCGTCACCGTTACAGAGAGTTTCAAAATGGACTTCGGGGTTGCAAAAATCAAGTGCAAAATGAAACAAATACTGGATGAAAGAGCAAATCAAACAGTTTTTTCACATACATCGGGCAATTAATTAACAGTTCACCCGCTGGGCGTAGATGGTAGAGCAAATGCCAACGTTTTTTGTGCTATTTCATATTCAGACGCGCATCCTATCTAATGTTGTTAATGTACCGTCGAAACTCGTTATGGAAACAGACAGAAAAACTTGAGAAATAGTTGCTGAATAGTTGGGGCATAATTGTAACATACGTAGGAGAAATTGTTCCGGCCACTGACCTTACCATAGAAACATTGCATCACGAAAGATCGCACAAAAAGTCGGCATTTTCTCTTTTTCCCTACACCTAGCGGGCAAGCGGTTGATTAACTGCCTAATATAGGGAAGTGATAGCAGCGAGCCGTAGCAGGTATCTGTTCAATCAGATAGAGATAAGCTGCATTCTCGTAGGTCCTGTTTGTAACGGTGACCGATTAGATTGGCCAGCAAAAAAGACACTTTTCTCTGCTGTAAAATCACTTCCCAGTGGTTCGGAACCCACCTAAAACTGTAGGTCCAACTCATCAATCACCATCATCCAACTCATTACCCACGCACAGGTCTCAGACCTATGTAGGCTTCATCCTCTCTCAAGAAAATATATGTGACAAAGGACAGTTCTTTGCTTGACAGTTACTGTTTGAAGAGCTCTTTCTCAAAGTACTTGTTTCATTTTTGTAAGAGAAATACTTTCTTTTGCACTGAATTTTTGTAACCCCGAAGACTATTATGAAACGCCTTGTATTAATCAAGGCTCGTTCTCCTCCAACCCAAAGTACTTTTTATAAAAATCGCAAATACTTATGATCATTGATATTGTCCTAGAACCTAGTGTGAGACCATTTATTCTAACGTAAATTGTTAATGTATGTACGTGTTGTAACCCCAAATTTTACCCCTATTTGGGCGAACCCAATTATGTAGGATGTATCTTGAGATAGTGCCCTTAGATGAGCTATAGCTCGTAGGGTGCTCCTTCAAAAAATATTTGAAATTACTATGCTGATGCAAATGGCCGGATGCTGCAGTCGGGAGTAATTCTTCATGAAAATCTCGATGGTCGGAGCACCATCTCAATCTACAACCACACTGTTTTATATCTATCTTCGCTAGATGAGATCGTGGGAGAAAATGTAGAATGCCCACAAATGTCGCCCACACGATCCAATCCAGCAAAGAGAGATAAATAGATAACTTATTACACTCCAAACTAATTTCCCCTCACGAACGAGAGCCGTATATAAAATGTGTAACACTTCCTTATTAGGCGGCGTTCACACCGGCACGATATGCGACATGCGATTTATCTTAAACGATACGTGAGACGCGACACGCATGGACAGATACTTGAAATGTAGAGGGAGGCGATAAAAATGGTTCACACCGAGGCGATTGTGCAATATATCGTAAGCGATGAATCGCACCAAGTGCTGCATGCTATCGGTCTTTGCGATTAGTTGCATACGATACGAGGAAGGAATTTGTTAAGTAAACAGACATTGCGTCATACTGAGCCTACAATACAGTACTCCAATATTCTTTCTCCTCTCTCCTTCATGCTATTGGTTTTTACGATTAGTTGCATATTGACTTCGAGTAGTCAACATGTCGGGAAGAGAAGACAAGGCTGTATTTCATTTTATTAATTTAGTCAAATCTCGTCAGTGCATCTGGAATGACCCAGTACTTCCTTTTTTTCCTCATCCTTCGCCTGAGGAACCAATGAGCCACTACAACATCCTCCTCACTTGAGCTCATATTTGTGAGTAAAGTAGTCTCGTTGTTTTGAATTATTCTGAATTTAGAAATAAATGATGAGTCATTGTCCCCCTTCACATTCTTATCGCAGAGGTGGCGTCGATTTATCGCCTGCAGTGTGAACCTTTCTTGCGATATATCTCAACGATATTTTCACTAAGATATATCTCATGTCGCATATCGTGCCGGTGTGAACGCCGCCTTACACTCTCCCAACAACTCACGCCAATGAGATGAAAAAGCCACAAATACGTCCAGTCACATACGGTCTAAAACGTGAGTAAATGTTGCACCAACACGCATGTCCTCTTCTATCAAGGGCATGCGATGGTTTACAATGACCAACTCAACTCGGCGGAGCCGGCTGTTGGATTTCTGAATTAAATTATTAAATAACCAGAGTCGAGTAGGAAATTAAATTATGAACTTTAATTGAAATTATTATGTGATTTATTTTAAAATTTGAATTAAATATTTGCATAAAATCGGAAATTACTTGATAAACAAAAAATGTGTATGAATAATAGTTGAGCTTTTTATAAAATTGAATTTGAAATAGAATTATTTTTTGAGCAATTAGGCTTTTGTCCTAAGGGCGAAACAATTACGAAAGCTCGTTTCAATCGTACGTACAAGTGATATGCCAATTAATTAAATGTCCTCAACTGAAATAGTAAAATTTTCACATACCCAACTTTCTTTTATTTGATTGGACCCAATTCTCGCGCACTTGAAGAGATAATTTTTTACTGGCACTCAATCGGAATTGGCGTCACTTCCTCCTCGGACATCTTGGGCCTCGGACAGCATGTCTGGATCGCGAGTTTTTAATTTTTTGTGAGGTAACCGTACGTTATTGACAATCTGAATTAGTACTCTTGAAACGATATGGGAATAAACACATGTAACATTAAAACTGACTAGAATGATGACTTTAAACTTTTAAAAAACTTTTGGTAGGAGAGGTATAAAAAACGAACCTCCTCCTCAGCCTGCCAAAATGGGTCTCTCCTTCTTCAAGCTCTGGTTACAGTACTTGAAGAAGGGCTGCGTCATGCGGTGAATCCGCCAATCGCAGTGCAAGAATTTAATTTCCTCCAATGAGGAGCCTACACCCGATTTTAAATACGGCGTACCATATACAAGAAAATTAATAAAATGAAAATTGAAGGAAATAATAATTAAATTAAAGAAATTAATAATTAGCAGGACGAGCATAAGCAGATTTACCAAGTTGATTGAATAACACAAATACAAGAAATAAATAACAATACGAATATTTTAGCGAAAAGGAAAGTGACATTATTAACCGGTAACAGCTGTTTGATAAGCCGGTTTTATCAAGATAATTGACAAGCTAACCTTTCAAATAACGTAAACAACTTTTCTTATTTCAGCCCATTGTAGGATGCTGTTTTATAACGAATTTGGCAAATGATTGTGCAACTAAGTAAAATAAGATAATATGATAGATGATTTTGAGTGAGTATTAATTTTACAAAATTATACCTTGTTATTTTTGAGATGATTATTGACAAAGTGGGCTGGTGAATTTTGCACCGTGACAGTGTGTAAGTATGTATGTGTAATGCAATGTAAAGTAAAATGCCCTTAATTAAAAAGCCGCCTACCTCCACAAGCCAGCTTGTCCTTCTAAATTTTATGAATGAAACAACTTCACATTCATGAAAACTCTGCTTTTTTGCTGACATCTCAATTTTACACTAAACTGATTCACGTGGCTTATTTCGATAGTCTTCCTACTCCATTGATGTCGAGCAACTGGATTGCTTCAACGCTTTCATGAAATCTTTCTTCATGCTTTTTAAATCTCTGGATTTCACTCCAAGGTCGCGTTGGAGGTAAGTTTTTTATCATACAATGGAACATCAATTCCTAAGTATCTCGATGGTATCTCCTGAGTATCTTACTCTGGAAACGATGGATGGCGTCGATATTGGATGACAGAGTGCAGCCCCATAGTTGAATTCCATAAGTTCCACGGTAGATTAAGAACCTTCTTGTACAGTAGCAAATGGTGAGTAGTTAACTACCTGTATGATGCACTCCCAAGCAACCAATAAATTAGAAGAAGAAGAGAAAGAAAATTTTTTCTTCTTCAAATGTGCTTTCATTAAAAGCTTGTTGTGGATGATATCTACTCATACAGCGTCATACCTGGACAGTTTGCGGTGATGAATATTGATGAATGGTGAAATATATCCCACGCTTATTCACGTATTTCTATTAATATACTGCCCATTTTCATACCCATCTCATACTACAGTATTTTTCTAATCCATTTTCACTTCTATGTCTACAAAACGTCTCTTATGGAAACAGAAATTTATAATCAACCAAAGTTATCAACATTCCGCATGGAACAAAGGAGCGACTGCTACTAATAGGATCAGAATACAGATTAGGGCTTGTCTCTAAGCTGCGGCTGCTTGGGTTGAAAACCACTGTTGTGTGTCTGTGTGTGATACAACGCGCTTAATTGAATTTTCTGAAGTCGGTGTAGAAGAATGGATGCCTCCAGGTTAATTGAATTATGTTTGATACACAGATGTTTTCTCATGACTAAAAAATAATAAATGGGTTTGCTGAACACAAGTAAATGGTGGAAAGCTTCAAAGTATCATCAGGGGTCTTCCCAACACATCGATACCCTCAACCAAGGTGATTATTAATAAAACATGTTTTTTTATTACCTTGCCATTAAACATATCATTAGGTTTTTTTTCAATCAAGTGATGGGAGCAAAACACGGTTGAAATTATTTTGTAAAGTAGCTATCAAGTGATTCTAAAATCCTCTGCTCTTTTTTCCTATACATGGCAAGTACAGTACCTGACTAAACTACTGAAAATTACAGCATAATTGTAATGTGTTCAACACAAAAGTCGCTCATGGTGCTGTTGAAATTGTTTTTACAAAATTGAAATTCTAATAAATGCTAATTTCGAATATTAAAAGAGACAAGCTGAATCTGAACGTAATTATTGTACCGAGAAAGATTAAATTTGAAAGAATATATTATGCACAAGGAGTTTTCCTATACAGAGTCATCGAAAAAAATACCGCTATTTTAAAAAATCACTACTCCGACTAGAATGAACATTAACGGCCGGTTGCATGGAAACCAATTAAATTCAATCCCCGTAGAATGACGTCTTTCTACGGAAATTAAACTTAATGGAGAGAATTGAGTTGCACAAAGGCTAACCGGCGTAAAAGATATATAACCGCCCGACCACCGAAGATTAAATCTCACCAAAGACAATGCAATTATTGTTACATTATATTGTCTTTGATCTCACTAATGCCCGTTAAGTTACATTTTATAGGTTATAGTTATTGTACCAGAACACGGAACCGCAAATTAGGTCGTAGGTGTTAGAAACCTTTCATAATGAATAAAATATAATAATATTGAGTTAAATAATATAATATAATAATATAGTTAATATTATTATTAAATATAATAATAATGGTTCAAATAATTCACAATGAAATGATTCTAATTCATCTTTTTTCTCAACTTCAGGATCAGCTGTTGATCAAATTACAGTATTGCCAGATTGTGCCCGTTCAGTTAACGAAAAATAACTAATGGATCTTTGTGCAACAGAAATAAACCCGTAAACATTTACGATAGTTAGTTAACTGTCATTAGCTCCTTATTTAATTGGCTTTCGTGCAACCGGCCGATATAATTTTTTATAGTCTTAAAACAAAAGTACAGGTTGAGAGTTTTTCTACATGCCTTAATAAGATTCGATATGAGCTTCATTACTTGCACGGAAAACATCGAGTCGACAGTGTGTTTTGCACCACGTACAAAATACGTATGGTACGTGGAGCATTTCTGGAGTTACAGTTGCCATAGCAGCAGTAATCATTTCTCTGAAATGCACTACGTCATGAACCTTTTCACCATAAACAATGCTCTTAATGTATCCCCACAAGAAGTTCATCGGAGTGAGGTTTGGGCTTCTTGGCGGCCAAGAATTTGGGTCACCTTTACCAATCCAATTATTCAGAAACATGGCATTCAGTGCTTTGAATACGTTAATTATGTGATGCGGGGGCACCCCATCTTGCATTAAAATTAATTTTTAGTGCAAAAATAAAAACTTCCAACCTTTACCTTTGTTTTAATTTTATATCTTCATTCTAGTCGGAGTAGTGACTTTTTAAAATACGGGTAAATTCTCGATAACATGTACTCATAACCTAGTTTAACTTCACTGTACTAGTTGTAGTTCAAATTTAGTAGTAGAAGTTGTATTAGGCTAAAAGCCTGTAGATTCTTCACATCCAGTTGTATTTAGCCTACATGGATAAGTAAATGAATACAGTACATAATTTTACATGACAATATTGTTACGGAATTCAAATTAACATTTATTAACTAGTTTTGGTTAGTAATTAATGTTGTTATATTAATATTCATTGTTTGTTGAAAGTTATTGAACTGCTTGATTTTCCTGTGCGAAAGTGTCTACTGTCAATTTAATTGTGTAAATGAAGTTCGAGTGTTACTTTGAAGTGTTAGAAACCGTAAGTATATCATAGAGGAAATACAATGCAGTTAAACCACTCTTGAACTGAAAGAAAAAATATTGGGTCTTGTTGTACAACCATTTACAAATTGCAATTACAATTGTCAAGAAGAAACTTCCAAGTTTTCTGCAGTAACTATTCATTTGAAGTAATTGCAAGTCCAATAATATTAGTTTGTAAATTGCTATGCAACAGGCCCCAGGTAATAATGAGCCTATACTGAACCCTCTAAAGGCTATTGTAACATGTTGAGACCACAAAGTCTAAATTTCCATACCTTGAAGTTGAGAAAAAAATAAACCATACATTCAATTAACTTAATCTGGCAAAAAAGTTGCGTGACATGACGAGAGCTGACTCGCTAGAAAATCGGAGATGATTTTGATCGAGGGCGAAACAAAATTGAAAAGCATGAATTATTGGCAGGGAACTTGGAAGTTGATTGAATGAGCGCTTGTAGCTGCTTGCTTTTGAAGGAAAGTGACGAAATGGGTGGGACAAACGACGAATAATGGTGAGGAGAAAGAGAGAGAATGGATGAGAAAGAGAAAGGGTTGACTAAATATTCGATTACCTTGGCTATTACGGCCCACGGGTGAACCGTAGCAGATCTGAGGTGGTTTTGAAGCCATGCAGTGCTTCATTCCAAACTTTTCCATTCAATAACACAGTTGCCGCTCTTGTGAAGCTCAACGAACGCCAGTCGCCAGCATCCACCTCTATCATCCACCTCTCTATCATCTCATCCTAAAAGTCAGCTCTAGCAATCACTAACCAACTTTTTCCTCTCTCTTGCTCACACGCTGTCCTCTCCAGTAAATGAGTTTAGTTTCCTTTTTTGAAAGAAATTGTAATTATAAATTCTCGACAGCCGGTCATTATTCTGCTTTATCACGACAAAGATGACCCTTGAGGCCTGTTCCTAAACAATCTACAAACTAGGTTTATTAGTACCTTTTTTGTTTGAGTAGCTACTGCAAAATTTTATAGGATCTTTTGTTTGCAATTTGAACATTCTTGTGCAATTAATTCTCATGGGATTTACTCCACACCGACCTTACTTGAAAATATGGAATAGGCAAGGAATAAGTGTAGCAATAATGAGTATTTCAGGGTTTAAAAAACGAGAATTTTAGGGGTTCAATAAAGAGGGAGTTTTCAAAAAATTTAATTGTTGAGTTAATTATTTTATCAGAAATTATTATTTTTTTATTTAATTGCTTTTCTTTTTAACCGACTTCCAACAAAACAGAAGGAGGTTCTCAATTCGACCTGTTTTTCCCAAATTATTTAGCAGCAAGCAGTAATGAAAATATGTTTCATAACATTGTTGGCGTTCAAAACAAAAAAGACAACGATTCCTCCTTATAGTCTGCGATATGAGATTTCAGCGTCAAGCAAACAGGTGATTTGAGTTTCTCGTTGATAGAGAATGCTTTTTTCCTGTTGAATTTCAAGTTAATAATAATGTACGTCTTCTAGTCGCTCCAAAATTTTTGTCAGTTATGGCACATTATACAAATTTAATTGATTTCTTTGTGAAGGAACAGAAGCGACAATAAATTGCGAGCAAAAGGCAGGATGTTGGAAACAATATTCTTACAAAATACAAGGCGTGAATCTAAGAAGGGAATTTAGGAATGTACAGCTCCCCCCCCCCCCCCAACCTATAAATTCTCTAAATACAACAAAAATGTTTCACGCATGTCTTTCATGGTTTTGAGAACCTTTTTTTAGGTGATGTTACATGGAAAGATTTCTGGATTCCTCCCTGCAAAATACTGTATAATTTAAAAGATACTGTATGTACCTTTAGCATCAATACAGTCATTGCAGAAACATTACTGTTCAACGCTTAAATCTTATTCGAGTGTAATATTGCAAAACAATATTTAGAACATGGTTTGCTAGTATAAAGTCTAAAAGACGAGATTGTCACAACCAAATTTATTAAAACTTAGAGAAATTAGTTTCGGTTGTTACACCATTATCAATCTCAACCAAAACTTGAGTTTTAATAAATGTGGTTGTGACAATTTCGTCATTCATTCATTATGGATACCTTCCACAATATCACCTTCGCCACTACAAAGAAAGATGGTGTAAAGTCGCCCAAACAATACATATGAACACTTTTACATGCCTAAAGTTGAACATATATTTGGCGTTTAATACGTTTTGACCCATTTATGTCATAGCTGATAACGTAGTCGAGATATGTTAATAGTTAGTAATAATGTAAATAGCTTAATAGGGCGGTAATAAGAGCATGGCGGAGTGTGTGGGCTAATCAGATACCGTGAATATCGATTAATGAGCCGACTACCCCAACAAAGCTAAGTTTGGGCTCTGCTATTGATCAACAGCCATTCTGACCTTCTGTCTGACCAGCTTCATTCCTTGCATTTGACTTCCAGTGCAACTAATTCCCGATATACGGTGCTGAATAGAGGTTGCCTTCAATATCAAACTGATGTGCAAGTGAATATTCTATTTGGAATAAAAAATACTATTATTACATCATTAATATATTAACTTATTTAATCAACTTCAATTAATTCACTCCATCCATTTACTATAATGATCCAGTTATACGACAAAATTATAATAGATCAGGTAAATCTACTAACTTTGGCAGCTATTCCAAGGAGGGATCACGAACCCTAGAAATCGGGGAAGGGTAGAAAGGATAGGCAATTTTGACTTGAATATCCTTTTGAATGAATGCTTTTCAATTCTCCCTTGAGTAAAGGAAGCCTCAATATAAGTTCATAAATACGGGACTTAGCAACTCAAGTTGTCCGGAAGCACTAGGAGGTGGTTCAAGACTTCCATATCATTTCAAAACAGTTCAGGATAGAGAGCTTTTGTAAACTTCCTAGAACTATTACAGAAGATAACTGAATACTGTACTGGTTCTACGCGAGTCTTATCACTTTCTCTTGAGTGATTCAATTTCCTAGGCATTACTTATCAGGGTTGCCTGTTTCACAGACAATGCTGGTTCAACTCAAATCGTTCAAAGCAGCAATATTTGGTAATTACACAAAGTTTGCTTGTATTTAAGAATTACATCTACTTGGATTTTGAGAACAGAATAATAACTCTCACTAGACCTCATAGCTCCCATTTGTCTAGAATTCTAGGACAATATTCTTAGCATGAGTGTCTAGATACTTTACAGTTTACAGCTATTGTCAGAACGAAGGTAGATCGAGGAAAGTCATCTAGAGGAATTTTATTAATTAAGCAAGTGCACAAGCTTCATAAAAATGTTACAAGTTCACAATATTATATTTGATAAGTCTATCCTTCCAAGGTATACCTCAATATCCCTTCCAAATATGAGTAGAATTTTTGAATTATCAAATTTGGCTTCTTACAGTATGAGGAATAATCACATATCTATGCTGCATCTTTCAATTTCTAATGGATAGTGATATATAAAGACAAATAGACTAACCTTAGATAGATATGCGACTTTAATTTTTTTCAAGAGACATCTAATCCAACCTCGTGCTCCATAGGACTTCACTGTCTGTTTGCCCAATCAACAGTAAATTTCCAATCAACATCACTGATGTTCGAGAGCATGTGTGTTCGTTCAATTTTGTAATCGAGGAAGTCCAGGAAACAAAGTTTCTCGTTGTAGAGAGCTTTCGTTTCTACAGTTGGAATGGTCCCTATCGAATGAAAGAACTCAGCTGAGGAACTCATTAGCTATAATGGCTAGAGGAAGGCTTCAATACCTTAACTTGACCTTTATGATTTCTTGTCACACTCTGCAATTGCTGTGTTTCTTCGCTTTCAATCTATCTTTATAGGCTCTTTAATATTGGTTTCCTGCCGTTTAATACTCAGCAGCATAGCCATGTCTCACGTTACTCAAACTTTACCACCAATTTCCGTATAATTCATTAGCCGACCAATGTAGGCTATTGAATTAGTACCATTAACCTCTTTTGGGAAATTTTTGATAATTGAATTGAGACATTGATTAGGCTTAGGCAATAAGACCAACCAGAGACTCAAGTGGAACGATAGCAAAAAACAAGAAAAGGTAAAGAAACAAATATATTCTTGTAAAATTTGTGTGATGAAAATTTGAAACGAGTTGAAACTCCAACAATACATTGCAAAAATAATATTTATTGAACTGTATGAAGAAGATTAAGAACATGTTGCAGGACATTGCCTTCTTATTCTGCATCATTATCTTCTTGTCCTTTTATTCCTTTGGACCCAAATCCAGTAACTACTCTTCTATGGCACTCTTCTAGTGTGTAGGCCTATTGTCATATCCCATATGTATTATTTTTCTATGGATTATCATTTAAAATGAGACTTGGGAAATGAAGACGATAAAATTCCAAGCACGAACAGTAGCCTAATTCATGTTTTATTAAATAAAGCACATAGAATAGTGAATGTACAGAGTGGAGCCATAATATTGAAGCAATAAGAATGATTGAATGTCCATGTCATGCTTAAATAAAAATTTATCAACAATTTCATAACTTTTACTTTTTGTCTATCAAAGAATGTGACATGCATGTCTATTGATTTTATGCAGATAACACAAATTTCTCAGTGGTTGAGGAAGAATTTGCCAACCTAAGAAATTATTCAAATGCAAGAAACACTAAATTTTGGTTTGCATGTTCACTTCAATTTCACAAAAGAGAGAGTTAACGATGAAGTATATAAGTGAAAGCCACACGTTTGATTAGAGCCGCACAATACAGCGTTCTAAATAATAACATGGTATCCGTTTCCGGCTAATCCCAATTTCACTTTGTCATGTGAAAAGTTGTTCAAATTGGCTGCTGTTGAGAGGGAATTAACAGGTAGCCTAATCGCCAACGAATATGTCTGAGTGAAAAAACGATCAATGACGCCGGTTGAATAATAAAAGCGCAAATCCTTGAAACTGAATGCAAATTAAGCCACCTACAGCGAGTGCAATATTGGACAGACAAGCCTCCGCAGCCGCACACAAAGTTCCACGAAAGTAACTCGGAATTCAAACGCTCGATCGTTATACTCATAAGTATCACACAGTTATTTCATCACTAACAAGGCGCAAAATTGTATAGAGTACCACTAAACCTGGACTTTGGGTGGATTGCGAAATTGACAGCGCATCAGACCCATAATGAATGTGAATCAACAGTTAAAATAAAATATCCCGACAAATGGGAAAGGAGCTAATCTAGCTTCATACTGTATGTTGTGGTACAGTTTTTCAATTGATGAAATAATCATAATGAATAAGACTCGATGGTGTCACTGCCACATTCATTAAGAATGAATGAGGTAATCGTCACGCCAATATCAATCTTAAACTAAAACTGAAATACCGAGCAGTTTCATATACACCCTACATGAAATACAGTAATACTATTGGCTGATGGAATGAAAGGAGGCTCTGATGGGGCTGGAATACATTGGAGGTCTGTAATTGGTTGATACCTCACTTCTCACGCCCACTGGGTGGAGCAAACAAATAAATGTCCAGTTTCATTTTTTTAACCTTGCTCAATTTTTATCATCTAGGTTGATTGATTGACTTTCAATATTATTGCGTTTTTTTAACTTTTAAACCACTTTGGTCAATTAAGTTTGTTGTCTTGAATTTTGGGCGTATCTGGCGTATTATTGAGTTTATTATAAGATGGATTTGGTAAACTCTTTTATACCTATTCACTTTTGTGGTTTCATATTTAACAGTTTTTGCTTGCTCCACCTGTTACTAAAATGAAGTATCAAATCTCAGCATTCAGTCAATTTTCAGAGTTTCAACGTGGCGTAGGTCAGTCTATCATCAGAGGCTCGCTTTCTATTATCCAATTATATTAGTACAAGTAGAGCAAATGAAGTAATGAAGCCGATCTGATCAGCTGACTACTGAGAGTAAAGAAGTGTATCTATTTCATTCATAATAAATGTGGTTGTGACAATGAAAAGTCTAAAAATTCTGTGTTTAAAAGGCAAGAGGGATGAAAACAACTTAAACTTTTATTCAATTGTATAGCTGCCCTGCAAAGTTTGAAGAATATGCATTTTGAACATAATAGCCGACAATTACGGAATACAAAAATTAATTAAGAACAGGTAACCCAGTTACCAAAACAAGTAACAAAGAACAAATCAGCAATATAATAAGCACAAAAAGTTTATTTTAGTCCTAGTCTATCATATTTTTTTATTTATAATAAATGTGACTGTGACAACATCAATGTTAGTCATCAATTTATAATATCTAGCATATCATCGTCACCAATAAATAGAAGGTTGATGAAATGGACAAAGCCCGATCTAACAATTGATAGCCGATAAAATTTGAATACTGCATTAAAAAAATGCAGAGGGACAAATAAAGCAAGAGGTCGAAACATCCCATATCAGTAAGATAAGATAAAATTACTCATTTACGTAAATTTACAAAATTACATGTGACAGATTAAAAAGCATATTACTAACAACATGGGAAGATGGAAAAAGCTTGGATAATAAAAATGAGATTTTATGTGAAGCATTTACGTAATAACGGGAGTCTGGACAAAAATTCGTCCATTCAAACTTAACCTTGACAGTCAGAGTTCTACACGGCTATCTCCAGGCACCCACGAATGTAGGTCAAACACGTCAACCAAGTTAGCATAATATCCTTGCACAGGTGAAAGAACAAGAAAAACTGCCGAGATAAACGCTATTTTACGGATGCGGTAAGTTGAAAGCAATCCAGCTGCCAGGCAGGCAGACTCAGTGAGCGACAGGAAGATGGATGAAGCCTGCTCTACTCACGGTTAATCTAATCTCGGAAAATAAGAATTCGCGGAAACTTTTCCAAATATGGATTAGAGTTGCCTGCGGAGCAGAAGGAGGATGCAAAACTCTGTTTACGTCAATAGCATTTGACAATCATCCTTCAGTTTCAGAAGAAAATCTGGATGTGATGTAACACCAGGATCAAAGAAATCGAATGCAAATGAAAAAGGCTCAAAGGATAAAAATGCTTGCTGCTTGGTGTGATCCAATTCACAATATTTATGCGAATTAAAATGCGTGTTGGTTTAATTGGTCAGGAGACCAACTTACTCAAGGGTAGTTCCAACTTACCGTTTGAGCCATTTAATGGATAAATACATGGTTTATTCACCACGGACATTGAAGGTATAACATCATTCATGTAAATTAACATTCTGGCGGTAGTGGCGTAACTAGGAGTTTAATCATCGGTGGGGGGGGGGGGTGACCAGAGGGGGACAGACTCTAGGCTTTATATAATAAAGGAAAGGAGGAGGACTCCTCCTTTTAGGAGGATATTACAGTCCATGTCTAATTTTAGGGGTGCTCCACTGAGAAGTTTTTGAAAAATGATCCTTCTAAAACCACATTTTAAGCGATTCCATACACGAATTCATCCATTTCAACCCATGTTGTGTTAAAAATAAATGTTGTCTAGTTACTGCGTCATTGTCGATGGTCAAGTTGGACCTTCATTGTATAAGTAAAAATATTTGAAGTGGGCCTTTTTGTTACTATTTTCTCCTTGCAAATTTTGACCCCCACCTTTCCTGATTAGTGGCAAATTAGGAAATTAATCTCAAATGGGAAGTTCTGGTATTCACCGGAATGTTTTTGAAAAATAACCCCTCTAAAAAAACGTTTAAAGCGATTCTAGGCATAAATTTATCCATTTTAATATATAAAAATACATTTTATACGTCACAGTAAATTTCATCCAGTTCTTGAGTAATAGTTAATAACTGATCCGGACCCTCATTGCTTTAGTAAAAAGATTAAGCAGGCTTACTTGAAACTGCCATTTAAAGGCCTATTTACACTGCCATTTTTGATTCCTCGCCTTTATTGATTCAGGTACGAAACAGCACTGTACTTGAAAATTTCTCTATGAACGGGGTTTATTTGTGATCCAATTTTTTTCTTAATAATTCCTCTAAAACCACATTTTTAGGGATTTTAGACTTCTTCTTCGACTTATTTGTCAAAAAATGTCTCTTTAAAGGTTTGTTGAATTTACATTTTTTTTGTCCCTGGAGGGGATCTACCCCCCTGATCCTCCCATAGTCTGGTGGAAAAAGGCAGCTGCAGTAGTGAACTCGTTTGGGTCGTTATTTCTGATAAGACTATGACTGCGGTCACAGGTTCGATTCCCGTTGTTCAGTCTGACATATTTTGTACGATCATTCACCTCATTACTCACACATGAATCATACATTTTGTGGTCATCAACTAAAATAACTCATATGCAAGCACTTGTCAAGCTTGTCTGCATAAGGGAAGTAACCCTTTTAGGTTAAGTTCTGAGTCACCGTGTAAGTGATAGCCATAGCTATTCGATCATCCATCCAAGTGCAGTCTAGAGATGATATTGATAATAACCTCGTACAAATAAACATTGTAATAAATGAATTTGTTTTAAAGAGTAGTCAACTGTGGTCTAATTTATTCACAATAAATGTGGTTGTGACATCAAGTATTATTCATCCATATAATAAGAAAGAGTAGGTATGGGTGTTCGCACGCGCGCATGTATGCGTATGTGGGATTTCACAAATACAATTTGGATTTTACAAGGCAACAATTTGGAGTACTAAATTTGGCACAAAGCTTCCTCTAAACTCGATTCAATGCACCTCGAAGCCCGACTTTTTATTGTCCTTTCAGTCTTTTCAAAATTGAAGTTCAGATTTCACACTTATGGGCACTATTCCTGTTTTAAAATGTGTTTAGATGCAGGAAGCTCATAGAACAGCTGAAACATGAGTCACAAGCCAAAGCAACACATTTGTTCCGTTCCAATATTGCAGCTTCTAATCCCAATTTTGGAATTGTATTGGCATTGAAATCTATGCATCACATCATGTTCAATTTAAACATCCTGTTGGAAATACGGGTAAAATAAATCGTAATAATAAGTGTATGGCATTTGATGGTAGGGAAACCCTAACTGCCTAAGTCGCCGGGTACTCGCCGTTGAGCTATGTTGTGAGGAACATGGAGAAAATGCAATTTATTCATGAAGTATATTTTATTCATTTCACATAATATTTTTCATTATAATGAACTCTTCCCATGTTTTAGGTATTCTAGGCTTCATTCCAATCTGTAAGACAATCAAGACATTGTTTAGGAACGATGTTTCACAATAAAATGGAGTCTCTAATAATATTATCCTTGAATTATGCTGCACGTTCCAATCAGAATCAAACGAGGGATCAGCCGTCTCCCCACTCCCTACACCACATTATTACAATGGGCTCCGTTCCGACTTCCGAACGATAGTAGAGGCAGCCAAGGCAAAATATACGGCGCATTCTGAAGATAAGAGTTGAATTACTTTCCAATAATTGGAAGAAGCGTATTGACAGAAGCCTAAATTTGAATGAAAACCGACTGCCAGCCTGTTCCTATACTAGCACTAAACTCCATGACAACAATATCATTCGCATACCAGGATTTCGGATAGCTCAATTATCTATCCCTGAGAGAGGGTAAGAAACGACCAAGCCCCAAGCTCTTTCCAACAAATATCTCATTTTCGTCCCCCTCTTTTCGAAAGCGATTGGGAAATTAAAATTGGTGGCCTTTGGCAACAAATTGATGGTTTTCTAATTGGGGTTGACTTATCTTGGGTTTTTGTCTTGCCAACGGTCAATGCGTTCTTTCAAAGATGTTAAGTCATGTAGAAATCTTATTGATGGCCAGTTTGTATTACTTGTGAAAAATTGATGAGTTTCAAACATGTTACTTTGACACAATAGTACGTCTAATCACTTCAATTTTCTTGAATATAAGATGATTTTGGGTCTGACCCTGAATGATTGCTTGGTTGAGTAAGTTGAGTTGAATAAAAAAATCATGGAGATTGTTTTTCGGCTATAAATTATATATGAGGGAGAGCTGAATCAAACTCTGAAGCTGTGTTCGGGAGAGGTTTTTTGTAAGACAATTTTTCATAGTCTACTCCAAAGGTTTGGAACCTTCAATTTTCAATAATATTGATCGCTCTGAGAGTATAGAGGGAAAACTTAAATAAGAATTTTGAACGTCTTTTTCGCTCTATGGTTTCTCTAAATTCAAATATTACAGAAAAAGCTTTCATGAACAACCGTCTGGAAACGCTCCTTTACAAAAATAAAGATGACGAAAGACTGTAGTTATCTCTATAAGCTGTAACACTCAACTCCCCCAACAAATGCCTGACTCCTGATAAATAATTCAGCACTAATAAATTACATTAAACACCACTAATTTACACTACATAAATATGGCGGGGACAGCTGGAACAACTTGCAGCCTGACTTGTCAGCTAGTAAACTCGCCCAGTATAATCAATGCTTCGACTGAATATCGTATTTAAAATACTCACTTAAAGATCTTCTTAAATTAAAAATCAAGACTTTCTTGAAATTGGTATCTCAAATCATTTTAACATTTTATTAAGAAAAGCACCGACAAGAGAGATTAGAGAGCCCACTGTAAATATACATACCTACAAAATGATTGTTTCTGATAGGCTATACGAGATTGGTGCCAATAACACAAAACATCTACTGAAACCTGTATACATAATGTAGACTTACGACATGACTGAATAGACTACAGTTGAAAGCTCTCCTATGTAATTTAAAGTGAACCTCATACCTATAATTGCCTCATTCAATTTAATTTATACTTCCACAATTAATCTGTTCTCACATCATCGCACTACAATTTTATGTTTATCATCTCTTAAAAGCTTCATATGTATTTATGACTACTTAACTAAATTGGGTAGTATCTTCATATTCTTCTTTTTTTAAAATAATTATTCTGATGGTCAATTTCTTGACATTTACAGTCAATAACAATAATTAATTTGTAAGAGTGGTGCTCGTCCCACACACAAGTCTATGACTCATGTGGGACTATCCTTTTGTTGTTGCTGTCAGCGAACTTGTACAGTGTTCGGCAGGTTATTTGTATGATTGTATTGAGTTGTCACTGATGATTGTGTTTATAATATATATTTTCCAAGTTATAATTTGTTGTTGATACCTAACTTCTTTTATAGTTTATGATGATCAATATGATAATGTTTCTGATTATGCTAATAAGCTAAACTAGTATTAATGTTGTGTGCGCTGATGTGACAATAAATAGTTATTGAATTGAAATCCGTTCTAAGCCAAGCTAGGTAGAGCTATCTAGAAGCCGTTTCTGAGATTATGTTTTATCGCATTTTGGCTTCATTTTTTAGTATAGCATAGGTTCATCAAATTAAAATCATCACATTCAATTTTTACACCATTGCAATGTAATTCACTGCATATTAAACTATTTTTATTTTCTTTATATAAATCGATTTCTTACCTATAAATGTTCTTCTCACCTGGGATGAAGAAACTTCTGGGATTTTATTTACTGGAGTAAACACGAAGTTTTTTGGCCTGGCGTTAGATAGCGCTCACTATCCTACATTTTAATCATCCATTATTCAAAAAATCGAAAACATAAAATATTTGTATGAAGGGTATTGGTGTAGAAATAATTACGTAATAGTAACAGTAAATTTACAAATGGTGCATTATCTTTACCTACATCTACGTTAATTTACGTAAGTGCCTTAAATTACGTTTCGAGGTTATGCTTAACATTGATAATGAGTAGTGCTGCTAGTTAGTGGCAAGTCATCATTTTCAATGTTAGATAGAAGATTGACCTGGGCACCCTACATTGAGAAAATATGTTGTAAAATTTAATCTGGGGTATTTGTCCTGCGAAAGCTCGCTAGATTGAATGACAAAAAGTTACTTTTTACAGCTTACCATGGGCTCTTACTGTCACATATAAGGTATGCTATCTTAGTATGGGGTAATTCATCAAAACAAAATCTTGATAGGGTGTTTAAGATCCAAAAGAAAGCAGTTAGGTGTATAGAAAGAGTAAATAGATTGGATTCATGTAGGCCGTTGTTCAAGAGACTTGGTCTCCTAACTGTACCCTGCTTATATGTGTATGAAGCTACTTCATATGTAAAAACGAATGATATTAACCAAAATCTTGATGTACACGATTATAATACAAGAAGCCGAGGAGATTATCACTTGGTGAGTCACAATAGTAGCTTATTCAAACAAAAACCTAGTTATATTGGTAGGAAATTCTACAATAAGCTACCGCAGTTTTTAAAGAGTCTTGAAAATATAGAAATATTTAAGAAACAATTGAAAAAATATTTAGTTGATAAAGCTTTTTATAGTGTACAAGAGTTCCTTTCACATCAAAATTAAGCCTCACCTCAACTAATTGATATAGTAATTAATTATGGTATCTAGTGTATATGACTAATGTTAATCTGACTTGTCTTATACTCCTTAACTGGAGTCTCCAAAACGTAATCTACAAAAAAAAAAAAAAAATGTAATAGGGGCTTTTCAAGTCGTACTTAGGTGAGAAAGCCTCAAGTTGTTAAGTTCATAAATACGGCCCAGAGACTTGCAGTTCTTTCATTCAAGATGTAGATTAGTAGCGTTCTATGAGCTGATAATTCGAATGAAACTAAAAATGTAATTAACAAAGCACTGGAATTATTGTATCATTCAAGAAAGTTATTTTATAACTAGACTCACCTATGTTGGGGTGTTGTAGTTTCCGACAAATCCGGGCTTCTCTTTCTAATTTTTGGAAATCTGGAAGAAAAAAATTAAATTATTAACACTATAGCTAGAACATGTACAGTTCATGAATTGTACGTCAATAACTATTATACAAATGAAGTAATATTTAATTAGACTATTTAATATTGAGTTGATAATAGAACCTGTGTGCAAACTTCTTCAAACGATTCACATCTGGCAAATCTGGAGAGGGTGCCCAGGGTTAACATTAGTAAAAGTCATTCCTTATGTTTAATAAAATATTTTTAGCAATTCTATTAATTGTCTGTTTAACAGTAAAGAAGATTAATTTCCAATTTATTGGCTACAATAATTGACAAAATCCAATCGTGTCATAAACACTATTCAATGAATAAATTTTAAATGAAAAGAATAGAAATATATTCAATAAACTTATTTTCAATTTTCAATATAGGTTTATTCTGTCAGTCTAGCAGATTGAAAACTTTAAAAAATAATATTTCTAAAAGTAGAAGCATTGTAACATTCATTCATTGCTAGGTTGTCTTTTTCCTGGTTAACTGAAAAAATTGGAAGGATCTATTTTCAGCCTGAAGTCTAAATGAGCAGAAGATGCAATTTTTTACCGGGCTTAACAATTACCGCTGTCAAGTGAAAGAAACCTCGACTTGGTTGTGGCTGAAGAGCCCTTGACATTTCGAGGTTCTTGGGAGGGTGTACTGTAAAGGGGAACAATAAAGCAGAAGGTCTCGCAATTGATTTACCGATTTTTGATGAGAGCTGGCAACTCTATACGCTGTTACACTTCTACGGACACGTTCTGAATTTTTGAAACATCTTATAGGCCTGCTAGGAATATAAAAACAATGGGAGCAACGCTACACTCGAATAGGCCTACGGAATTCAATACGAGAAATATTTACAACGTTCTGTTAATGTCAACGTTCTGACAGTTCTGTTAACATTCACTGTATATTCAGTGTGTTTGTATTTGTAGTGCCAATTGTATTGAATATTAAAATTAATTGAATTGTGTATTAATTGAGTAGCCTATTAGTCAAAAGAACTGGGAACTTCATATAAAAAATGTAAGAACCTACCCTGCAAACAACATGTATACACAATTTATAGAATTCAGATTTTTTTATACAAACTGAACATCACAAGATAATCTAGAGTGTCTTTTAATCAAATATAGTCTCACTGCCTTTCTAGGGATGTAATAAACATATTTCTTCAAATTGTTATTTAAAATTGAGTTACAGTGGAGCCTTACTTATCTTCTGGTGAATCGTGCTTCATATTTACCAGACAGATTGTTTCATATTGTTTTTTTCCCTCTATTATTCGTAGTCGAGAGCTGCTTGATTGAAGCACCACAATTATTACCATTGACATGATTACTCCATTTGCTCTACCACTTTCATCTATCTGTTCAGTTTCATCGCATCCACAGGATCATGGTTTCACAACACTGACCTGCCACACAATATCTTCTCAAATCAATAAATTTCAGAAAGTTTGTTCTGAAGAAAATTAATAAAAGGCTCGTATTGATTTGAATATTTCCTTCTAAATTCCAATGCATGAGCTTTAAATAATTTTCCCACAGAATCAGGAATATTTTCAGTTTATGAATGCAATATGGAGTTATTGAAGTAGGTACTCCTACAGTATATGCGGAGGTTATAATTTGAGAGATTCCTTGGCATATAATGAATTATTCGGACTTATCATTAATGATTTGTTCGTTTCTCAAAAAAATTAACATCCCAGGACAACTAAACTATCACATAAGTTGGTCTCAGATGCGGTGCTACTGATTGATCAAGTTGCTGAATCATTTAAATTGTCAGCAAAGTTTGTCCCCATTCTCATGCATGTTTAATTTCCAATTTCTGCTCTACAAGCTCATCATTGTCCAGGACGGTTCAGAGGTCTTCCTGTAAAGTATTAACTGCATGGAGCCAACACAGACCATGTAATATACTTTATTCTATGCTCTATGGCCCTTGATTAAACGAATAATTTCAATTTTTCTTCCAAGTTGTCAGTCACAACTGCCGCAAATAAGAATACAAATCGGGTAGAATTGGAAAGTATAAAAAATATAATCAGTTTAGTTAGAATGAAGGATCAAATAACAATTGCTTATGTCAGGGAAAATTGATTGGATATTTTTAAATATAAATGTGACAGCATAACTTCCTTTTTACAGAACTTAATAAAACCCAATGTATGAGTCAGAATTTTTATTTTGCTTCTTCTATTGCAGGAACATACCTAGTTTTGTTTTAATCCGTTTTTATGTTCATATCATGTAGGTCACATCCCCCATTATCCATAGACTGACTAAACTGTTATGAGGGCACACTTCCTATTGGGATTTTGAAATCTAGTTTTTTTGTGGATCACCTGGGACCCTACAAGATTTGAAGTTAATATCCAGGAAGAAATTGCCAACGTAACGCCTACTATGCTGGCAGAGTCACGACGAATGCCAGAAATCGTTTTACTCAGTGTTTAGGGAATGGGGACATCACCTACCTGATTTGATCTTCAAAACTAAGTAAAACATAACTTATTCATAACAAATAAAATTTTTCTGAATCATAGATGCGGATTTATTAAGTTTTGAACAAAAAACTGCTGCCTCACTCTCTATAAAAGACGAAATAGAAAATTTGATTCTCTAAAGCATAATGAAACAAAAGGAAATCACGAAGAAATAAATTTGTATATAATAAAGATATCTAATTGAATTCAATAACTAATTGAATTACTAATACGAATTGATAAATCATTGAGTTCAACTTTTTGAATAATTAAAAATAATATACAAAAAAGAAGAATGCGAATTAACATCTCAGTGCCCGATTCACTATTGGAAAAAGGGCAAAGGAAAACCACCAACGACTTTCTAATTCAATTTCCATTTTCAAATTAAATTCTCATAACTCAATAGCAGTGCGCTTGTTTCTAATACTCTATGAAAGTTATTCTAAAGTTGGGAAAAGCGGATTGAAACAAGTTATGAACAGATAATGGAAGTTTAATGTTGGCAACATGAACCAAACAGATCATGACCAACATGACCAACCAAATCAGACATGGCATCGAAGAAAACTTTTCTTCTGGCTAAAGCAGACATAAAGCAGATCATATTACACTACATATTATAGACGTTGAACACAAAATTAGGAAACTGTATTTGTTTCTCGATTGCATTTGCATTGCTCCCATTCATCTTGTATTTGGATTTGTGTGGCATTCAATGAACTTCACAAACAGTATAACTCCCTTGCAACCCCTCAACTTGGAAAGCCAGTAACGCTCAGTTGGTTCTACAATGCAAAATTTCATTTTTGTAGAGAATTTTATCAGCTTCAGCTTCGATACCAGACACGCCCATTAGTAACAAGATTAATAAGACAGCAAGAAACAAAAGTATTGATAACGTCCAAACCGAAAAATTCATGAGCTATTAAAGAAATTTCAGGAAATAGTCTTTTTCCAGTTCATTACTTCATGAACAAACAATAATATGATAACATGTGTCCACAGGGTGGTTGCTGTAAATCTACTGCGGATGTCTAATACTTTCAACAATAGTTTTGCTAGAATTAGTTACTCAGAAACCCATAATAAAAGCTGGTCTTGGTCTGTGTAGGAGATTTCCATTCGATCAGTTCTTCCGTAATTTCGATGTTCTCGAAATTAGACAGCTTTTAATATTTGAATATTAGCTTCAGCTTTTAATCAAGACTGTTCTTATGTTCAATCATGTTAAAAAAATAATATAAATTTCAATAAAGAGACCACCCGCAATTATTACTTAAGGTCTGTCACATAATTCTTGTGCTGCTTGTGATTTGAATATATCTTATCTGTGTAACACAAATTTCAGCAATGTTCCAACTGGGTTTAGTCCAAGTAGAAAAGCGCTCACCTGATATGAGTTAAATGGCTGTTGGCTCTGAGTGATGAACAGTGCAAGCAGCTACTAAAATCAATTTATGCAAAATAGCATATTCCTTCTCATTATTTTCCTTCTCACTCTTTTTGTAGTGATGCTTGATTTTCTATAATTATATTAATTGATTCCTTTTATTTCTTAATAGTTGATTGCATTTATCTCATTTCACCCATCTGATATGGAAATATGATAAATAAGTATAAATATGTCATTGTCCTCTCTCTCTATATCTTATCTCCTTTCTATTCCCATCTTCTTCGTCCCGTCACTACTCATTATCTTGTCAATAATTTGTATATAAATTCTCCCCCCTCCATTTTAGTAACATCTATGCTGTTGACGCGCGCGCGCATATGTGTGTTTGTATGTGTTTGAGGGTCTCTTGCTTCTTTCCTTGTTGTTTTGAACAAAATAAAATTAGATACACATAAACCGCTACAACGGAGTATCCAAGGACTCGACGAATAAAATAATAATTATTATTACCAATTATGTTTATAGGCAAATTCACCATTCATCCAAGGAGGATACAACCCTCTCTAATAACATTGCCATTCCACTACCTTGGTTTCTATAAACATCATTATGATACCCAATTCACAAAAAATTCACATTGGTAGTTCATGAAAATGAGTTTTGTTTTTTTTCTTCTTCTTGTTCAACATATCTTATATCATACATTAGTATTTTCTCACTGTTTTCTTTTTCAATTAGACGATTTAAAATAATTTAAGAAAAGATTTCAACACAATAAAAAATGAAAACGTCACCGCATGCACTCATAATTTTGATAATTGGGCTAAGCCTCGTAATTTCCAATGTTTGATTTTCAAATGTAAACAGCAACAGCTGCCAATGTTTTGATTTTCACTAGCCTGAACTAACCTAAAGCATAGACGAACCACCATCTTACTATCCCTGATCAATGTCTAAAGCCTTTAGTGGAAATCTGTTTTATTTCATTATTATTTTAAAATTCGACACCCCAATCTCCAAAATCAACAGCGATCTGACTTGGACTATGAAAAAGCTGTATACCACGTTTCAAGAGTCTATAATCTTCATTTCAAGCACTAGGGCACAGTCATTAATAAAATATTTAAAAAAATAGCGTCGAGGTATCTCACAATACAGACCAATAGATGTATGTGGTGTTGTATTATTTCATAAATGGATAGTTTTAAACTTATTAATTGATTAATGTGTTATATAACGGGTATATTTCTTATAATTAAGTTTTTTATTTATGTATTTTGTAATTTTATACTAACTGCTCTGGAAATGTGTTATGCATTTCGTGAATTGAACATTGAAAAAATCGCTCAAACGACCAGAGTATCATCTTTCTACATTACTATAATCATTTAGAGTACATCATGTCTTACATAAAATTGCTGAAACGACCGTAAGGTCTTCTCGCCAATAAAAAGCCAAATGCTTATTAATTTTTTATGATAATTTTACTGTAGAGTATGATTAGCTTACATATTAAATGCTGAAATGAACCTTAAATTCGGAAATGTAAGTTTGTCTAGTAAAAACAGTAATCTTGCTCTTCTGGGCAGACCATACACGTGCAGGTAAACCTGTTCTAGTAGAAATAATTAATTTTCGATTCTTCCTCAAACACGTAAGGCTCCGGCTCCACATGCAGCATTTTACTGCCTGTTTCCGCCGGTATTATACTGCCGATAATAAGCTGCTTGGTGGTGGCTTCACGCGCAGTTAATATACTGCTCAATATATGCAGTAAAATACCTGCCATCAAGCGCCGCACTTGTTAAAGCAGCTCGGCACGGGCAAGTTGATTGTCTTTATCCCAGTTGTGCAAGTTGTTTGTGAATTCTCATCGAAAATTAGGGGGAGATTTTATAAAACCAGTTTTCTTTTTTAGGGTTTCTATTTGAAACTTTTCTTTTATTTGAATTCGTGGTTCTTTTCCTCGATTTCGTTATGATAAATTAATAATAATATGTTTAAAAATTTATTTACCTGACAGTTTACATTATTTTTTTTTAATGTTAGTAATTTTAGTTCATTAGAGTTTAGTTCATCTAATTTCGTAAAGTTAATAAAAATTTAATTTTAATAGCCTATATGTTTTCAAGACATATCATTAGGTTTAACTTATTTATTTAATTTATATATTAATGGAGTTACAAAAAAATATCTGAAATAAATGTAAGAATTTGTCCAACTTCAATGTAAGGTGGTTCAACTGGTTTAGCACCGATTCAGGTTAATAAAAAAATGTTGAACAAGATAAATTGAATAAATTTTTTTTTGAAATATATATACTTGAACTTTTAAATTTTAAGTTAAAAGAAAGTGTTAATGTTAAAATAATAAAAATTGATATTAATAAAGCTACTACTCCCCCCCAATAAATTGGGGATAGAACGTAAAATTGTGTAGGCAAATAAAAAGTATCATTCTGGTTGAAAGTGGGGGGGAGTAACTATTCAGAAATTTGTGGAATAAACCACAGATTTATACCTATTATACTTGAAGCAATTAAATTAAATGAATTAATTCATTTAATCTTCATTAAGTGACTGAGTTAAGTAATGGTCTCTTAAACCAATTTACGGTAAGTTAAAAAATACCCTTAATGGAGAAGTTAGTTCAATTAAAACATTAATATGTAAAATTAAAATTACACTATAGTATTTCTTTATACCACAAATATCCCCATGTTCATGATTTTCACTAATTCTAATTTCAAATTTAATAATTAAATTTATTAAAGTAACAATCTTTTTTGAAAAAAAATTTTAACTAATTTATTTCCATCATTTGATCCAAGAACTACTTCCCTTAAACAAATTAATTGAATTTCATTAATTTTAATTTTAATTATTATACCAAATAAGTTTTGATTAATTGAATCACGAAATTCCATAATTAAAATTATTATTAATAACTTTATTGTGAAAGGAATAAAATTTATTTATTTTAATAAACAAGTTATTTTAAATTTACACTATATTTACTATTATTTTAATTATAAATATTATTGGGTTAGTACCATATGTATTTACACCAACAAGTCATCTTTCTATTTCAATTGCTTTAGGATTACCTATATGAATTTCAATAATATCATTTAGATGAATAAAATTTACAAACTTGATATTTGCCCATCTATTACCATTAAATACGGTACACCATCATTAATTGCACCGTTCATAATTTTAGTTGAATCATCAAGTAACTTAATTCGACCAATCTCCTTAAGTGTACGACTTTCAGCTAATATAATTGCAGGACACTTATTAATAACACTATTAGGTAATATTAATGAACTAATTACATAACCATTTATTTTTATTATTCAAATTGTTTTAATAATACTTGAGTTATCAGTAGCATTCATTTAAGCTTATGTATTTACTATTCTATAAACTATATATTATTCAGAAATTCCTTATGAAAAAAAATCACCCATTTCACTTAGTGACTAAAAGACCATGACCTTTCTTCTATTTTAACTATATTTTTTTTAGTTAGAATTGTAATTTTTTTTTAAAAAAGAATTATGATTTTTATTAACTTGCTTTATAACTTTAAATTTTTATCAATGATGACGAGATGTCAAACGAGAATCCGCTATTAAAGGTGACCACACTTCAATCGTAAAAAATACACACAAAATGCAGAATGCTGCTAGACAATTAACCAGTAAATTAACTGCCTGTGTAGCCACTGACACGCGTCAATCTACTGCTCGAAAAATGGAACCAGTTCTATTCCCTCGCCGTATGACCTTGATACTGTTCCGTCTTTTCTACTGCTGCAGGCTAATTACTGCGCGTCTAGCCACCTTCCATTCCCTACAATGGGATCTATTTCTAGCAGTATAATACCGGCGGAAACAGGCAGTAAAATGCTGCATGTGGAGCCGGAGCCTAAAGCCTGTGCTGATGGCTATGCCAGCACAGGTTGTCATGCAGCGTCTGATATACACGTTTCGGTTTCGGTTCAATTATTTATCGAATTATATTAATATGTATGAATATAAATATATTATAATGTATATAAATTTCGATGGTTCAGGTTAGGCTGTGTAAAAACTAATCGTTGTACAGTAGTTGCTGAACCTTTCCGGTATACAACATGGCAAGCTTTGACCAAACAGCTATTATTGCCCAAAATTTAATTCCCCACAATTATTGATTTCTCCACCAAAGTGCTTCACTTGGATAATGAACTGAGGTGAGATAAAAAATTCATATTGTTTTTAGACTCAGATTTGTTTTAAGGGAAAGAAATTCCTAATTATCCAATTCCTTTATGCAGGGTGACTCAAAACTATACGGCAATCTCTCGGGATCTATAGCTAAAACTAAGAAATAAAGTTCATATAAACATATGCCTGAAAACGCTTCATTAGCGAGTTACGGCTAGCGGAAAATTTCACCTAGAACTCAGTACCCTTGGTGAAGTAAGGCTATATAAAAATGTGTAAGGTGTTTACAAAGGTACAAATACAATTGTTTCTTATGTTTTTTTATTTGAAAAATTGAATAATAGGTTACAGAGCTGTAAATGCAATACTTTTAGAGAAATCTCACGTAAAACACTAGAATTAGTGCAAAGAAATAACACATTTTTGTATTTAATGTAAGATTACTTTCATTAATGGTAAATAAAGGTGTAATTTTTATTAATTAAATTTGTAGAAAATTTAATTCTGAAAAGAGTCATGTAAATTACTCAGGAAAAAAATGAATAATAGATATTGAAATTTCGCTTTATTTAAAAACAAAACAGGTGCACATAAAACGCACATTCTTAACTGCATAAAATATTTTATCTACGACCATGTCATAATGTATACATTAGTTTCACAATTGATGCCAAAACAGCTGTCTTTTCGAAATGCTTTTTGAAACCCGTTGCATAATGAGCTCATTATAGTACATGTTCTACATTATAACACGGGTTCTGACCAATCAGAAGCATTTGTGATGGAATCAATATCGTAATTCAATATTGTGAAACTATCAGCTGATTTGATCAAACTGCTACACCAGCTGCTTTAACCTAACAATCTACTATAACTTCTCGTATTTGAGATGAGAAGTTAGGTATCTCTGACAGTCACAGGTAAAATGAAATTGTTTTAATTAAATGTATACTAGTGGTCGTAGATAAAATAGTGTATGCAACGATTTTATTTGGCCATTGAAGCACTCGTAAGATATTTATAACACTCGCATTCGCTCGTGTTATAACTTACATCTAACTCGTGCCTTAATAAGGGTAAAAATAAAATCGTTGCATAAACTACTAAACTAATTTAGGTTTGAAGTAACAGCTGATAATTTATTTGAAACTGAACATCAACATGAAATGTTTTCAACTTTATAAAAATGCAATAATCACCTACAATAGTTACTCAAAGTGTCCTCCGTTTTTATGAATGCACGTTTTCGCACGATGAATCCATTTTTTTCTAGCGCGTTTCATAATGTTTGGAGTATTTTTCATAGTTTCTGCCGCTTCTATAGACTAATGCGATTCTGTAACTCCTCTTGGGTGTTAATCCGTTTTGAATAAACAAATATTACCTTCATCCAACCTCATAGAAAAAACTCTGCTTGCTTGAGGTCGAGAGATCGTGGTGGCCATTTTACTGGTCCGTTTCAACCAATCCATTGTGTACCGTATGTATTATTTAAATAGTCTTTCCCAATATTAGAAAAATAATGTGGAGGTGCCCCGTCGTGCATAAACTATACATCTAATCTGTTTTTCAAAGGAATACCTTCCAAGAGGGTTGGCAGGTTTGTTCTTAAAAAATGTAAGTACGCTTCTCCGGTAAGCCGATTGGGTAAGAAAAACGGACCAATCAAATTATCATCCACAACACCAAGCCATACATTGACTGAAAATGTATGTTGAAAATGTTTCGTAGTTTCATGTGGGTTTTCGTACGCCCAAGTATGAGTATTACGAAAATCTACAATTCCATTTCTAGTGAAGCAGGATTCATCAGTAACCAGAATACACCAAAAAAATACTGAAAAAATACAGAATATCTTCCGTTTATTAAGATTTTGCGGTAATCAGTCTTGCATGCTTGTTATATGAAATGGGTACAACTGTGTTTCATGAAGTGTCCGCCTTACGCTTGACTGGAAAATATTTAAATGCCGTGATACTCGTCTGGTGGTTGTGGTTGGCGATAACTCTACAGCAATTATTATTGCTTGTTCATTATTATGGTTCCTTGCACTACGTTGACGACCAGTATCGATTAGTTTTGGTCTAAAGCAACCAGTTTCTCTACACAGCTTCAAACGTTTTGTAATCAGGTGTTTTTCGATAATATTTTATGCAGTTAAGAATGTGCGTTTTATGTGTGCCTGTTTTGTTTTTAAATAAAGCGAAATTTCAATATCTATTATTAATTTTTTCCTGACTAATTTACATTACTGTTTTCAGAATTAAATTTTCTACAAATTTAATTAATAAAAAATACACCTTCATTTACCATTTATGAAAGTAATCTTACGTTAAGCACAAAATGGGTTTTTTCTTTGCACTAATTCTTGTGTTTTACGTGAGATTTCTCTAAAAGTATTGCATTTACAGCTCTGTAACAAATTTTATCCAATTTTTCAGATAAAAAAAAATAAGAAACAATTGTATTTGTACCTTTGCAACCACCTTAAACATTTTTATATGGCCTTACTTCACCGAGGGTACTGAGTTCTAGGTGAAATTTTCCGCCAGCCATAACTGGCTAATGAACCGCTTTCAGGCATATGTTTATGTGAACTTTTTTGCTTAAAATTTAGCTATAGAATGAGCTCCCGAGAGATTGCCGTATAGTTTTGAATCATTCTGTATATTTTCTGACTCTATTTTTTCTGTTAACTGTTTTTTAGTACTGTTCGTCTTTTACCTTATTAAGGTCTTTTCCATTTCCCAATTATTTAGTTACCGCTTGTTATTCCGCTTTTTCTCATCTAATCAATTACTTTAAACATTGCATAGTTTCTCTCTTTTTGGTGCATTTTGAATCATAGCATTACGTTATGTCATTGCAAGGCTCTTCATGGAGTGTTATGTGAGATTTTATAAGCAAAAAATAATACTGCATGAAATATCATTGTTTCCAAAAATACTTTCCAGTATAATGTCTGATAGATATGGGGGGTTGAGAGCAACCCACGATTCATAGTAAGCTTGAACAGCCTGTCCTGGCGGTATTTGCTCATGCACTCTATACATCTTTCTCCATCTACAGAACATAATATATAATATCATCCTACATTATTGATATCTAAGTGGGTGTTGATCTTCCATAACGTTTCTTTTCCTGCTTTCGTGTATTTTCCTAGCACTTCTAATGTATTACATTGCCAAGTGGACACTTCTAATACTATGAGAACTCTACAGTGATTCAGGTCACCTCCACCTCTCCTATTTCAATCATTTTGGATCCTTTTTGGAGACCTTTGTACATCCCCCCTCGATCGAGACTTGCTCTTGTGTTAGTAATTTTGGTGACGTCATCAATCTCTTGTCTCTACTCGATTCTCCTCAGAGTCCTTCTACCCCCACCCCTTCATCCTCATCACTCCTCTCTTCTTAACCACTCGACCATCTGCTCAAGCGTCCTCTCTTCTGGACTCAGCCTAATGTCGGTTTCTTGTCGGCTCCAACTCAAAATCGTCGTTTTTCACTGGCGTCTAATCCGCCATTTTGTTTTCCCATTCTAGCGATTGGCTTTGGCTTACAAATAGCTTACACAAATTGATCTTTCTCCAAGTATTTCATCGTATTTCGCTCTTTCTCAGCTATTCAGTCTGAGTCAATCGAGCTGGAATAATGTTGGAAGATGTCGTAATAAATGTTCACAACATAATAAAATAACTTTGAATCTCCTTTTTATGATGTATTCGGAAGACCCTACTGCACACACACACGCGCATCAAATAGCTTATGGAAGTTGAAGAGTTAGTGGATTTTAACCTCATCACAATCAAGACTCAAAAAATTATTCCTCTTACTTCCAACTGGTTCCTCTTACTTAAAAAACGTTCAATTCAGATTTAGCATATAAATAAATCAACACTCCATCATTCTTGTTAGTTATGGTACTACTATCCATCCAACTGAGTAACACTTCTCCCTGTCTTCGGCCAGGTCTTAATTATATTGAATTTGAAATGAATATATCGTAAAAGAACAATAAACAAATCTAAGATACTTGGGTAACTCCTGATATTCGAATTTATAATACTAATAGCCATTCCCTCCATTCTCTCTCAAATAATTCCCAAACATATAACACTCATCAAATTTCCTATAATTGACGATCCTATAAACATACAAATCATTCAGATTTGCATAATTCAAACAATAATATCCAGATTCCTATCTATTCCTCATTGTACAGCTTACAGGCCCAATCTGTATAGATGACATTGTTAAAAAGAAGAAAAAAGGATATGCACGTGGAAAAATATACAATTATTACCGTAATACAAAATGCGAATAACACGCGTGCTTAAAATGTGCATTCGAATTAACAGTAAGAAAGAAACCATCAAACATAGTTGCTTAAATATTTTACCACTGTAGTAATTTTAACCTTCGCAATATATATTGCAAAAATATTACGACAAATATTACCAGTAAAATAGTATTGCATAAATAAATCAATGAGTCAATATTAATAGTAGAAATAATCATTTCTCTTTCAAGTTCACTTAGCGCAAAATACATTTATATAACTAAGATCCATTTACAAGCAGGAAATCTTCCCTCCTCTCCACCGCTGCACATAGTGACAATAGTTAATTGTACGCTTTCAGCACAGTTCACAAACTCGTCCAACTGCTCCACGTTTACAATAAATTGTAATCATCTAATATGGATATTTCCTAATGGCGAACTGTACATCACGAACCCTGGCGAAGGAAATCGTCTCCTGCTTTACTAAACCCTCTGCTTTATTTGGTCAAGCCCTTCGCGTCTTGGTGGGCGCAGTTGGATGTTCATTGATGAATATTTAACCCTCATCGAACGAATTATATTATCCAAGGACAAAAGAGCCCGTTCTGAAGTAGTGTGATGAACAGCTCCAGGCGGGTTCAGCAGAGGGAGTTGTTTTTAGTAGTTCGTAGGACTGCTTTGCTTAGGCAATGAGCTTTAGAGAATTTCGAAGTTTGGAATTGGCATTTTCATTATTTCGGCCAGCTTAAGCAGAATAAAGTGGATATTCTCATACTTGGCAATCGGCACCTCTATAATTCACTATGTTATTAATTTTGGAGAATTGTTCATTTTTTCAAATCGCAGATTTGATTTTCAATTTAAGAGTTTTCATCACGTAAAATTTGATTTATTGTTTTATTCAAATGCAGTCTTGAAAACCTATTGCACATCAACTACAGTTTACATAACATTTTTACTAATTTACCGAACGGAGTGAGGTCTATCCTTTAAGACACTGGGAATTTCAGGTCTGTCTCTCACGATTATGGACGAACACCTAGACCAATTGTTATGATTTTTTATATGGATGTTCCTTATTTCTAGGCACAGCGATGTATGTATTTTATTTTTTCAAATTCAATATGGCTGCCAAATTTTTTTAAATAAAGCGTAATTGTATCAATATGAGCTTCCTTCTTATATACAGTACTGTGCTGTATTCAAGCGATATAACGTGACCGACCTTTAATTGCATTATAAATTATTCTATCACATATTTATTAATCAATCTATTTTAATTTATTCAAATTATTCTTTTAATTAGACTTGACAGTCTTATTCAAGTTTTAGTATTTAGATGTTCCAAAACAATTTTTAGGTCACACAACTTTATGATTAAAAAATATTCTCACTATTTGCGGGCAATAAATGTTTATGGAAGTTTTTCGGACATGGAGCTTGAATCTTTTGAAGCGATTTCAATTTGGAGCAAGAGCATACTGAATGCATACCAATCAATTGAATGGCGTTGATGCGAGTAGGCTTCCACCCTCCATACTCCACTCTGGTTCTCGCGTTTCAGTAGGCTGCAGCACGCTTTGCTATTTGCTAGCTTCAGCTTCAGCTTCAGCCAACGCCGTTGGATGATTTGGAATCGCATTTGATTCGAGCGAAAGCACTTGACAGCACAACGCCAACGCTTAAACCAGATTACCTACAGAAAGTGGTGCTCTGCTCACTGTTTAGTTCTAATCTGGATTACATAATTGAATTCTGCCGGATTCTCGCCTATGCCAATCAGTTCTTCCAACTTCTCGCTCGACAAAAGCAATCGCCATGCTCACTCTCAGAGATAGGTTCACATGCATGCTTATCTGAACTATCGACAATTTTATCGAATCAACAACTTTATTCCATCCAATATTGATGACTGACTGCAGAGTTTGGTTGACACCGCACTCTTTGCAAACCATGTAACTGCCAGGGGATTTACATTTAAAAATATGTTTTTTCCTAAGGAGAGAAATTAATTTTTTCCTCAAAAATTCTAGTTAATTCAACATTTGCTTTTAGACTTTGTATGGGATGAGATTTTTGTTTCTGAATACTAGTGCTGTGTCCTCACTTAGGGAAGCGATCTGAGCTCTGCTTAGAGTGATAGAGGCTTACATGTGCTTTTCTCCATTTTCAAATAACCCGAATGACAATTAAACTTTCCATATATAATTTAGCATTTTTAACAGCCATTTTTATTATTAGCGTATGGTGCCGTAGTGGTTTAGGGTATCACCTATTATAGAAATTGATAGTGGTCATAGAGACTCCAGAATATGGACTAGTCAATTAGCAAAAACCGCAGTTATGATTATCCATAATACAATCATTTTTTTATTTAAAAAAAATAATAATTTTCAACACGCATTGCTCTGATTAACACAGCATTTTCTGCTTCAGCTGGTTTCTGTAAAGCCACATCAACTTAACAAACAACTTACAGTTGTGCTGTCCTACAGGCGAACAATCTATAACGGTAGCAATAATAAATCGATAATAAAAGTGTTTCTATAGACGTAATGCAAATCCATTCCATAAACTAATGTTGAAACATCTTCAAAGTCAAAATCTTAGATGCAAATACTAAAGCGTTTAAAAAACATTTTCTATGAGTCTTTCACATGTATGACTGATCCCAACAGAATCAGCATTGGTAAATGATTCCAGGAGGCTTTTCAATTTGGACACATAACAAGTGCTTTGTAGAAGTTGTATTGATAGCGAAATTGAAATACAGTACTCGAATTGATACTTGAAATTCATTCGATGTCAGTCAGTTTGAGAGAGCAGAATAGGAAAGTGGATAGGAACAGTTTGCATTACAATCAATCTACCTCCTCACACTCACCATTGTTCTATGTCTCAAACATCCGATGCGAAGCAGGCACGGCTTCGATAGCTCGTCAATTTGCGTATTCCTTAACTTTTGACATCTCTTCTTCACTATTCCATCCTTATTTCTTCTTTCACTGATCTACTTGTCACTTACCTGCCTTGTATTTCTTTTTCTGATGACAAAAAGACAATCGCTATTCGAATTGTGACATAAATCGTTTGCTGATGGTGCTTGATATTCAATATGGAGGCTCCGGCTCTGTCAGAAAATCAATGAAGAGATATGTTTTCATTTTCCCAATATTCAATTTCATTGTTTTTATTATTTTCTGGCATCTATGTTTCTGGATTTCTTGTTCCATGACGAACTGCGTTGTTAATATTAAATTTTCAAGTGAATTCAACGACTTGCAGTCAAATTTTTATTAAGAATAAGTAGAATTTACTTACTCTGTAGGCCGAACGTTTTCGAATCTTGGAGATCCATTTTCAGAGGCGTCCTTCTTGATCATCGATGTCAGTTTTTTGGTTAGAAGAATTGTGGTTTTTGTAGAATGTGATCAAAAAGTTTGTGTGATTTAAAATTTAGTTTTTCGTTGAGGATGTTTTGTTTATTGTGTGTGGTGTGTTAAAGGTGTTGAGTTCGTGTCCTTTAGAGTTTATATGTAGAATGCGTAGGTTGGTAGTGATGTCAGTAAAAGTGTGTCCAGTTTGAATGAAATGGTCGGCGAAATTCGATTTAGCTTTTGATAATAAGGCTTAATCTTTGTTTCAATTTTGCCATACAAGTAATAGCCATACAAGCAGAGAGAGAAAACATTTTCGAATAGAAAAGGTGTCCCCATCGTGCCTCAGCCAATCAGAGAGTCACATTCTGTTAGCCAATAGTATTATTCCGTATTCTGTAGGTCTATTTCAATTTGAATAAGATTAAGAATGATGTGATTAAATACGGCATGACTATAGTAGATCGTTTATCCGCAATGAATGTTGTTATGGATATCTACCACAATATCACCATCACCAATACGAAGAAGGAAAAGAATAGAAACTATTTTCATACAACACAGTATCAGAGCTGTAGTAAATTTGAATGAAATCGAATGGTGATTTGTTAAAGCTTAGAAATTTAGTTTTTACTTCTACTCTGATTATTTCTATTAAATACTTCATTACTAATCATTCTATAGACTTCATACTTTATCAATAAAATGCCTCATAATTATTTAAATCAGGTCTTCTTCATTTTTTCCTTATGTTGCCCACTTGAGTATCAAACTTGTGCGTGGGTGATGAGATGAATGATTACACTACACAATAATTGGGGCGCTTATCGCTCGCTGCTACTCCTGCGGTAACGGGTTCTATTCTTGTTCAGCCTCGTATATATTTGTGTAATCATTCATCTCATTACCCACGCACAAGTTTCAAAATCATGTGGGCAACATAATAAAGAAGAAAATAAATAAAGACCTGATTTAAATCATTATGAGGCACTTTATTGATAAAGTAAGAAGTCTATTCGTCTTCTACCTTTAATATCAGGTGAAAACATTCTGTTCACACAAAAAATATCGCATCACAGAGTACCCATACATAAATTGGGTATTATAGACAAAATAAAAATAAATGGAAAAATTCAAGAAAGTATGGAATTATGGAAAAATGACAAGAAGTATATTGAATTCATATGACTTGAGTGATGACTGTCCAAACCAACGGTCATATTTCAGACATGGTCCAATGAGGACCCGCTGTATTTTGAAGATCATGAGACTGGCAGTAATAGACGAGGATCATTAAGGAATTGAGATAACCAAGAAGCAAGAAGATGCCATTACAAAGTATGCGATTTTTCACTGCACACTCGAAGTTTTCCTTCTTCTGGTGCTCATTTTATGAAGATGCTCGATCGGCTGTAAAGAAAAAGACCCAAGCGACAAGGAGCAAAGCGATTTGGCGTCAAGCCAAAGTAGAGGAGAGACAACCAACTTCAAAGATTTCCCCGACAACCAACCCAAAGTGAATTCGACGACGACATTCTATCTTGCTATGAAAACCGACTATCCTGAAAACTGCTACTCTAGCAAATGTTATCCAACCACAAATAAAATGGCGACTGCAAGTCTATGCCCAGTCTGGTTTGGTTATCTAATGTCTATGCCCAGTTTGGTTTTCGAAACCTCAAATCAGCGAGATACAGTGTTAAACTCTAAATAAAATAAGTTAAAAGTGGAGTCTAGAATCTTCCTTTCGAGCGCTAGAGCACAGATGGACAACGGCACGAACAGAAATACGAAATTTCTGTATCTACATTAACGAGCATTGTCATTTATTTTGGAAAAATATTATTTAGATGAAAAATAATTGAAGAACCAATGGAACATACATATTCTCCCCTTCATTTTGGCATTCAGCCTGTTTTAGAAGATTCTACGAGAGAGAACAAAGTGAATTCGAGAAAAACCTACTTTTTCGCAAATTTTCAATTTTATTGAAAAGGTTCAATTTTTATTGAGATTGATCATTATCAATTTTTCATCTGGACTAAAAATTTGAAAGATGTAGTTTTACATACAGATTACTGATTGAATCACAGATTTGTTGGTATCGAGATTTTAGCCCATTTGGGAACGACGCTTTTTGGCCTGCGGAGGGCTCAATCTCAGCTTTTTCTATTACGACCTTCGGTAGTGAGTTTATAATAGTTTGACAGAAATACGTTAGCGCCAATACGTTAGAAAATGATAGCGCCAATGCTAACTTGAACACTCGATGCATCTGCTGCTTTACAGCATCTCTCTTTTTAGTGCAGGAAGGTGCACACAGTGTTTGTACAGGTGATTAGTGTACGGGGTCCCCAGGAAGGAAGATATGACGCTCAGAGAGCCAATGAAAATAAATTTTGGGGAGGATTCAGAATGTCAATAATATTGAGATAGGTGATTGAAAATAGGTAATTATTGCTAAAATTCTCTAATAAATTTAAATAAGAAACTAACACCACAACACCTCAGAACGGCCATATTTGAAAATCACATCGACCCCTCATTAGTTTCTCAGAAAATGTGAGCCCTCCTACATCTCATACCTATTATGAAGCCGCTAAAATATCATTTGATACATGAAAAGATGAGGAAACGAATCAAGCGAGAAAATGAAGCGTGGGAAAGTGTCTACTTGAAGTATTCAGAGCGAACAATAGACGCATTATGGCCATGTCCCCAGTAATGTAACGTGTCCCGCAGTTCTGAGCTGTGAGATAAGAGCTGGAGCATTTAGTGTGGGCGTGCTGGGAGACAGATTGCAAGCGATTGTTGAATAGTAGTCAGTGGGCTTGTGGTGGTGATGGTGGTAGTCTACGTCGACATTATGATGTCGAACTCGCATTAAATCAAACGCTGGCACTGGTAATAGGGCTCATACAGCCCCCGTTATCGGCCACCCCCACCCACTACCCGCCTCAATCATCACTGAAAACCTACATTTTTTCCGCAGTTGAACGATTTGTTATCGTTGACCCTTTTCGGTCCTTATAAACTTTTGATTTCAGCTCTTCCATGCTCTAGTTGCCGACAATCAAAGTGCAGAACTATACACGAGAAATAACTCGACCATTCTTAATTCGAAAATTGTAAGATTAACACTGAATCATGTCTGAAATATACGATACTTGAAAACATGTGGGAATAGGGATCAAGAAAGCAAATGAAGAGAGGGATACTGTCTACTCCAAGTTTCAAGGACAAAAAATAAGCGCATTATAAGTGATACACATCCATGCGGTGGAGATTGTACACCCTTTTAATAATAGTCAGCACAATTAATACAAGCATGCTCCTTAATAGTTTATAAAGTTAACTTGTCTAAATGTAAAAAAATCAATAATCATTTATGTATATAGAACTTTTTGGACGCAATTGTCAACCAAGTATTGGTTCTGTGCAGAAGATATTGTTGCAGAACTGATTCCGAATCCCTTAACCTTTGCAAGCAACTCGTTGTGGTTCAGTGTGTTAAATGCCTTGAAAATCAGTGTTTATAACATCAACATGACCTCCATCATCCAAGACATCCGACACTTTGCTCACAACAGAATTATAATGAATCTATCAATGATATATGATTACGTGAAAGGGCAATCATTTCATCTAGAAGTTTTGTGAAAATGAAGCCTCATAAATTTTAAGAACTCCAAGAGGAACAGCTTCAACTAATGGTTTTATCTCATCTGTAGTTGAAAATAATTGGAGAAAGCACGCTAGAAGTACATTATTATAGTCAATATTATTCATAAATAATCTATTTTTCTCTTACCCCTTGCTGATAATTTTTTTGTATTGATTATTTTGGCGGCAAATTCCAATCCTGTTGATTTCTGGACACATCTTCGCACCACAGAAAATGCACCTCTGAAAAAAAAGATATAGATTCATTAGGTATTGTAAAAAAAATTGGAATTGGCTAATTAGGAGAATACAAAAATATTTAAAAATGTTTCCACAAAATTATTTTAGTTTTAAATGGAAATAAATGATTGAGAAATAAAATATAGTATATTCTTGGGAATATTAATTTTTTTCAATTGGAACTCTATTACAATATTTGTTTTTAACTTCAATTTTCCTACTTTATCCCAATTATCAGTAACATATTAAACTTTAAATAAGGATATCCACACAAAATAGACAAGCAATCCTACGTAAATCGTGTGAATCGCCATTCACACTTGATCCAGACACTTGATCAAGGACTACAAACAACATTATTGCTGATAAAGAATGGATTGATGACAAAGGAGTAATCGATTCAGATTCTTATTGGAGAGCTCAAGAACTCCTGAACTATATAAAAGTGATGTTCTAGCAGACTTTACATGTAATAGGTTGTTTCATGTAATATTTCCATGGGTAGTATTTTTATGAGTAGGATCAGCAACATAAACGCAATGATTGCATCATTATAAGTAGAATGATAATTGACAATTGGCAAAATATTATTTTGATATTAAATTGAATGATATAATATATTTATGTTCATTGAATGTTTTCACACACAGCTATCAAAATATATTATTGTTCATTTGAATAAATTCCGGCAGTCTTACAAGTTGCACGAAATTTGTGTTTGTTAATTACTATTTTTCAATTTTATTTTTGAATTTTCCTCGAAAATTGTCTGAATTTGTAGGATTAATTTCTAGCGACTTTTACAAATTATTCAAATATTTTCTTTTCGGTCTCCCCTAATGGAAGATCTTATCAGTTTTTCAATGTTTTGTCAATGTTCATGATTGGGATGGTTAATGTAGTTAATGTATTTATTTAATTTTTATTGCCTTTATTTGGAAAATACGTCTGACTGGACTGGAAGTATTAAGATACATCTGTTTGATAAGAGAAAGTCTCCATATATTTGATCTCGTGGGTAAATTAATCGTTAGGTACATAGATTTTCTCTCATAATGTGAGAACCGAATTCGACTCTGCCACAGGCAAACCCTTAAATGTGAAACGAAACAATAGATTCACTACTCTCTTGGAGTTTGCCAACTCTCCAACAAGTTTACAAAGTCTAGTTGTAAGTTGTAAGCCCTCCCTTTGTCGAGATTGCAAATCGGATTGTTTGCAGTATTTATTTTCGACTTCTGCAGTCACTGTTCATTTAATGCTTACCACAAACAGCTTAGAAAAGTAGTCAACTTATTGATCTCAGACAGAATGAACCACCAACTTCAAGTGGGCTACCAACCAAACCTTTCCACATTATTAACGACATAACACATCTACTCAAAAAACATCGTCTCCCAGAAAATATTTTTCAGTTATGTTATCTACGGCTATGTTATAAAAGAATTTAGAACTTAGAAAGTACATTAATATCATAACAGCTGACGTTATTCACACTTCATCAAACCCATTGCATAATGAAGCTATTATGCAACGAGTCACTGTTTGATGCGGATTCTAGAGCAATGGGAAGTCCCCATTTCACCAAAGCTGTATCCTACTAAAAAGTATGATACAATCACATCAGCTAAAAAAAGCGTATGGCTTTTATTGGTGGGGAAACATTACCACCTCGCCGCTTGATCCATGTTATTGAAAGCATGATGGACCTACAATTTTAGGTGGGTTCCGAACCACCGGAAAGTGATTTTACAGCAGAGAACAGTCTTTTTTTCTGGCCAATCCAATCGGTCACCCTTACAGAGAGGGCCAAGGAGAGCGTTGCTTATCTAATCTGATTAAACAGATACCTGCTATGGCTCACAACTATAATTTCCCATGGTTTTTACAATTCGAAACCAAATTCAGTTTGAACTACTATTAATATTAATAATATTGCTATTAATATTATTAATACATTATATTTAACTAATATTATGTATGCATTTACTATTAATAAAGTACTATTTTCATATTTGATCAAATGAAGAGAGATTAATACAGTATGTACAACTAATAATATTATGAATATACTATTAATAAACTACTGTTTTCATATTTGACTGAACGAAGAGAGGTCTCCGATTCAAGTCATCCGTTTTGCTTTTGTCTGTAACGCATTGAAATAACATTTTGCATAGACCTTCCTTCATTAAGGAATGTCCAGCGATGTATGTGTAAGGATTTTCCAAATTCGCTTGCATTTGAAGGATATTTAGAAAGAAAAAGGAAAGGCAATCAGGTCTTTCTCTATAGGCAACTTATGCTCTTTATAATGAGGAATTTGAATCAAATTTCAAGATAGCCTTCGGGCCCTCTTATTCATCTGGTTCAGTCGTCATCCCAATTCATAACAATAAAGTTATCATTCATAGGAATAACAAATTTGTTTAAGAGAAAGAAAATCATTTATAATATTTCAATTATAATAACAAGTGATTACTAAGTAAATTATAATAATACAAATTCAATTAATATTGTTCTATAAATTCATCATCATACATGTAAAATCTGATTTGATTTGAGCAATCAGCTGTCTGGTACAAGTACAAACTAGATGAAAATAGAAACGCAGCCTTGGTGATACAGAACGACTTTTCGTGGAAAACAGACATGAAGTAGACTACGCAAATTGAATCAAGGGTTAAGTCTGATGATTGTGTTCAATTTTGCGAGGGTGATTATCATTGATTATCATCAAGTATGTTCCTCTGTGTAGGCACTCTTACTCTTGGGCGTGAAGTTTATTGTTCACAGAACTACTAGTTTCAATAGCAGTGAGAGAGCAGCACCGTCAATAAAAAAAGCTGCGGATCATCTATGTGATCCATCGTCCAAGGGCCTCACGTGTCTTGTCTAATAGTCCAGCCTTTCAAGTACTACACAATCATTAATGAGGATGAACGGAATAAAAATGATGGAAATGTTCTCTCTGGAAATCAAAAGCAGTAACGATTGTTCTCTACATTATTATCTATTTTATGGCACACAAGAAATAGGCTACAAGCATAAGATTGAGGAATGACTTATATCTCCTTCAAAACGTGTTTACTGTTCTCTACTATAGCCTACAACCAATCACAAACAGTTCATAAAATACACACACAAAGATCTAATAACGCTCGATGGTGCTGAAAAAGTAATACAGTTGCTACCGATCAGCCTACGAGATACAGGGTGGCTCTATAAAGTCATGCAATGTATCACAATGAGCGGAAATTGAATGTTTATTGCAAGCGTTATTGCACCCTGAGAATTCCCTAACGCTACCCGATTTTTGCAGGGTGATCTGGGCAACTTTTAGGAGATACGGACGCCTGTTACAACATGCATGCTAGCTTGTCTTTGGGCTGCTCTCGGATCGGCGAGCAATAAAAAGACGGCAGTTTCATACCCCCCCCCCCCCCCCCTTATACCGTCCAACCAACATGGGAATAGTAGGGAGCCGCACCTTCTATAACAGGGCCTGTAGCCTGTAGGACATGGGTTAGCGAAGCTGGAGGGGTCGGGGGAGGGGAGTGGTTGGCTTTATTGCCCAGGGCACAACGCTCTTTTTACGTTCCACGCCGTAACTTTTCTCACTGCGATGGCTCCCGACGTCTATTTGGAAATTCCAAGAGAAATTTTCAGTGACAAAGATGGAGAGAGAATCAGCTCATCTCTCCACCAGTGTTAAAGGATCGAGCAATACAGTTATATAATCATTATTAAATAGTAGAAATTTCTATAAGAAAATAGAATCGCAGACTTAGTGACATGTCACGGGATGAGTTCTGTGTGTTTTCCTAGAGAATGAGATTGTGCAAAAGGAATTGAGGGTGTGCTTATTATCCTGCAGCTGGGAATAGGCCAAGTTACAATACAATACTGACAGTGAAGGCCAAGGAATGGAGGCTTTGTTCCAGCACGAGTAATTTCTACCCGCCTGACTTGCAATATAGCCGTCGTTCGACCCGGTGCTAACTAAATATTTTTGAGTTGTCATTAATAGATTTTCATGAGTCATTTAATGCAGCTGTCAATGTCCGCTGTAGCGGAGGTCTTCGGCAAAATTTATAGCATTAAAAATATCGATATCAATTATCTTGTGAATCTTTCTTCAAGCCTTCTATCTGCTAGTGAAATACAGAAGGAAATTGGTGTCCAACAGTCAATCAAACGAAATAGGTTTTAAATTAGTTAACCCTATACTATATAACCTTATAGCGTATATTATATTATACATGTTTCAAACACGCGATTTACCATAGAATGGAATACTTGTTTCGCGGTTTATGAAGCTCTTTATTTAAGTTTATTTCATAACTGAACTCATAAACGAATAATAAGACGAAATTGTCACAACCACATTTATTAAAACTTTGAGAAACTAGTTTCGGTTGTTACACCATTATCAATCTCAAACAAACTCAAATTCTTAAGAGAGGGGGTTTTCTACATTATTAGTTGAGGTCATTCCAAGAGCATGTGATGTTCAATATCTGTGTAGATGTCGAAATGGAGGACAATTTCTCTTTGAAAATTGATCATTGAATAAATGAGGCCTATTAGTGCCGTGAGTGGTGTGATACAGGAACGACTGGTACTACAATTACGTGTACTGCTGTCATCAAAGATAGCAGAATTGCAATCAAGTTAGAAGCCGATATTGATAGGTGGCTCGTGGCTGTAATACTGGAGCGATCGACGCCACACAAAAGCTGATGTCGGCGACAGTCAAATTTGTCCGGCGTAATGAAATCTACCTGTTGCGGTTTTATCGAGCTCAATCCGAAAAGGTTTCGTTAGCACTCACGTACGCTATTTGCTTTCTGATGAAGCAATTACAAATCCATGTTTCCTTGATGACCCTTTACTTGGCTGATGATGCATTGCAGCACACAACTCCCGACCGTATAATTAATTGCGAGCCATTCAGCAGGTCACCTGTTTGTCTAATTCCTGTCTCTCTACCGGAAACAATAATAAATCAGAGACAAAATTCAAATTATGATAATTTCAAATGCCTTTAGTGGGTTATTGAAAATGGACAAAAAAATGAGCTCTAAATTTACTTCGTGTTTTCTTTTTGTGATGATGCGTGTGTGAGATGAATAATTACATAAAATAAGCCAAGCCAAACGGGAATCAAATCCGTAGCCACTGGAGCAACAGTCGGTCAGACTCTTTCAAAGAAAAGTGTTTCAAAATGAGTATGCTCTTGTAAAATAGATTTTGATTGTTCACCTTATATCTCATAACAGCCTATTATTCTATTTTTTAAGCGGTGTAAGCGTTGTAAATGAAATGACCGTTTACAAATTACCTTTTATTTAAGTGCACAACAATAAGTGCCTAATACTTCTAGCATTGGGCTGGTTTATAGTCTATAAATTGAATAAAATTACACGATCATTAATATCCGCAATAAAAATCAAATGAACGAGATTCATACTACATCGTGGTTTTATTGGAGGAATTCGCTGTTGCTAAATATGACAAATAACTCTTGGAGCATCTATCACTTGTAAAAGAAAACAGGGACGAGGAATGGGAAGTGCTTAAAAGTCCATTACAAGAGTATTTCACGAGTCGTTAGTTGCTTGTATGCAGATTTAGCTGAGATTGCTGCAAAGTCATTTCCCACTTTTCCTTTGATGGCTCACTGCAAATTCACTGCTTTTCCGCACCACAGCCCAGTTTACGATTTATAATGTAAATGGAATATTCACCTTTCTTGTAGACGAGTTCATCAAAAGTGGTTATTATTCGATAGCAAAGTTCAAAGAACAGAAGAACGGTTCACACCTGCATTTTATATGGTTTATTTTATTCACGTATTCAACAGCTTACACTGTACGGGCAAACCTTTAATAATAACAACGAAGTAACACTGTAGCCCATAATAATACTTGGAATGATGTGAGTCTATCGTGGATTCATGAACATGATTTCAGTGGTAAGCTCAGCTTTCCTGGGTCGCAGAACATTAAAATCAATGACTGGAATTTAATACCGGAATCTTTTATTGTTTGTGTGTCAATAATAATGTATTTATTCAAACTGTAAAATATCTTATATATGCTTCACCAGCAAGATTTTCCAACTTGTTCTAGGAAATGTAATAGTAAATTTTATTAAACTAACTTGTTATAAAGATGTTGTTATTTCATAAACTGTAGTTGCTGCAAATCTTTTGCGCTATTCTGTACTGTACTTGCACTGCCGGGGGCAGAGTAGGCAACACCACTAGCATTTCAGAATGAAACTGGAGTACGTTGGGCACCATAAATAACGTATTTCATTTTTTAGGATATACCATGATGTAGCATAATATAGCTTAGTATAGCATTATATAGTGAGTTCAGGAGTAACAGAGTTATTAATAGTATATTACGTTACAAGTGCGGAAAATGGTGTTTACCGTAGGAGTATGATGAGTTAACACACGAGACGAAGTCGAGTGCGGTATTATCATACGAATACGGTAAACATCTTCCCGGACGAGTTACGTACGATATTTTTCGTCATACAAGTCTAAAATAGCAGATAAGTTGAAATAAGAAACTATAAATCATTGTTATACAAACATAAAGCTGGGCATTCACGTTCCGATTTGCAGTACCACTTGCAGTCCAACCTTCAAGGTTGGATCCGAAAACGGAACGTGAATGGGCTTGTTGGATGGTTGGAATTGTAGATGGACGACTAGATGGACCACTAGAGGGACGACTTACGAATGTCGACGGTGTTGGAGCGTGTGTGGGGCAGTCGGATCAAAGTCGTCCATCTTATCTCAGTCAGTGCATGACCTTCGGGTAAGTTCGGGCAACATCGGGCAACTTCGGTTACATTTTTCGGCTCAAGAGCGACGTTCACAGCTGATTAGGAATAAAGTTGGATTGTAAGTAGGAGCGTGAGTGGAGTCGACTATCCATCTAGCAGTACTACTAGCAGTACTGCAAGTGGTACTGCAAGTTGGAACGTGAATGCCCAGCTTAACCTCAACACATCAAATCACAGCAACTCAAGGTGAAATATGGGCAATAATGGTTCTAGATCAGCTGATCTAGCTTTCGACCAAATGGTTTTTTAGTGAAATGTTAGCCAGTAGCCACCCATAAGCATGCGGTAATAATCATTTGATGATTTTTACCACACAGTGTACGGTAATAATCATCAAATGACATCAGCTGTTTTTGATTTCTGTAAACAGCTGTTTACCACATTGATTCCTTGACTGGTAAACTGTCCATAACCTACAAGTATGATGAAAAAGATATTACCTCCTTGGTTTATAATGAAGTACTAAGTTGTAATGTTATTTAAATGATAGCGTCAATGAAAGTGAAATGCTGAGACTATTGGCTTTTGCAGGTGACTTGGAATTGTAAAAATGGTATTGAAATAGTAAAACTTAACATTCTAGTTTCAAATAATTAGCAATTGTTTTAGAATTTCATTACAGCTCAACTTGGCAGACGACCAGATGACTATGTCATAATTACAATTTGTGATCATTTCAACAAGTGCTGTAAATTGTTTTTCGCCACACTAGGACGTAATGAGCTGTTTTTCGTGCTTCATACGGAGGCCGAAAGTGTTTGATTTCCGACGAGGTCTGTAAACGTTTACCGCCCTAGGGCGGAAAAGAAAATGACCTTGAATGACAGCTGATCGTTTCCGATCACACAAAAAATAGAGAGATGATCACATAATATTATGGTAATAAGCTATATATATCGTAGTATTATATTTATAATATATTTTATAAATTATTGTTTCATAACTTGATATGTATTATCCTGTTTATTTCAAAATTTTGATATCAAACAATAGAATACGATGACATTGTCATAACCTCAACAATTGTGTTGGTTGCATTGTGTAATAGTCTTTTGTATCAATATTTAAAAGTGAAGAGCCGTATTAAAGTAACATTGCATTTAGAGTTGTATTTTAAAGTGAAGTACAGTATTATTAGTCTTTTGTATCAATATTTAAGAGTGAGGTAGAGTAATTGTTTCTTTTTTAATATAGAATTTCACTTCTAAATGCAATACATTCAACAAATAATAATAAAATACAGCAGTTCTGAAGTTTACAGTACGGGTGAAACTAGTTGATTGAAAAGTTTCTAGTTATTTTTACAAAATACATTATTAAAACTTTCAGATAATTTTCTTGAATTAAATCAATTAAACCATAGAGAAAACATTACGCAAGCTTGAAATGCTTTCTCTATAATTTAACTATTTTCAGAACAATATTTTGTTGGTGAAGCTGGCAAACCGGCTTCAAGTTTGCCGCTATTCGCTATAATATAGTAGCCTAGGTTAGTTTGTTAGTAGTTTGGTTTTCTATTCATAGAGTGGACTACTTGTATTTTTAGATGGGAACTTTAATACGTAGCGGGAACTTTAATAGCTCGATTCTTCTATGGACTATCAATATAATAGCCTATAGTTTCAATACATCTTGTCTGTATGATCTTCATATTAGGAAACTTTATGAAGGGCTACACTTATAAATATTGTATGGAAGTATGCTACGGCTTGTACTTGTATGATAGCGCATCTAGTCTTATTGACAAGACGTATTGAAACTATACAGTTTAGAAAAGAACGTCAATACTTATTTTTAATATAGTAGGCTCTACTATATTTTCTATTATTAACTTAGAACTGCTCTCAATTTCAGGCTAAGATGGAGAAGATAAGTGAATCAATGAAAAGAAGGGCGAATGAAATCACGGAAGACTTATTACCCACCAAATCGAGGAAAAGATATGATGATGCTTATGGAAAATTTGTTGAATGGTTGGATGAAGAAAAAATTACGCCTTCGGACGTGTGTGATGAAGTTTTATTAGTGTATTTGTCTAATTTATCTAAACTAAATAAAGCTAGTACAGTTTGGTCCAAGTTTTCAATGATAAAGAGTTGTCTCAATGTGAAGCACAACATTGATTCACAATCTTTTCCAAGATGCTTTACGTTTCTCAAAAAACTTAATGTAAACTACGAACCTAAAAAATCAAACGTTCTGACAGGTAACGAGGTAGTGAAGTTTATGAAAGAAGCTCCAGACAGCGAATGGCTTCTAACGAAGGTTACTATGGCTTTGGGAATTTTTGGGGCTTGCCGAAGAGATGATCTTTTGCAACTAAATTTTGACGATATTAAAGACAATGGTAGTTTTATCACAATATTCCTCAAGGAAGGAAAAACTCATTTGAAGAGAAGTTTTACAATAACTGATGAAGAATGCCCTTTCAGCCCTTGTGAATTGATTCGCAAATACATATCACTTCGTCCATCAACTATGATCAGTAAAAGATTATTTATCAAGTACAATCAAGGAAAGTGTTCATCTCAGCACGTAGGTAAAAATGCTATAGCTGCTGTGCCAAAGAAAGTAGCTCAGTATCTTGGACTTGATAAGCCTGAAAGTTATACCGGCCACGCGCTACGACGAACATCAGCTTCAATGTTAGTTGAAGGTGGGGGTGATTTGCTAACTTTAAAACGACACGGAGGCTGGAAATCATCATCAGTTGCCGAGGGCTACATCGAAGAGTCAATTGCAAGGAAGATTGAAGTGTCTAAAAAACTCTTCCAAAATGTTGACCGACCATCTTGCAGTTCGACTGTAACAACAAATTCCCAGTCACTTTCCCTAGACCAAGAAGTCAACAATGCTAAGGAGAACAATAATACAGAGGAAGAGAAAGAAAACCAAGACAGTTTCTTTACTTTAGATAATATTTTTGAAAACAACCATCAAAGCACACATACCACATCTGAGACTGTAAATACAAAAAATTTAAATGTACATTTGACCTCTCAGAAAAAAGTTGTAGAATCTGCTAGAGGATTCATGTTTTCTAACAATCATAACTGCACTTTCAACTTTTATTTAAATAATAAAGAATAAGATAATAAAGATTGGATACAGCAGTCATGATTGTCTGAAAATATGAATCCTTCCAACCTTTATGTAAAAAAAGAGATTTAAACTGTAAATAAATGTTTATTTTTTATAATCTAATATGTACGTAGTATTTAAGATGTCAATTAATGATCACTTTTTATAACTTAATATGTATTATTTTGTAGTTTTGATATCAAACAATGGAATACGATGATATTTTCATAACCTCAACAACATTGTATTCTTGCTAGTACCAAAGCCTTAAAATTTCGCTTTCAAAATTGCCAACTTAACACTTAACATTGTTGTTTTGTTTTTTTTTTGTGGTGTGGCGAAAAATAGCGTTCGCAACGCGGGCAAAAATGCTTTGCCGGCTCTCAAACGCTTCAAGTTCTCGACTTCGTCTCGAACTTGAAAACCGCGATCTCGAGCCGGCAAACACTCATTTTCGGCCCTAGGTGCGAAATATACTATTCCATTCATTTATAGTAAATCTTAATACATTTAAAGTTAATAGACTTTTACAGTTCATCATAAGTTAACACAAAAAAAATGTTCACAAAAGGTTTGATTGAAAAAAATTCAGTGTGCCCACGCACGGACATGCCATTGTGGGTTTCCATTTAGAGATAATAATTGTATCATGGTTAAATGTTTTAGATTATGGAATAATTTTAGAAGACGCTACTGGAATAGCATTAGAGGAAATCGATGTGCAATAGAACAATTCACACATCACTGGAGAGCTTATTATGTAGGCTACGTATTGTAGAACATATTTGTCCATGGAATGAATTCCAAAACAGATTCTGGAATCGTATAAGAAAAAGACAGACGATAATCAATCAGGAAAATTACATAGTTTTTAATGAAGGTAGATTGGAGGCTACCATCTGCGCAGCTCGTTTGTAACTGGTGCACGATCTCGACAAAGTCGCACGCATCACTTGGGGAACAGTTTGTTTTTCTTCAACCCTTTTCTTGTCATACTCGTTCTTATTCTTTTTCTTCCTACTCCTTCTCATTTTTCTTGTTTTCCTTCTACTTCTTTTTCCTCGTTCTTTTTCTTCTTCTTCTTCTTGCGTCTTCTTTTTCTTCTTATTACCCTTCCTCCTTAAATCCCCATCTTCTTTCTCCTTATCCTTTTCGTTCTCCACTTTTTTGTTCTTCACCTCTGATCCTACTCTTACTCCTTGTTATTTTTCTCCTTCTCCTTCTTTTTCTTCTCATTTTCCTTCATCTTCTTCCTCCTCCTCCACCTCCTACTTCATCATCATCATCGTCGTCCTTGTCATTTTCATCATCATCATCATCATCATCATCGTCATGCGCCTGAGACAGCGAGCGAACGGCTGGGTAAGCTTTGTTCAGCGCTGAATAAGACCACGGCCAATACGCGTAATCTTAGCCGACCAAGTTCGGCGGCGAAGAATCAGCGACTGCCATTTAGCAGTGCAGTTTAATCAGCGACACTGGTACCCTACTCTATTATCCTATCAGCAGCCCTACGGCCTGTGCCCCACATCGCCATTGGTAACAGGCCGCAGGCAGGCACTTGTGCGTGCTAACACAAGGTCACCCACTGAAAGTTGTTTCTCAAAATAATAATTATTACTGTCATCCTCGTAAAAGCAGCATGCTTGTAAGGTAGTCACAGTCTACGAATATAGGATTACTTGTCATTAATATTGGCTACTGCCATTCTGCTTGCCAGGTTGCAAGTAAGAAGTGCATGGGAATGTAAAACCTGTAAGTTAGCTGAGTGAGTTGAGTAGGCCGAACAAGCATTTGTAAACAATTGATGCCATAGCTGGGGCTAGCGAGATATGTCCAGTTGAGGCCCTAGATGCGTGCTGAAAGAAAGATTTCGAAAATGTCCCTGAAATACGACAAAAATGTAGATATGAGCCATAAACATGGAGATGTGAATTGGTTAACTGTGCCTGTAGTCATGACAATGGCTGATCAAAGAAGAGTGCCCCCCACAACTGATAGTAAATAAATAAATGAAAAAATGTTCTCTAAAAAGAAAATAGATTACCTAGATCAAAAATCAAGTCGTTGTATACACGGATTTTTTCAACACGAGCACAGTAATTTAAAAGAGACTACTATTTAATAGTACATTAATCTTCATGCCATCAATTAGGCTACTTGAACAAATCGCGGTGTTGCATAAAAAACAACTGATTAGAATACGGTAACAAACCAGCTGACATGTTTCAACCCTCTATGTACCCGACATAAGTCATACCACAGTAGGGTAAATAGCAACACTGTCAATAATTCGGCATGAAAGTGCATGAATCTGCAAGAAAGTAAAAACCAATCTGTCAAAACAAACAAGCTGCTAGTTTGGCTGCGTACATACAGAAAGCAACCTGGTGATGGCAAGGCAACGCAAACCGGAGTTCCTCTTTCACACCATACAGAGAGTTGACTTTGTTGTTCATAGTGAGGAGACAGCAACGCGACTAGCAAGTGACGCAGAAACTAGAGTTGCCCCAGTCACCTCATGCTGTAAAATAGTTGCTCAGTTTCTCATTTGCCAGCAGTATTTGATAATGTTTTGCTAGGTTATACTAGTGGGCAGTAGTGTAGCAAAAATATTTTATTAGGGGGGGGGGGGGGTTTGTTATCGTATCGATGATGGGGGGGGGGGGGGCGTGGGTCCTCCCCTGGGAAAATTTTGATAAAAAGCCCCTCTAAAATCGTATTCCAAGACAAATGTCTAGAAAAGCTTAAAAATCCATTCATTTTAGTCCACATTATGATTTGCGGCTTAAAACAGTAATTTTATATGAGTATTCATTAAAATTAAGTTTATAAATTAGATAAAGTGAAAGCTGAAATTCAATAAATCATTTGCTTAAGAACTTGAAACCACTTTTCGTATATTGTTAGTCCATTAATTACATTAATTAGTTGTGAACAAATTCTAATGTATAAAATATAAAATCTACTACTTTTATAGTGCCAATTTAACAAGTTATAGTGGTTTCAAATTATTATAACAGTCAGGGCCATCCATAGACATTTTAGTGGCCCGTGGCAGAGTTGTGGCTGGAGGCTCCCTTACACCTTCAACTTAAACACCAATTGGCAATTAATGACTCGATTTCTCAACTAGCACTGATTATATCTGCCAGCTATGCCTAGTCGTCTATTGTACTCAAAAGGATCTGTGTAACTAATTTAAATTGTTGTTAATGAATAATAAGACGAAATTGTCACAACTACATTTATTAAAATAAAATGTGGATACCTTCCACAATATCACCTTCGCCATTACTAAGAAAGTTAAATTGTTGTTTTTTTTTCTTCAATTTAAAGATAAAATTCGAGTGTGGGCAAACTGAAAACCATTCCATGAAAAAGCTGCGGCAGCTAGGGAAGTGGCCACTGAGAAGCACCAGAGAGAGCAATAAACTTTTTGTGTAATCTCTTGAATTCGCATCGAACTAATACTGGAATATGTAAAATGTGTAAAAATATAAAAATATTATGTCTTTGAATGGAACTTGATTCAACTTGCAAAGAGAGAATGAATTAATAACACATCCAATTCCAAACTTCAACTTATAGTAATTTTGAAAATGCATATAGATGGTGATGGAACCCCCAAAACATTGAGGAGTCTGAGGGTCCTCCACCACAGATAAAAATTGTTTTCCAGGTCTTGAAAGTGCAACTCTAAGCTTTTTTTTATGGTTATAAGTCTCTTCCTCATATTATTTTCTGATTGTTTCATGGCGTGACAAATTTCACAATCACAATAGGGGGTATCAGTTCTGAACAGTAACAGAAATAAGTATGTGAAGCCCGTCTGCAAAAGTATTTAAGAGACCTTTTCTCTTTTCAAGCCTACTGTGTCAACTTCATTCAAGTGGTCTGGGGGACCTACAAACCCATGTTTGGGGGCTCCGTAAATACTGGGACATACCAGCATTTTGGACCTCTGAAGGCCCAAAGCCGAGTCAATTAGGGGACCCTGGTGTACAAACGTTGAAATTCGAAATATTCTAGATGAAGCCTACTTGAATCTCTACTTCACATGAATATACTGTCAATAAAAACGGGCCCGTGTCGTCATGGGCCTCAAGCTCAAGGGTTCTGTTAAGGCTTTTAAGGGGCATCTAGAGGTCTAAACTGGAGAGAAAAGAGACCCTGGAGGCCCCTAGCTGGACAATTTGGGGCCCCTTATTTCATTTTTGTTTTGTCACTTGCTTACATTTTTAAAATGATGTGGCCGCTTGACGTTTAGGCCAAAGGAAACTTGCCTTGTTCGCCTCACCCCTCTGTAACTTCAATTGAAATATTTTTTTTCAGTTCATTAAAGTATTTAAAATATTATAATTATAGTATTTTCTAGCTGTAACATTATTTAGGCTTCTCTTCATGTATGAAAACTTTTTTTACCTCCATTAACCGATATTATCATATTTTTATTGATGCCTCCCTACTCGTTTTTGGGGCCTCTTTTACAAGCTCAAGGGGAGATTGTAACCCGGAACTCCCCCCACCCACTCCTATCACTACGCCAATGCTAGTAGGACTACAGCAGCAGCAGTAGCAGTTACGACTAAACTGGCAACTTTAATCATAGCCTATATTAACACTCTTATAAACCAGTCACCTGCGACTAGAAACTTTCCTAAGAGCAACTCAAGTTTGCGTTGCGTTGCTATCACCAGTTGCTTGCTGTATGTATACTTAGCCTAGTGTCACACTTGTAGACTATGTAACACAGTACAGCTAATGTTGCCAATTCGAGCGTTGAAGTTGGTGATGCTCGAAGATCCGCCGATGGCATGGTCTCATCTGGCAACACCGCAATTTTTTCTAGCCACCGAATTTGATGGAATGGAGTTTAGATAATGATATAATTATTGTTTGTAGATTGCATTCAAAATCTAACCGCCGAACTTCTAAACGCCGTAGCGTAGTAATCAACACACATTAACGATCACAGCCTCGGGTTCGATTCCTGATCTAGGCCTGGCATTTTCGAATCATTATCATCCACCTCGTTACCCAAGCACAAGTTTCCGGCAAATGAGGTTTAGTTAGTTTTGTTCGTTAAGTTAACTATATGTACGAGAAAAACATTTCCGGGTACATTTCATCTTATTTTTAAGAGCATCATGATTTTTATTCATATTGAAAATAAAATAAGAATGCAAAGAATTTTTAGGACAAGCAATTAAAGTAATTAATTTTTAGACAAATAATTAGGACAAGTATTACAGAAAGTAACAGCTGCTCCACTTGAAATGCAAGAACAAAAGATGTAAGCAACAATAGTCGAGAAAAAGAGAATTTCCAAGGACAATTAATTTAAATTTGTCACCGAAATTGTATTCTATCATTAGTTGATTCGCATTAAAAGCGCAATGGAAAATTTAAGACTCCTTGAGCTTGGAAGAAATTTATTTTCAAAAAGCCATCCACGACAGTAGTTAGCAGAATTCACATTTCATTTTTATAACCGCCATGTAAATAAACTCAATATTCCTTGACAAAAAATAATAAACGAGAAAGCATAAAGTTCAGACAGCGAATGAATTTTAAGACGCGTGGCTTTGGAGCACGGAACACTTTACACTATTTCTTCTGAAATTGAATTAGTTTTACGACGCTCCCAAGTGAAAGTGCACTGCTATTATATTGATAAAAAACAAGCAGAGATGTTTACTGCTGAAAAGAATTTTCAGAGCCTGATTTATTCGATAGATACCAATTCGCCTTATAGTAACTTACAGTAACAACTTATAGCATAGAGTAACAACTTAATAATTCATAGCTAATAATATAGTTAGTGTAATGTATTAAAGTGATATACTGTGTTATGTGGACTGAAAATTATGCTATTCTGGTATTAGAGCGGATTCTGAGGTAATGTCAACTTGAAGCTCACCTCTGCTGACCGGACAAATTATGTCACCCGGTCAAATTCGCCAAACTACCCAAATGGCTAGTGAATGAATTAAAAACTTTCAATCATCCTGAATTAGAAATGTAATAAGATATCTGAATGTAATGGCCAATAAAACATACGCATACATACATGTATAAATATATAATGACTGTGGAAGTTATACAATGTAATTGTGACTGTTTATTTTAATTATATAACAGGACTTGAGATATGAAGTTTAATGATATGAACAGAGATGTAAATTTGTATGTCCAATATTTTCACAGTTATTGCATAATTATTGATAAGATGGTATTCCCAAGAATGCACTGAACCCTATAAAAAATATTTATTTATGACTAATTTATATATCAGGTATTAGAGGTTAGAATGAAATGTCACTTCAGCTTACTTTATTCACGCCTTATAAAAACAGTTGCACAATAGAGCTATTATGTAATCTGAGTCAGTTTAGATCACGGGCTCTAGACTAATGAGAATTCAGGAATTCTCTAAATTAGTGTCAAAATGTAAAATATGCAATAGTTACATCTCCTGGTTGGAACAATTAGAAATAAAATTCAGTTTCAATTTTATTTCAATTCCAAAACCGTCGTCAACTAGTAATCATTGTAGCTTACATTAGACGTTAGTTTGGGTAAGCTAATAGATTGTTTGGTAAGTTAAATTAAAGGTGACTTCTTGGTAGTCGTAGACATTGTAATCATGACATGTTAGTCGTATGCATCTCACTCGTGGCTTCAAGGCAGACATAATACAATCGTTATATAAACTACTATTTCAATCATTTGTCTCGATAAAAGTGGCCTATACAGTTCATAACTGACAATGTACATGGTAACTGTTAATTATGATGTTTTACGATTATTTTAGACCTATAAAAACAATGAGCATTTTAACTGCGTTCTACTCGATAGTAGTTTCAACTCGGTTTACACTATGGATTTGTAAGCTTAGGCACGTAGGCTTATGGATTTGTATGCCGAATGAGCGTTAAAACTGCGTTTAGCATATAGATGGTTTCAACTGTGGATTCTTGTGCTTGTAGACTTGAAGTGAGTTTAGTGTGAAAATATATATAGTGGTAAATTGTCGTTTAGTTTAAACTCAAATAAGATTAAACCCAGTTTAAACGCTATAGAGCAAACGGATTGTTACCAAGATAAAGAAGAAGAAAACAATAATGATAATACAGTATAGGAATAAAAATATATATACCATGTAGGAAAAGTGTAACTACTCATATAACTTTCACAAAATTCTGACTTCCCACGCATGCGCATATCCATAAAGTACATTTGCGTGATTCCTGACCGCAACATTGCGTTATTCTGAGCCCTCTCTGCAATGGAAGAACATCCCCGACGTAAATAATCGTACAAATAAATCACAAAACACACACACACACTAGGCAGAGAGACGGTGACGCTTTCAGATTTAAGATAGTGAGTCACCAGTCTAGCCGAGAAATGTGCACAGCCCTTGTGCTGAATGGGCGCTGTTTCCGTCCATTCATCACGTTCCGCCATTCGTCTTACTTTCGACAAAAATCCACCGAAATTCAACGGGACATGATTTTGCAGTTACATAGAATGGTCACGTAGAAGAGTCATACAATAAATGCAAATAAATACATATAGCTACCCACAAAAACGTCAAATTTACTAGCTTTAAAACAGTGGCGTGTACAGACTAGAAATCTTGTAGAAGCAGAAATGTATGAAGTTTATTGGCCTTCTACCTAAAACATCTAGATTGCTGCAATATTAACCACAATATCAAATTATAGCCCAAATGAAGGAAAGCGACCACATTTTTATTCAAATTACACTATATTTAAAATTTAATAATTATTGGAATAGACTTTAATAGTGAATTCAACACTTACTAATTCGAGTGATAGCCATTTCACATTCTTAGAATGCTTCGTCAGAAACGGCGGGAGGCCTCTCGAATGTCTGACGAAGCATTCCAACAATGCGAAATGGCCACTACACGAATAAGTACGGGTTGAATTCAGTAATAAAGTTTATTCCAAAAGTTAGTTATTTATGTTTGAATATCAAGTTGAAAAGTAATATAGAAGTAGTATGGAAAAAAAGCATCACACTATTTATGCTAATAATGTATTTTATTTCCGAATCGGAAGAATTTTTCCTGCAATTGCTCGTAAAGTAGTTCTTTACGTACTGAAAACTAATCCTAAAATACCTCTTTACTGCTCAGCAAGCGGTAAAGTACTTTACGCTCGCCAGCTGTTTTCTTTACGCTTCTGTTTTGATTTTGATGTCTTCTCATTGGTGGATCACGGAATCCGTGAAATTCACATAACCTCAAAAAAGGCGAATGCTAACCAAATCCGCGCATGGTCTGTGATGTTACAAACTACAAGCTTTTATTGTGTTGGAATCCAGAACTGCAGTTTTAGGAAAAATATTGTATGCAGTTCGCGCGTGAAGCTTCTTTATCGCTCTCGCAAAATTACTGCGCTCCGCTATGCGTCGCGCAGTAAATGTTTTCGCTCGAGCGATAAAGTCGCGCTTCACGCTCTTAATACATAAATAACTATTCTTAATTTGGAACCTTTTTTAACGTAGCAAAATGTGTGTTCTGGATTTTGTGATATTCTTTTTATTGTTCAATAATAAAGGATAAAAGAGCAGAAAGACTAGCTTATAACTCACAAAAAACGATACGGTGTGAGTTTATCCCCAAGTTAAGACTGATTTACGGTTTAAGTCATGAAAAAAAATAAGTTAGCAAACTAATGACATCTAACTGTTCAATACGATTATTTTGCTAATTCTTCAATATAGTCGATAAGATTGTTTTATTAATTTATTTTTATACTGTAGTTTCACTTCTTTCTGTTTGTTTTGTTTTTCTATTATTTGCAGGTTGATGACGTATTTATACATCTTTCATGAGATCTAGAGTGAGTTGACAACCTTTATAAGGTGCAAAGTTTCACTGAAATTAGGCACACGAAAATCCAGAGCCAAGTTCATCAACACCTCTTCTTCATAAGGTACAAATTTGCAATGAAATTAGACCCACGTGGACCTAGAGTCAAATTATGAATTAATCTTGATATATGATCAAATAACACTAATAAAACCTAATTATCTTCTTAATCAAAGCTGGTATTCTCCTGCGAGGCATAATCATGGACTATTTGTGGATCACGCCAATAATATATTCAGCTCAATTTATTGGTGCGCGCAAACTGAATAATACTAGATGGGATGAGAGCAAGTCACATCAACCATGTACCTCAACCTTCCTCCACTCTTACAATATTTGTTTGAGACTTGCGTCACAATATTGTGCGCTTGCGTTACGCCACGTGTCGACCTTTTTATTCATTCTTTCTTTTTTGTTTACAATTCCCTTGCACCTTCATTCCACAAACTGGGGGAAAGAGGAACTGAAGAAAAACTCCCCAGTGTATATCGGCGTAGCATCAATAGGTCGCCCTGTATTAGGGTGGGTGGAAGGGTTGGAGAACTTCCACAGATCTGGACTGAGCGCCAGCAAAACGAACAAAAAGAAAACCTACAGAAGATAGGCGGGAGCAGGGAGAGGGGATTGGAGGCCACTTGTTTCACGAAACACAAACACAAACACGTACGTCAAGGTGATTGAAATAGCCCCCAACCCAACCCAGATACCAATTGAATTGCAAACGGCAGGAAAATACCTTTCCTTTGTCACTAAAAGGGTCGCACTTGAAATTTTAACGCTTCTGTATTCAACCTTGGAGCGAGGTTGAATCATTCAAACTGCAATCAACTGAAGATGTCAAAACTGAAATGTAATGAGTTGCATTGGAGAACACAAAACAGGGTATTGTTTCTTGTTCTATTACGATACATTCTAATACCACGTGTAAATGGATGGAAGATCAAATATGCTTTTTTTAGTCAGATGCCCTCATGAGTCTGAGATTTGCGCTTGGATAATGAGGTGAATGATGATAGACTACTATGATTTTATGAATGGTGGACCTACATTTTTAGGTGGGTTCTGAACCACCAGTAAAAAGATAATAAAGCTGATAACGTGATTTCATAGATTCTTACGTCAAACATTCGCATCACATCTCCACTTTGCTTTGTAGATTACCCATTACGTTTTTGAATAATCGAAATATTAAGGCTGAACGAGTTTCAAACTCGTGACCGCAGTAGTAGGAGCCAGCTAGATTCTGATCAGAAACAAGCTCTCCAGCTTACTGCGTACCACCAAAATTTACACTCGAACATCTGAATCACTAAGTATAGCCATTAACATACGACTAAGAAATTTAAGATACAATTATTGTAGATCCATGTACTATAAAACATGGAAACATTGACTTTCATTCAAAATTATTAATTTGAAACTATTTACACATACCACTGACGAAAGAAACAGAATGGAGAAAATACCGCTATGAAAATACGAAAGAAAAACCTTGTAATGATGAACAAAATATAGAATCGCCCAAGTGGATAAGTATAGCCTAAGTAGCATTGCAATGCAATCAACCTGTAGATTATGAAGGATAAGACGAAATTCAGGAGATAGATCTGAGTTTAGAATGCAGAGAGAGAACTGTCAATCATTCTAGTATTGGATTAGATTAGACTTCTCGACCAGTAACAGGACTGGAAAGGAGAGAAAAAAGAATAAAATGGACTAAAGAGGAGAAAGAACTTCAGCTTCAGATAAATGAAGGCGTCTATTATAATGTTGATTTGTTCTTGAGTACTTGTTCATAATTGTTATTTGTATTCAACAGTTTGTCTTGTTCCTTCTGCTACTAAAGAGTGTGTCAAGTTTCAGCCCTCAGGCAATTACAGACCAACATAATAAAGTTTAGCCTATCAAAGGCTCCCGTTTAGAGCCAATAGTACCAATCCGTTTAGGTGATAGCCGTTCTGTATTCAAGTTTTAGGTAGATTCAGAATGGCGTGACAGCCAAAACTATAGTATTTCATACTTTCATAATAAATGAGTTCGTGACAGCCTTATTCATTATTCAGAGTTACTTTGTAGCGAGCTGAGAACAATAATAATAATTATGCTGGATTCGGTTATCGGTAGTGTTGTGGAGGGAGAAGGAAAGGAGCCCAACCAAGTTAGTGGCATCTTCTTGCAAACACGGCATAATGAACTCGGGACTATACCGCATTGCTTCCCTTTTCCCTCGCGCGGGAGCCAACCTCCGCGAACCACGTGATGAGATGGGGAATAAGGGGAAAAGGAGGATTGTGATGAGGAGGGGAAAGAAGGAGGAATATCGTCATCAGCCCCATCGTCATAGTCGGCACCGCAACCACCCGCCAGCCCGGCAGGCCAAACCCCGCTGGAAGACCCCGGAGTGGGGGAATATAATCGATACGGGACAAGAGTAAGGGAAGTCAAATGCTGAGCTCGAGTACGGATGGTTATTAACAGTCTGAAAAACGTTGACCACTGGACAGGTACTGATGGAACACTTTACATTCCACTTAGCTTACACTAAGTAGGCCTACACTATCGAGAAATACTCCACCATCATTTCCTGGGAATATTGTTTTAATTGCAACAACCTCAGTAGACGAATGATTCAGTATTGTTTAATGGAACTTAGAACACTCATACCTATACTTACCTACCCTACGTGTGAGTAATAAGGTAAATTTATAGCAGACCTAGCCGGGAATCGAACTTAGAACCAACCTGTTGATGGCCAGATCTTTCTTCCAAACGTAATTTTTGAAATAAAGCCCAACTCTACATCAAATGCATTATATACTTTGAATAATGTCTATTGAAAAGAATTATTTTAAATTTCAAAAATTATTTTTTCAGGTTATGCGAAACAAATTTTGACGGAAGTACTTGGTTGAATCTGACACGCATCATCATCATATATAACAAAAACATTGATAAAAAGGCAAGATAAAACAATAATGAGAGACGTGAAATGGGAGTTGACTGCGTTCAAGATGCAAAAAAATTAATAAAATGATGTGAATTATTGTGAGTTGACTTCTAAAAATGTATTCATAATATATGGTTAGGCCTATACATCTCCAACAGTAATTAACTAATTCATAATAATATAAATATATAAACCAAGCCAATCAATAGACCAAATATTGCCAACAACAGGACGTAAACATAGATCGCTCAACATATTATGAGTCCGATACTCGTGCGCTAAAATGAGTACTATTTAATTGATGGTCCACTATACAATTTCAAAGTAAAATTAAATTTATTCCAACATTAAGAACCAAAAAATATTCAAGCCTGGAGAAAAAATCAAATTTCGCGAAAATTATAATTGGAATTTGTGAGGGTTCTCTCACTTTCAGCTGCTTTGAAACTTGCTAAGCAAAGAATAAAGTCAAAGGATTGCTTGCGGATGAAGCGCGTCTGCTCTTGAAGATAACGACTACAGAAAAAACTATCTGAGCTCACTCCTTCTCTCTCATTTTTCTATCTACTTGCCATCTCTCTCCAACCAAACCCAGTCAGCCAATGGCCTTACTCGCGGTAAGCTTCCAACAAATTACACGGAGGTGTTTCAACAAATACGATAAACTCAAGGTCCCTGAAGAGAAAGGACCTTCTCCACTGCACAGAACCTTTCATCCCCCAACAAGTTAGCTCTCTCTCACTCACACACACCTTTTCTGTGCTCTCGTAATCATCTCTTGCACGCTCTTGCACACTGAATGAATTAGAGCACGACTGCTTTTGGGGCTGCGAATAATTAAAACCGGGCCGAAATATCGCTTGCAAGGCTTCTCTGACTGTCACTGACATCTTACAGGTAAGCTTTAGCAAGCATCAAACGCCCGTTATCAAATCTGATGGCATCTCCGTTGAGCTTTCAGAGCGGTCTAAAGATCTTTCTACGTGATGCGATCATCGACGCAACCATAGAGACGCAAAACTCTGTAGATAAATTGGGGGTTTCCTGCAAAGGCATTGGAACACAAGACGATACATGAAACTACGGACAAAGGATAAAGTTCGAAATACTCTTGCATAAATTAATATTTTCCTATTGAATGACTTGAGTACTTGTTAAGAGTAATAGACAGCTATTTGTCTCTTTAATTTCCACAACAATCATCCACAATGTAAGAAAAAGGTGAGTCTTGATGTTTTCTTCAGTTACAAATAAATTCTAAATTCAATTATATTTAAAGCTTGTTAAGTCTCAGGTGTTGTAGAACTTGAACATGACAAATAAGATGAGAAAAGATTTCGTCAATTCTGATTTTCAATAGGTTTAAAAGCTCTTGACATAATCTTCAGTTGAATCCTGAGTTTAAACTGAGAATGAAAACATTACTAAAGATTCAATTATGTAGTCTAAGGGCAGTAGTATGAATTTATTCAGTAGTATGTAAGGTCTTTCGCAGATTTCTGCTGTGGGCGAGTCTCCAGACCTCAACAAATAAATGCAAACTTGGAATTGAGATAGAATAAAAGATAGTAAATGTCTTCCAACGTTTCATAAGAAGGCAATGTTATTTTACATCTACCTCAGAAATTGAAATTACTCAGTAGTAAGATGAAATTTGAATGTCAAAAGCATTCTGAAGATGATGGAATTGAAAAATAACACTCCCCATCATTTCATACAGAGCGTACTCTTATAGCTGCTGATCAAGTAATTTACTTTGTGAGAAAATTTTCTTTTCTTTTCTTGCTGATGAAGACCACATTGGTTTGAGACCTGTGTGTGGATAATGAGGTGAATGATGATAGACTACCATGATTTTACGAAAGGTGAACCTACATTTTAGGTGGATTCCGAATCACCGGTTAAGAGATAATAATAAACATTTGCATCACTTCTCCTCTTTGCCAATATGTATTTTAGATAAATGGAATAGTAACATCACAATGAAACATCCAAGACAATTTTTTAGTGACTTTCGCAGGGACTTTTTCTGGTACGTTTTCTAAAAGGGTCTCATGCCTCATTTCTCAAGAGATAGATAACTTGAATGTCGAGTTTCAAGTCTAAATTGAATTAAAATACAGGAAAATTACCATCACAAAGATAGCAACCAGATATTATACCAGGGTAAGAGTTAAACAACGACATTATTGTAGTGTACACCACCATTACAACTGGTGAACAATGCAATGCTGGTGGAATGCCGCATCCAATACAACGCAAGAAGCAACTTTCCAACAATAGACCTATTCAGACAATCGTGCTTTTATGAAGTCGAACGTCGAACAGAAGTCGAGCCTCTCTACGAGCTCCCGTTCTCTCGTATTCCAGACACAACCTCAAACATAAATAAGTTCGATCGTCATTCAATTTTTTCTCCAAAAGGAACGAAATGGAACTGTTGAAAACATATTGAAACCTCTGAAAATGATTCCCTTGCCTGAAATTCAAAAAAATAATGCTAGACCTTACTACAGAGAATTTTATTCTCACTTTAATGGTATGCTTAATATTACGAGCTATTTTTCTTAGTCTCACTTCAATGAAACTCAGAACTGTGGTGCTCTGATGGTATGTATGCTAATAGTTCTTCAGGTATTCTGACTTTGAAATCTTAGTTGATTATAGGCTATGGTAAAACATTATAAAATTACTTTATAATATTATCGAATTAAGATGGCTTACGGTGGACAGTAACACAATATATTTCCTATTCAGTATTCAGCAATACAGTAGCCTACAGGTTTCAGTCTTATAGGCAGCCATGAGGGGGACAATGAAGCAAAAAAAAAAAAAGACTTCTGAAGTGGGGACTTCACGAGTATAGCCGGCTTTTGATTATGGGTTAAAGAATACTATCCCCTATTATTTTGATTTGTAAAGTTTAGTACTGCCAGTGTTAATACGTCACTGCGCAATTTTTATAATTTACTATTTTCATATTAGCCCATTTCTAATCTCTATACAAAGTATTGAAATGGATGAATCTCTACTAATATCTTATTTTGCGGCTATATTACACGCGCTCTCCATTCTACTATAAATCATTCTAATGAATAACGGAATTATTATGAATAGAAGTTATATGATCAAAATAAATGTGAGACGATCAATAAAATATTTCATGGATCATAATATATGCTCACAAGAGTGTAGAATCAATAATCATTAATTCTAAACCAAGGAGCAAGAGATGTGTAGTTCGAATACAAGGTTGCGTTAGTCTTATTGCAGATCTTCCCCTGGAATCTAGTATCTCAAAACCTATTTATTTATTTGATGAAATTATTACAATCAAGTAAAAAACTACAGGCATTTGCCCAAAACAGTTCAAATTACAAATTTGTCACATAAATAGTCCAAATTAGGTTATGTCCAAAGGTTGTTATGTCCATACCTTTACAGTCTAAATTATTCTGAATAAGAAATGTAAAATATTTTAATGTAATGGCCAATAAAGCATATGCATACATACACTAGTAAATAAACAGAAATTTTAATCATAACAATAGATGATGCAACAATTCACAAGATGAAAAATTATCGACAAAAAATATGATTAGAAGTTTACTATCAAGAAGATAACTATTACGCCCAGCCTGCATAACACCATGGCTTCAGAAAAACAGATGCCTGTAATATTCGTATATAGCCTAATCAAGCTTCATGGATTTTCAATCCATTTGAATGCGATATATCTGATTTGATAATTTAAATTTATTCAGATGTTTCAATCTGATATGTTATTTTAATTTCAATTCGATTTTTTTCACACAACTACAATGGAACGGAGAAATCAAAACATCATCTAGTAATTTACAACTCATTCTAGTTGTGAACGTTAACTGCCGCCATTTGAGAGGATTCTGCATGGTGAAGAGAGAAACTTTTGAAAATAACCCGTAACCAATGCAGGAGACTCACGTTTGCTGCCATGACAGATACTCCATCATAGGTGAGTGTGGAGGTGGAGGATAACATCATCGAAACGATCAATATTGGTGTCTGTTGGAAGTTCAGTTTTCTCTTCGCTCTTAATGGAAAATGATTTCGAAGTTTTCAAAATGCCCTGAAGATTAATAAATTACACTTTCTTATACATTTTCTAATTTGGATGATTCAGGGTTCACCAACTTATATAAGCACGGTCAACGGCCACTAGGCAGGACACAATGAAGCTGCACTCGGGTACAACGGATAACTAAATGGGAAACACGTTATGATTCATGTTTCCTGTTTCCAAACCAGATCACATCAGAAAATAGAATATTAACTTAAACTAGAACAATTCCCAAAAATGGAATCTAAAATATATTATTTCAACGTTGATATTTTTTAATAATATTTTCACCAAATATAGCAAGTTATGGGAGACATCAATACTGATGAACTCAATTTTAATGGAATGCTAGAAATGATCATAAAGCTAAACGATCCTAATGAACTAACAAATAATGTCGAAAGCACCATCATGTTTCCTCTTGTTTAACAATTTACAAATGAGTTCAATTAGTACTGGAAACGTCATCTAGTTTTTCACCAATGTTCAACTGAAAATAGACGAGAATGGAACCAACTATCAATTTACATAGGCTACTTCATTGGTACAAAGATGAGTAAAAAATATAGGACTAGTATGACTAGTTCAAGTCATCCACCTCAACCACTATTATTATGTTACAAGTACGATGATGGCGTTTTCTAATATTCAATTTCCAACTCCTTTTGAAATTCAATTTTAAGGCCCGTATTAATGAACGTAACTTGAGGCTTTCTTACCTAAGAACGACTTGAAAAGGCTCTATTACATTGAACGCGGCCCCATTCTTTCTTTGGTAAGACACATTCATAATTACGGCCCTCAGTCACTCACCTATCTTCCAAACACAACTTGCAACTAGATCTTTGATAAAATTGAAAATAATAAGGATTGAAAAATAAGTTACGTGACAGTTGGCAGTGGAAAACGAGCGAGTCAGCAGCAGCAGAAGAAGAGAAGCGAACTCATTTTTCATCTTTTCATTTGACTCGGGTTTCCTTCGGAAAATGTGCTCCGCCAAGTGGAATGTGCTCGTTCCTAGTGGCAAAATTTGACGAGAGGAAGAAGTTGAGCACAAAAGAAAGCTACGAAACACAATGGGGTCGGCAGGAATTTCAAGAGTTACACAACCAAGGCGGAAGAAAAAGCAGAGAAGAATATGGAGGCAATGCGGAAACGCCGAGAAGAAAGAGATAAAACCAATCTGATTCATGATACAAGATACGGTTGTTACTTCTGCTGCTATGACAATGATGATGATGGTAGAAATGATGATGTCACAGCTAAGATATCACCCACACAAACAAGATGCCTGCCTCCTGGGAGAGCGTTGGTATACGTCTTGTTCGGTATAGTCCTCCCTTTTACCAATTCAACAATGTCATTCCCAAATGAAGTACAATCTTATTCCTCACCAGAACCAGTCTTCTAATGGCTCAATCTTGATATCCCTCCCCTTCATCATCAATCTTCCCAATCAGGTAAAGCCTGAGATTGCAATAACGAGTTCTACATTGTTTAAAAAAAAAACAGTTTTCAACTAATTCATTTGCCATGAAATTTTAAAATCTTCTTTGTATTTGTAACTGTGAAGCAGGTTTCAGGATGAATCAAATTTTTCAATTTCTTATTAACTGCACTGCTGCATTATAACTAGAAAAAAGTCTTGAAAAGCAATACATTGATGTTTAAATAATAAATAAGAATCAAATTGAAATATTCTATGTACACAGCTTCAGTATTGCAGCTAAACAATTAACTTATATAAAATCTTCTTGGTAATGGTGATGGTGATATCGTGATAAACTTTTATTTAGTTTCAAATCAACTTAAAGCCCCTGCTTTTTAGTCACAGCAACTCAATCAGAATTAAGTAGTCTACACTAATATTATTCACTAAAATACCAAGTTAAAAGCAAAAGAAACGGCTTGCACGACTAGTTGCAGACACGTAATGAAATAAAACTTTCAAGTTCCCTTAAGCCGCAAAAACAAAATGATAAATACATATACAATATCATTAGATTAGAAATGGGATATACCAATAATATCTGTATTTTAAAATATAAAACGGATAACATGCTCTTAATGAATATTCATATTTTTTCATTTAAAGTTTTATATTTATTTAAAAATTTCATATCGAGTGAATTTTCATTATTCATATTCTTTTAATATACTTCCAATTCTTACATGTGAAATACAATACGTTATCGGCGTGTATATTTTCTGTAAGTAAGAAGCGTTCGTTCATAGTAAGTTTCAGCAGACTGTAAAAGGTGCAACGCAAGCGTGCAAAATTGGTTCTCGCTCGAAATTAGAAGCAAGAGCGGATAGCGGATAAATCAAGTTGGCAGTGTGAATCGATAGGTGTAAATTCAATCGACGACTCGCTTGTGTAGGAAAGTAGAATCGATAACTAACCAACGAGTAGAAGGCACGGCCAAAGGTCAAGACGAATAGCAGCGAAATGCGTTTAGTTACCGCCTCCCTTCTATTCGTTGGATATTCTTTTAGACGCCTTTCGGTAAACTTCCATGGACCAATGGTGGGGTCGATCACTAGCCAGCGTTTGTTCCTTTGTATTCGTTCGTATTCGTTCAAACTAATCAGGAAAAAGTCGTCGGAAGGGAGAGAATTGAATTGGGAAATAATTTTTGCTTTTGTAGAGTTGAAGAAAACCGAGGCTGACATGATTGTGTGAACGCCGATCTGATATAAAGTATCGCCAGCAGGAGAACAACGTGAAAGTTGCCGTCGGTAAGTGAGAAAGTTTTGCAGCTAGAGTAATCGAGCGGTGCGGCGCAATCCTGTGCCACCCCTAATGGTATTTAGAAGCGAGAAAAGAGTTATCAGAGAGGGATTATGCCCGGCTCTCGTTAATCCATCTCCCGACCACAACTCCGACTAAAACTCTGCTCATCTCAAAGAACACAAAGCCCTACTATCTTCATGGCGTACGCTAGTTCCCTCTCTCACTCTCAGCCATTCTCTTTTTCAGCCAGCAAAACCTCTCCAAGACTTGATGGCGAGTGCCAAGTTTTTGTTGTTAGTAGGACTTCTAAATGATTAATTTGTCCTCGCTTTTCCAGTTGTCATCCAGTCATGTTCAACTAATCTAGGCGTCTTTGTCTAGTTAGTATCCAAAAATGCATTTTGCTTAATCCCGTACAAGGCGAAAAAAGTTGTATAGCAAATTCTATCACATTTTGTGATAGCCACCATATTGTACGATCTTCATTCTACTATTATTATTATTATTATTATTGTCAGTTAAATATTCAGTTATTATTGTCTGGTGGGCAATTTTAATCTGTTAATTGTTTTTGTTAGGAAGCAAATTGTATTACATTATACTTTAATAATGCACAATGTTTTCAGTCACGATAATCAATTGCATTATATATTCACATTTAAATTCTGCAGGGCATTTTTTATCTTTTCATAATTATTATATAGTTATAAATTAATTTGAAATACATTCTTCTAACACACGTGAAGCTTTCTTTATTTTATTATTGTTGTAAAGAAATTTCTAACACATTTATGTCATTCAACCATACTATTTTATCACATTATACTATAATATATGATCTTTTCAGTAGCACTTATTGTATAATCAAGTATAATAATATGAGGATGTACGATCAATTATTGTATTGCCTGAAACCTGGAAGACATTACCATTTTCAATTAAACGAGAACTTAGAATAGAATTTTTGTCAATTTCTTAAGAAAAGAATTGCCCACTAATGTTGGACGAGCACTACACTTGTAGAATTTAAATTCTATGTTTACGTTTCCGTGATTCATTCTGAGAATCTATTCTTAGCTGGAACTGGTAGGAGATTGTGGATGAGAGACATACAGACATGAAATAAAATGTGATAAGCATATTTTAATTTCATTTATGAAGAAATCAAAGATATGAAAGAAGCATAATCACAAGCATGTATTACATTTCTAGTTGAGGAGAAATTCTAATAAAATAGCAAAGTTATTAACTATCTCAGTAAGTTATTGGTTCCACGGTATTTACATGATGTTGGTGGAGACTCCTGAATAACTGTGCTGGTGCTTCAAGTTTATAGGGAGCTCTTGGGTCAACAGTTTCAGATCAAGAGAAACCATACAATTGCTGACTCGCCAAGAAAGCACGCCTTACCTTAGAAGCTTATTCCTAATTGAGCTCTTGTTACATATTTGTAATTTTTATCTCATTTAACATTACATCTTTCTTTTTTGAAATGCATTGTAATGGAAAAATACCATGAGCTAATCTGTGCCAACAAAATATTGCCATAGCTTCCTTTTAATACATCATCTAGATTAATAAGAGAAGTTGTTTTTTATTTTTGAAATTTCAAACACGCAGGTGCTCACTTTATGAATTTTAAATACAGAAATCTACATCAGTGGATGAATGTTTCGAAGAAAGCAGTAGAAAATAAATTGACGTCTATGAGAGCGATAATAATTGTCTAAAGCCATATAAAATGAAATAATGAATAATTAAATCTTACTCCAACTTTGTTAATCGACTCACTTGGAACGTTTCTAATTGATATTAGAATATTATTTCTAATTGATATTAGAATTTTTATTTGGAAATTTTGGATTAGAACATTGCTGATTAGTTATTGAAATTATATTATATTATTATATTTGATATAATTGTAGCCTAATAATGAGAATTAACAGTTATAAAAAAAATATTGATGAATAATTCAACTTGGAAATAGGGTGAAAAAATGTTACTTGCAGCTACTTTGGAAAGAGCTAATACTTTCCTGCTAATGACATCCATATGTGACGGACACTACTGCATGGGTAATGAGGTGAATGATACAGAAAATGTCACGCTGAGTAAGAAAAATCAAACACATGTAGCAGTTAGTCAGTCTAATCAGAGAAAACGCCTCAACCGATTACACCACAGCGGCTGCTCTAAGATTACAATATTCAGCATTTATCTCAATAAATTATCAAGTAAATCAAAATGACAAATGAAGTCTATCAGATGCCAAAAAAGGATTTGATCTACTAATCTGTTGTACTGGCTTTGATTAGACTTTCTATTGAGTATTAATTTCGACCAGAGATAATTCAGGCAGAGAATGAGTAAATAAGTGTCAGAGAAATAAGCTGATGCCATTCGTTATCACAGAACTGGAATTGGATCTGTCAGAAGAGCAATGTGGGCAATGTGGATTGGGACAAGAGCGAATAATATAGATCATTGACGATGAATCGTGGCGTCAGCCGGAGATGAAAAACTCCCGAGGGAGTCCTCTCCAAGATGGAAGGTTGGGCAGGCTCTATCAGTGTAGCCGCAATCGAACATCAGCCCAATACGTGCTGAACTTACGTGCAAACCAGAGGCATTGCGTCGCCTAAGCCCTTAGGCCAAAGTGCATTCATCTTCTATGCTCATCGGCTCGCCATCAAACAGCCTCCCATAATTTCAAGGCTGGAACCACATAGAATAGATATAACAATGACAACTATAGAACATACGTGTTTCTTCCGGCATTGATAATGGATACAGCTAAAATTGATATAATATAGTGAAAGCGAGCAAAACATATGTGTCGTGCTACAAAACATGTTAATAGATAAATTAGCTAATATATCCCCGCGTTTAACAATTGTAAAATATAGCCTCAAATGAGGTCCGTGGTGCGAGCCATTACACATAGACACATTAAAAAATGTAATAAAAATATGTTGTGCAAGTCATATGAATAATCAATCATCTCTTTTAGACAAGGCTCAACTTTGTTTTACTGCAAATGTTCATCAAGCTACTTATGGAAATAAGTGCGATTTACAAATCCGGAAATGTAGAGTGGCTTGAATTGCTGTACATTAAATAGAGAATAAGTTGATAACCTAACAATAAATACCTAATAATACAGTATTCATCATTGTATAAACTGAGCAAAGCATAAAAATCTAGAAAAGTTTGGAAAGTAGTGTAGAAAACAATAATAATTAAGATTAAAATGAAAATACTTGATTAAGCACTGGATGAAAATTAATGAGAAAAGAAAAAGTTTACCTCTTTCCAATGGAAACTACAAGGGCTGAAAGCTCAATAGAGGAAGAGAACACTCTCAAAGAAGAAAATTAGGTGTATAGAACCTCCGGTTGGGTCAAAGAAAGATGTGTTTAGTTTTCGGTCTGTTAAAAGTACAGTGATATAGCGATTGAAGGCAAGGAAGAATCAAGAATCAAGAATATTTATTGACCATTAAGTACAGTGTCATTATACAATAGGCTTTGTCAATATTGAGGAGGTCGCAATGCACAGACCAGTCACATGTTTTACAAATAAGTCACAAAGTATTACATACATGGACTAGATACAATTCACTCTTGTATTAAACTAAATCAGATTCTTGTATTCAAAACAGTTAAACAATTCAATTACTTCCTGTTTACAACTAATGCATCTAAACCTAATATATAACCCTAACATTTAACAACTAATTCAGCTATTTGAGTCATGGCTGAGGTACTCGTCTATTGTATAAAAAGCCTGTTGCTTAAGCCAACGTGATCTGTAAACATGAATTTTTTGTGAGGTAGATTTTTTATTCTCATGGGCAGTATGTTGCATAATAAATATTGCTGATGATTATGTCTTTTTAATAGTGTGAGGATCCAGCACTAGCCATATTTCTGAAAAAAACGTCAATTAGGAAAAATCTACAATTTCATCAATAGAATAATACTCAATTATCAACAATGAAGAAAATTTTGGAGAAATATTTTAACATTTTTTTTTTAAAGATTAGGAAAATTAATTTGAAAAACTCAAGTGTTTGGATAAATTAGCTGTACTTTAACCCTCACATTTTGTATAATACTTTCATTAAAAAAATATGTGATTGCTACTTTATGAGGTGAAATAGGAGTCATCCATTTTTGTCTGTGAAATTCAACATTAAGATTAAAATAAAATCAATTTGGATTCGAAGGAAGAATAATTGAGAGTTTAGTTTCGAGCTGATGTTCATCCTTTTGCCAATCTTCATTGTTTTATGCTGATAGAAATTGTGTAATTACCGAGTAGAAACAGCAGAGGAAGGAAAGCCAATCAAGTATGATTGAATAGAACTATTTTGAAGAGTGAGGAGGAGAAGGGTCCAGTTGAGAACGCCAGTAGCCAATTGAGAGCGACTCTATGTTCAAAGCAACTGGGGAAATGAATTGACCACGACTTTTCCTGTTTGATAAGTAAAGGTGAAAGGTTATTTGTAGGCATACCTTATTCCAATATGTCTTGTCTGACAAACTTTGATGTCGATTGCCAATTTGTTGATTGAAACGTAAATTAATTACATATTGATTCTGTTCTGTTTAACAACAATGAATACAAACTGAGCTAAGCAATTACAATTAAAGGGCAATGGCGAATCAATCGATAAGATACATACAGAGCACAAGGCCAATGATAACCAAGTTTGGGATTGTTTGATGTTGACATTCAACAAAGGACGCAAGCAAATAAGTTGATATTACAAGGATTACTTGGAATGGTATCTTGAAATGATATCTGTGATAATCATTCTTAATTTACCACCCAGTAGTTGTAGTGTCATTTCTTTTCATTATCAAACAATATAAGAATAGGAATCTTATTTTGCCATAAAAAATTACAGAAATTTATATAAAATCAGATAAACCGCCTTAAGCAACTTCAAATGAGACTAGGCCGGATAAACTAAAAAATCAGATAGACCGAAAATCAGATAAAAATAAAAAATAAAGATAAGATAAAAATCACACAAACTGAAAAATCAGATAATCATATAAAATCAGATGAACCGCCTTAAGCAACTTCACGTGAGACTTCAAATGAAATACAATATTCAATAAGGTACAAAATGTACTATTACAGTTACAAAATGGGATTCAAGTTGTAGGGAATCATGAGATCCTCAGTTATCGGCTTGGAAAGTAGTATTGGTATAATACAAATGGTATTGAAATATTAGGATGCAATATTTAGAAAATAGTAGTTAAACATAAGCTTGCATAAAAAGAAAGTGATTTGGAAGGGTATAATAATTGAAGTAATCAGTACCACAACCTGAGTTATCAGCGTAGAATTTAATGCAACATTGGATTTTCAGCAGCTAGTCAAATATGCAAAGAATGTGAGTATTAAATTTAGAGGAGGAATAATTAAAGTATTGTAATCAGAATTGAAGAAATTAAAGTAAACGAAAATAGAACTGGCGGGTGATATACATATAAAATTGCATAAAAATTGCATATATGTTTATTCAAAATATTGGAGATGCGTCAATCATATGACTTTAAAATCAGGTTTTATTTACGTGTTAGAGAAAAACAAACAAATACTCATTACTTGTTGAATTAAAAGGATTCAGCAAAGGTTTAAATTGGTGCTACTCGTCTTTATTCTTTATTTTTGATAAATATTCTATTTTTTAATTTTTATATATTCTATTGTAGATCACATTCATTTCTCATAGTATTATGATGACATTTCAAATGGAAACAAACACAAAGCAGAATAGTTCGAACGAACGTTTTTACTGCTTGAAATTTACCAATAACAGATAGTTCCGTCATCACCCGCCAGTTTTATTTCCGTTTAGTTTTTTTATAGTCTAAAATTTTTTATGTGTGTATGATCTATGTTTAGGAACAGAATACATATTATTGGTATATTGTATTCAACAAATTACAAGAAACTTAAAAAGAAATGGATGGAGAGTTTAAGCTGTTGAATCTGCCTTCAGATTGATAAAGGAAGCGCATATAATCTCGTATGTGAACCTTCTTTTACATGTGATTATCTATTTCCAACAAAGTATTCAATAAATTAATGTGTCATTTTGATATAAACTGTATTAACATATATTATGTTGTGTTTCATGAGAATAGGTGAGATTCCATTCTTATTCAATATCCACTGAAGAATTCAATTCCATTCAATATCTATTCTAGAATAAAAAATCGATCAATATTCGCTATCTGTATGTGAATTCGTAGCACCTATTTCGTGTAGCCACTTGGGGAGAAACTTTTCAACAAATTAGTTGAGATGAGTAAAAAAACCAAAACTATTGAAGCGAAAAATGTTTCAGAGGGTGAGGGGTGGTAAATGGGTTACTTTTCATACTCAGCAAAAGAAAGCAATCTGTATTCCCACTTTGTGGCAGCACCAGCAGTTGCAGCAGCTAGAGCAGACTAGCAACAAATTATAGCCTCTCTCAATCGCTTGCTCCAAGCAGAGACAGGGACAGGGAATGAGGAACAGGGACAGCGACATGCAACCAACGGCATTGAGATGGCAAACAGCCAGGGTGATCCCTTCCGACACTTACCCCCCCCCCCCCCCCCCCATTAAGGGGTGATCTAGATGCTCGATACATTCGTTCCCGAGATTCCCATAATGTATAGCAGTTAACCCACATCATATGGGAGCAGAATAGAGCTAGAGATCATCCGCTTGCTGTGCTCGCCTCACTCAATGCACTGCTCTACCCTGCACTGAACACTCTCTGCAGCCATATCTAGCAACAATCAATCCATAGAACCGAACGAATTCCGCAGAGAGCTTCATATTATGTATTTTGCAACAATGACCCTTCTATAGCTACGATATGAGGCAACTGACAGGTTTTATGGTGCTGTTAAACTGGCTACAATAATTATAAGTGTGATGGAGCTCAACAACACTGTAACCACAGCTGACAATCCATGCAGTGAAATATTCCAAATTTTTTGTGCAATTCAATAATACACATAACCTATAGAATGAAAGAGTTTTAAGATACCCAAGGCAGTTGGAAAACACTATCTTCTTTCTGGCTATCTTTCTGGGAAATAAGAATGGATATTGTTTTACTGTCTAATTTTGAAGAATATTAATTGTTGAATTTGGAGGAAATTGCTATTATTATTTTTGCTGTTGAATTTTGAGGATATTATTAGAACAACATATTTTTCTTGTCCATCTTTTCACGTTTATTCTGAAACCATTATATCTCCAAAGAACACTGCTCATTTTTTATTATGTTTTTGTGATGCCAACGTTAGAGAAAATTCTATTGAAGAAATACCGTTTAATATTGACCCAAGTTTTCTTTTCCAAGGAACTAGTCTTATTGAATATTTTTAAGTTTTCTTCTTCGCCTTATCAATGAAAAGTGTATATTTCAACACACCATCAATAACCGGAAAAAAGCTTCTCTAAGTGAATCGAAGTGTTGTTCATAGTTGAAACATCATCTATATCCCAGGCAAATTAAACAAAAATGGCCGCATTACCTACAATTTAAGACCAACCTCGCAATTTTATTCCTAGTAGTTCCTCAGTTAGATCTATTTCAATATTGAAAAATTGTCATTTCTCAAGTACCGTACCTATGTATACTATCCATTCAAGTGAACTCGTTATTAAATTATGGCCAGAAATTGAATTGTTACATAT